>CM058042.1:71353801-71615091 GCA_030169165.1 Centaurea solstitialis
ATGGGTAGACATAAAAGGTAGGAGAAAATATAATTTCTCAAACTAAATATATAAGGGATGGTATGGGTATCCGCGACCGCGAGTAGTAAATTTAGAGAAACAAACCCGAACCGCAACTTGACGGGTACCCTAATTTTTGGGTTTCTCGGGTCACGGGTTGCTCGGGCATCGATTTTCTCAGTTTGGATCATACTGGTTCTTTTGAACACCCCTAATATATACATACACAAAATATTATGTAAAATATACATAATAAGATAGTGTTATGTAAAATAGTGAATCCTAACATAAATATATGTACATATGTGAATTTATGTTAGGATTTACAAGTTCTCTATCTCTCACTATGTAAAATAGTGAATCCTAACGCTATGTGTGTGTATATATGTACATATATATACACACATAGTGTTATGTTTAAACGAGATCACCATTTTACGAAATATGTGGACACACACATATTAGATATGATACCGTAGTATATCACATGTGATACAAAATTAGGACGTGGGCGACCTTTGGTGCGACATACACCATGGGCCAAGTCGCTTGCACATGATGAGCTACCCTCATGTATATTTATCACATGTAATATAGATGCTCTTGTTAACGGTGTTCTCGTTTGAACCTCTGGATCAAGCAGAGATAAGGGGGATGGGTTGAGAATTAATAAGATAACCATAAAATATTGGGGAGAATTGTGCAACTGCCTAACTAAATTAGGATAGTATCAATCCTTGATTTGTTGTGTGTTATCTAAAATAACAAATTACTAATTCACCTTTTTCATTATAATTTAAAGTATCGGTCCCTAAAGTGAAAAAAGTAACAAAACGGGTCCCTATGATTTGCTTTTCTAACGGATTGGGTCCCCCCAAAAAATCAATTACCAACCTTGTGCACCAACTATAGACACCTGAATTATACAATCATACATATCCCCAGTACTCCATATTTGTTTAAACATATATTAGCCTTTTTAGTTTTTAAAAGCATAAAGAACTTTCAACAGAATAGAAGAGAACAAACCTACTCTACTCTTTTTCCTCTAAAGAAGCAGCTAAACATACTTTGTGATTTTGCATATATATTATTAACACATTATAAATAGTTTTAAACCCTTCAGTTTTCTAGTTTCCTATTGCAACAACTTCTGGGATTTGCCTATTCTATTCCATCCTCACCACCACATAGGTTGGGCCAATATGCCATGTTGCTGCTTCGACCCCCGACCGACTGTATAAAAACTACCATATGAATATCAATGTCGACATCTTAAGAAGGATCTGAATACACTAAAAGAAGTCTAAAGGATGTCAAGTATTGTACCTAATTAGAATCTTTATGCATTTTAAGCAAGTTTCATGACATTGAGGTTAAAATACAGACATTAAGGTCGCAGTCGATTCATTTCAAGCAGCGAAAATAAGGATCAGGATGAGTATATATGTAGTAATAGTTCATTCTATTCATCTATTGCATCATACCAGAAACCATTAATGATTTCCATTTCCCAACTCCTATTACCCCTAACCAAGCAAGCCCAAAAAGTATGATAAAATGTTAAATAGCTAAGTAGTTCAGGGTACCAAGAAGCTCATATAGAAACTGGGAATTGTTCAATTTTTATGAATCAAAAGATATATTTCTGTTATTTACAAAAGATTCATTGTCAACATGAATCAGTTGAAAGCAAAACTGAAACTAACTTTGGTTTACAAATGTATGTCTAAAAGAATAGTACAAATGCTACAAGAACCTCTACAAAAGAAGACTTACTTGAAGAACAAAACCCTCCTCTTTTTCTTCCCTACCTTCTTATCAACAGCCCGTTTGATAAACAATCTCATTGTTAGCACAATTGTATCTCTAGAGCCGCTGACATCAGTTGAACTATAATCTGCACGTAAGTATTGCTCATCGCCCCCAGGGCTAAGTATTGAGAACTCTGATGGTATTTCTGCTGGTAAGCTAATAACCGTTGTTGGTGCATATTTCTCATCAACAACTACAGTGTTGTTGGGTCCATTAATTTTGATGCAGTAACTACTCTTCTTGATCTCCAAAATAGCTGGTTCCCAAGTGTCGAGAGACCCTTTCCAAACAAAAAGCCTAAAACTTGCTTGGCCTACGCTTAAGATTTTCTCGATTTCATCAATCATATCAGGATGACAAGTGATCTTCCTGTTGTCATTTGCAAAGCATTTTACAAGTTCGCCCTTCCTCTGTCTATCATCAAGCGGCTGGACTTCCACAGCAAGATACGTCTCTACATCGTCCGCTGTAACGGTATAAGTGGGTTGTCTTGCACCTATATAGTTGACCGATCCGTCTTCCAAATGGCGAACCCACTCAAAACCACAATGGGTGGTTCCATTTCTTGAGTACCCACTTGCTTGAATTTCATGACCCGGAAAAGCTTCCCCTAAAATCTGCAAACCTTCGATTGTGGGAAGTGGCCTGTTAGTATCTTCATCATCATACTCACCACTGCCATTATCATCGTCTTGTGAATCATCTGCTTCAAGGTGTGAGGAAGAAGAAGGCTCTTCTTCAAAAATGGATGGTAAATAAGGAGAACTGACAACACCTTCTCCATTGCTACGTCTCTCTACGGTCCAGTCTGGAGGTGAAGAACCATCTAACGGTGAATCTTCCCTGTGAGGGTGTAAAAGTAGAGGATGATACGGTGAACCCCTTAGCTTTTCTTCGGCCATAGTGAGTCTCTCTTTATTATGCTTGAAGAGAATCCTTAGATTACCAACAATGGAGTACGCATCAAGAGCTGCAGGGTGGAAAGATAGGTCCGAAAGAAGAGGCACTAGAGACCGTATAAATATCGACCTTTCTTCTTGGGCTAGCTCTAGTGCGTATCTAAGGTGTATATTCTCTTCGATTATGTCTTGTCTGTAGGATATGGCTTTCGAGGTGGCTGCAGCAAGTTCTTGTTGTTGTTGATCAAACGCGTTGTACATTGACGCAATGCGTTTTTCAAGAACCTGCTTCTCGTTTTGAATCTGTGCTTCTTTGACCGCATACTCAGCCAGGTGATTCCTCAACTGGTTGATTTCTCGTTCTTGTTCTTCAATCTGTTGAAGATCATCCTCCTCCTCTTCGATCGGTTTTCTGTTCGCTTGATTGTCGGAACCGTTGTGCCTTTCGCTCACGGCCAACGCAGAGAAGCTGTTTGATAAATCGCCTCTGAGATGGTAACCAGCTTCTCCCATCCTTTCTTTCCTAATTAACCCCAACTCCTTCCAGTTTGTGACAATTGCATCAAATAAACCCTAGATTGATAAATTGCCTCTGACAATTGAAGATCCAACTGTCTTAATCTCACCAGATGAAATCAATAAACCCTAGAACAAAATCCTTCCTGTTTGATGTCGATAAACCCTATTCAAATTGAAACCATGAATTCATTCACATAAAAACAACAACACACATTACTAATTATGATCGAATAAACAATCAGAAACTTAATTTTGGGGTTTGATCGAATTGTATCAAGAAACAAGAAGACACTAACTACATGAATAAAACAATTCAGTTCCTATGGTAGGGTTTCGCTATATCTGAATCCGAATTAACGATTTCTTAAGACAGAAATTGAGAAATAGACACAAATGGATTAATGTTTTAAATTCTTGTGCATGATGAATTGAATTGAATTGAATTGAAGAGAAGAAATAGAAAGCAGAATTGAGAGATGGATACCTTTGTAGTTTGGATGAATTCATGAAGTGAAAACCATTGATGGATTCGTCTTCTCAAACGAAAAGTCTCCGCCTCAGAAATATATGCAGAGAGAGAGAGAGAGAGAGAGAGATTTGATTGATTGATTTGATTAAGCCGGTCATGCATCGATGAGGTGATGTGCTGTTTGAACTCTATATATATATATATAGTTTATATAGCCATGCCATTTTTCAAAAACCATCATTCGGGTATTCGGGTCGGGTTGTGGATTAGGTGCCCATGCTTGACTAAGTTTAGTTTTGATATAAAATAATACTTGATTCTTTTGGACAAAAGGGTTAAGGCTTTGTTTGGCAAGCATAAGCTAGCTGATAAGCTAGTTTATAAGCTAGTCCATCCAAACATGTACCAGGAAGCTAGCTTATCAGCTAGCTTATAAGCTAACTTTTTGAAACGCTACTTTGAGTAGCTTATGAGGAGCTTATTGTAGCTTTTTCCAATTATACCCTTATTAATATCAATTATTAAATTCAAATATACCCTTTTTGGTCATTTTACATACTCATAAGCTAGTTTTTGCCAAACATAATTTATTCAACAGCTAGCTTATCAGCTACTAGCAAGCTTATCAATCAACAGCTAGCTTATCAGCTATCCGCTAGCTTATCAGCTACCAGCTAGCTTATAAGCTACGCTTGCCAAACATAGCCTAAGACATTCGGGATCCTAATCAGTCCATAATCGTCTGTTAATTTTGTAATAGGAAATATATATTTGACTCACTTGCCGGTTGTGCCTATGGGGGGTGTTCTAGACTTGAATCTGAAAGCATTTAGACTATGTTTGGCAAACTAGTTGATAAGCTAGCTTTTAACTGAGAAGCTAGCTTATAAACAAATTATGTTTGACAAAAACTAGTCTATAAGGTATAATAATTAATATCAATAACGGTATAATTGACAATGACCTATAGCTCAGTTGGTAATAAGTGGGAGGTAAGTTTGCAACAAATAACTGTATAATTGGAAAAAATTACAAAAAGGTCAAAAAAGCTACCTCTAAGACATTGTTTGGTAAAAATAAGCTAGCTTATTTTCTATGTATATGTTTGCTAAGACCAAAAATAGTTTATAAGTTAGCTTATAAGCTAGTCTTTTGATAAAAATGCTTTGAATAGCTTATAAGGAATTTTTTTGTGACTTTTTCCAATTGTACATCTTATTAATATTAACTATTACTAATTAATTTATATGTTAATTATTAATAAATAATAGTTATTTATTTTTAATAAACAATTATTATTAATAAATATTAATTTTTAGTAATTAAAATTAACTACGAATTAAATTAAATCATATATTTATATATTATTTATTTTTAAATGTTATTAATTATGTTAGGTATTATTTAATATGTTTAATTATAAAAAATAAATATAAATTTTTTACAATGTATATAGTTAAAACATGTTAAATATTAATAGAAAAATATTTATATCTAATTTTTAATTATATTTTTTTAAAATTATTAATTATTTAAGATATATATAAAATTGATCCATTTTATTTTTACTTTTATTTTTATTTTTATTATATTGAATAGAAATGTAAATTATAAATTAATGTAGATCTTTTTAAAATTTATTTTAACAACATTTAAATTTATATAATAATAATAATAATAATAATCAACTTTTTTTTTTTGGAACGGCAATAATAATCAATTTTATATTATTTTAATATATTATATTAAAAAATACTTATAATTGATTATTTATTATAGATGTCATTTTTGTTCATTTTATATACTCATAAGCTAGTTTTTGCCTGACATAATTTTTTCATAAACTAACTTATCAGCTACCAACTAGCTTATTAGTCATCAGCTAGCTTATCAGCTAGTTTGTCAAACATAACTTAAGCAGCATATCAAAAAGTTAGTTTATAAGGTATTTTTTATTCATTCAAACATGCACACAAAAGATTAGTTAGCTTATAACCTATTTTTTATTAATTCAAATAATATCTCATTTCATCAAACACGATTTTCATCCATTATAAGTTAAGCTATACGTTATTATTAAATCATCAATAATGTTCGATCTTGGTTTTTCGGTCTAAATCTTTTATTGGTTTCTTTGTGATTACTCAATAATTTTAAAGTCCCTTACGTATCTTGACCATCATAAAAAAATTCTACAAGTTTTTAATGTCTTTGTCAAACTTTGCAGCCTCTTATGGTTGTATATTATTTTGTATAATTGTTACATAGAAAAAGAAAGGATTAAAATTTAAACAAATGAATATTTATTTTTATGGATAAAGTAGTATTATATATATTTTTTGGAAGGATGTTCAGGTCAAAGCCCAACTAATCTCCAACAATTTTGGAGGCTAAACATAACCCCACTTAAATGTTCTCAGGCATGCACACGGGAAAGGCTTGAACTTGGTTAGGGTGCTATGAACCCCTGACCGACAACCACTGGAAGACAAATAGTATTATATTTTGGTTATGTACTTATAAATTTGATTTTCTAAATATAATATATATATATATATACACACACATAATATATACACAGACGTATATAGGAGAGTAATCAAATGAAAATCATTTTAATAGTGAAAACCCGTGAAGACCGTCTAATTACGATTTTTTTTTAATCAAATACTATGATATTAATTATTGTTTCACATATATATTTTTTTATAATGTAAATATTATCCATGCAAAAAATAAAATATTTATTTATATTATGAATCGAAAACATACAACATTTTTATTCATATTATGAAACCAATTAATGGATGATATTCACCTTATGAAAAAAAAAATATATATATATATATATATATATATATATGAACAATATATCAATTCTAATATTTGATGGAAATAAATTAAAAAAAAATTATCTCTTAATCGGTTCTTACGAGTTTTCACTAATAAAATGATTTTCACATGATTTAACCCCACGTGTATATATATATATATATATATAAAAGATAATTTCAAATTAAACTGATTTTCCCTTATATAATATGAGAACTGATTTCGACCATCCATCTCAGTTAATCCAACAACTTATATTAAATAGAATTTTTAATTGAAACTATTGATGAAGGTAATTAGGTAAAAAGGGAAATTAATTTCAATTTCACGTCTATCTTATTTGATCTTTAATTTTCTTTTTTAATTAAATTTTTTTTACCTTTAAAGTTTAAAATAAATTATCTTAAGGTTTTTATCAAATAAACTACATAAAAAAACGAGAATGTCGCCCTCTTCGATATGACATCCATCTCGATATAGTTTTTTTTTCTTTTTAACCGATTTTTACGTGAAATGTTATATATATATGTTATATTCATTATGAATATTTATGTACGTTAAAGTGTGTATAATAGCTCGTCATAGTAAGTTCGTAAGTAAATGTTCTTCAACGTCGTAAGGCACCGTATTCTTTATCAACGTAACCCAACACCCATTGAGACCAATAGGGGTGTTCACGGGGCGGGGCGGGGCGGTAGTAGGATTTTGTGAACCGCAAACGCGGGGCTGGTACCCTATTTTAATAACTGAAACCGACCCGCAGGGAGGCGGGTATCCGCGGTTCGGGTTGCGGTTACCCGAAAATCGACCTGTTTTTCGTTTTAACTGTTTTTTCAACAAGAACTTTATAGATTTAAACACAAAACACCTAAGTTCAATAGATCATGACTCGAACTACGTACCAAAGTTCAACGGTTCATTATTCAAACACTCGATGTCGAAACAAAAAAAAGAATTTGGGGAGGGGAGCTGCTAGAGGTAAGTTTAGGCAGAGTTTTGAAGACGTCAAATGACTTTTCTTATGTTAAAAAAAGAATTGTTTTTGTTATTACATATTAATAAATATATATTTTTAAAATAAGTTAAAAGCATGCGGGGTGGGGCGGGTAACCGCGGATACTGAATTTTAAAATCCGAACCTGCCCCGCATTTAACGGGTACCCAACTTTTCGGGTTTTTCGAGTTACGGGTTTTGCGGATATCGGTTTTTTCTGTTTTGGTTCGTGCGGGGCAAGTCGGTTACTCGGTTTTTCGGTTTTCTTCAACACCCCTAGAGACCAATCGGAAACTTATCGAGATCAATGCGATACCTATCGAGAAAGGTCGAGACCTATTCATTGACTTGGTGTGTGTTTATGTGTGTTAAAACCTTACCATACTACTTACATTTTCCATCAAGAAAAACCTATCGGTTGGTTTATTATTTGTTTGTGTATAAAATCATAGCCTCAATATTTATCGAGACAAGAACCAATCAATAACACATTGATATCGATCGAAAACCCTTCAATACCGATCAACACCAATCAAGAAACCATTCACATTAATCGGGATAAATCAAGAAACCTTCCATATGAAGGGGTTATATAGAAATAGAGAATAGATTGAAAGTATATGTACATTATGAGGGTACGTGATACTATAATTGTTTAATGTACATAGCTTTTTTTTAACGACATGTTGGTGGAACGGAGTATCATCGCGCCACCATGACACCAACTCATGATGACTCGAGTTCGAAACCTCTCTAAGGAGAATAACCACCCCCAGCCTAGCCGTCCAGTTTCCATTTAAAGGGCTTCAAGGCATCAGCTGAGATTTGAACCCGCCATCCGTTCAGGGAAAATCCCCCAAGATGGACTCCACTAGGAGTTGAACTCCTGACCTCACCACATGGGAATTATAACCCATGCATCAGACCAACTGGGCTAGCCATCAGACCAACTGAACTATAACCCATACATAGTAGTAGGGACTAGAGATGCCCAAAAGTCGGGTTAGAACCGAATTGGGTCGGGTCCGGAACTGAACCGGTTTTTTGGCCCAAAACAAAAACTAGGTCGGGTCCGAACCCAAAAAACCCTACCCGGTGGAACCGTTTCCGGGTAAGAACCGAACCAGTTCTACAAAACGGGTTCTAAAAAACTGTGTTTGTTTTCTTTTGTATTGAAAATCTAGAAAAGCTTCTCTAAAAGTTTTAGAGAAGCTTTTACTTCCGTCAACAATCTTCCCTATATAACGGACACGGTATGAAAAGATTTTAGGGAGGATTTTAAGTGGGTTTTAAGGAGGAAAAGCTTACATTAGTTACACTTCTCACATCGTCGTGTAATTCCTTCTCTAGAAGTCACTTTTAGATACGCTTTCAAATCCTTCTCTAAAACTTTCTTCTATAAAACCCCTTTTTCTTATAGTGATACCATATAATTAATTTATTATATAAAATACATTTATAAATAATAAAAGTTATAAATATAAATCGGGTCTGAAATCGGGTCCAGAACCGGTCTCAGAACCGGTCCGACTAAGATCAAAGAACTGGTCCCCAAAACCCCCGAACCGCGTACGCTAGAACCGGTTTCGGGTTTTTTTGATCGGGTCCGAGAGAACCGGTTTTTTGGTGCATCTCTAGTAGGGACTTTACAGTCATATAAAAGTCTAAAATTAAAAGGATATTAGGGTTATTGGGTTGGGTTGGATTCAAATGACCATAATTTAATTCCAATCCAATACATATGATTTGATTATTTTATAGCTTGATTAGGTATTTGGTTTCTTCAGATTGGGTTATTCGACATTTGCTTTGGATGGGTTGGTTAGGACTTCAGGTTGATGAGTTTGGTCTATTTTTTAAGCACTCTGTCAAATATTATATTTCAAAAGAAATTAAATGATTTTCAATAAGTTTCTCTCAATAAATCAAAACATATTACTTTACAATAACATTTCAATATAGGGTGTTGTTATACGGACATCCTTAAGAATTTCATGCACTCACAAAAAAATAGACCCCCCAATACTTGGACTACCTGTGCACTCACATAACTTACCAATTTCTTTAATGGGGGGGGGGGGGGTCCATTTATAATTCCCTTTCAATACAACATAGTTCTCATAAAATTATACATTTTTTTTTGTTTTATTAAATAATATATATTTAACAAAAAAATTTAATATTTTTGTTAAATTACACATCAAAAATCAAACTTTACTTCTCTTCTAGTCACGAGGATATAGAATGTTGCGTGGGAATGTCTTGAAAATGGAAGGTAGGCCATGAATTTAAAGAATGGAAATTTCTTTGGAATAGTTATAAAATAATCGAGACCTTGACTTTTTTGTTTCTATATTTGTTTGAAATTACACTATGATTGCTTGGTATATTCGCTGATAAGGTATAGTTCATAATCTAATTGATTAATAGATTATCTATTTATCTTTTGATAAAAACTAACTCATAAATGATAAAAGAAATATCTTGAAAAATTAGTCGATCATAACATTTAATCCATGTTTAACAAGAATGTTTGGTGTAACATGGCACAAAAAGCATCGTTAAAAAAAGTCCGTATCATTTCTGTAAGACGTGGCTCACGTCATGACGTCTTGAGGTGCACTATGGCACATCGTGACCTGCGTTTTTACAAGGTCTACCTTTTATTTCAAAAGAAATTAAATTAAAGTTTTTATTTTCTTTTATAGCTTTTGTGTTTTTATATTTTTAACTTTAGATTGTACACTTTTATATCATCTAATCACACCACTCACAGTTTTATAAAATCATTAACATCATAGACTCAAATTAAAGCCAAGTTGTAAAATTATCTTTCTAAGATCTAATCTGAATATTTAATCGAATACTTTCAATAATAATAATAATCTACTTGATTCACCAAAGGAGTGTTAGCCTAGTGGTAAGGCTTGGACACTACATAGTGGTGAACCCGAGTTCGAGCCCTAGGGGACGCATTGTAGAGGTATGAGGGCTTCGACCCCGGGCTGCATGCTTTCGCAGTCGGGCTTCGGCCAAAAAATTACCGAGGATTAGTCTGGACCCAATGTGGTCTGGGATACCTCTTCCAAAAAAAAAATATACTTGATTTCTCTTCTTTCTTGAATATAGAATTTTCAATATCATTATTTAATTAAATAATATCTAAAAACATATATGTATATATATAATTATAGAGAGAAAATCAAATACACATCTTGCAATTGTCGCACACTTTAATAACCAATGAATTGGTGCATTTTATGGAAATAATGAAAATTAATTTATTTTTATTTAAATATTTATAGAAAGTAATTAGAGTTAATTAATTATGATCACCACTTATAATAGAAAACTATCAATGTATTTATGAATCAATATATCCGTTAAGACTAGATGGACGGTTGAGATTGGTTCTTAAGGTGTGCATTTGATTGAGGCTCTATAATTATATATATAACATACAAATTTCCCGTCTTATATATTACAGCCTGAAAGGTTTGAAGCTTCATAACATTGTTACTAACTCCACATCATCTCACACCATTTAAAGCTTATATTTAATAGTATAACTACAACAATTCTCTTTAATAAAAGATAGTTAAAGAATAATGTAATATATAAGAATTTTTTAATTAGGGATAATAACTTTAATCAATAGCAA
Organism: Centaurea solstitialis; assembly: GCA_030169165.1. NCBI lineage: Eukaryota > Viridiplantae > Streptophyta > Magnoliopsida > Asterales > Asteraceae > Centaurea > Centaurea solstitialis. Next base: position 71,364,991 of record CM058042.1, read on the forward strand.
TGGATTAACATTAAACATTGTTTTCATGATAGTATAATATTATTAAAATACTGATAGTAAGGGTAAGATCACAATACTTCCATTTTGTAAAGATGTAAACAAGTAAATAGAGGCGGAACCATGAAGTGTAGACCAGGATATTAAAAAAAACAAAAAAAAACATGATGGACGCACCCAACTTAGGGCATATTGTGGCCTACGCTACCGTTCATTCCTCTATTGCAGTGTAAACAATTATAAGATTATGAAAAATGATATTATATCAATTTGTTGTGTTTTACGGTATATAACTTGAAACTACAATAAAAATACAAGTTTTTCTTGATAAAATTGATTCGCAAGAATTTTTCCATCTTATATTGAAGTCTGAGGGCGTTTGGTTCATTTCAGGGAATGGAAATGGAAATGAAAATGGGAATGCAGGAGAATGGGAATGGGAATGAGCATTGCATTGATGTTGTTTGGTTAAACCAATATAATTAATGAAAAATTGCTTCATATTAAAAAAATATGTTTTTCCAACTTGAAAATACAAAAGATGTTACATTTAACATCCATTGATGAAGCAATGCATGGAAAAAAGAACCAGGTAGAAATAAAAGTTTTATTCCCCCAAATTTGGTCAAGAATGGAAATTAATTGATCTGCAGGAATGATTTCATTATAATATCAAACCAAACAGCAGTTTTCATTATCATTCACATTCCTGACCCCTTAATACCCCCAATCAAACGCCCCTGAGTGTTATTAATGTGATTTTTTATTTTATTTTTTACCTTTAATTTCAAATTTATTATGAATAATACTACGAACGTCCTTCGTGGAAAAAAGAATCATACATTAAAAACTAATTTGCCAAATAAAATGCTAAAATTGGACGATCCTTCATGGAAAGAATGGAGGTTGTTAGTTGGAAACTTCCCTCTTCCTTTTTTCTCATTTTCTTGCCATCAAAGTCGTACAGTTATTTTCATATGTTGAATTGACAATTGGTATATATGTCGTGACATGTGGTTTCAGTGGCGCAATTCACATGTGCTTTCAATGTGGCAACTTATTAGGAAAGTTGTTGCGGTCGGAATTCAAGTACCAACCCAAGAATTTTTCTATGGAGATGTATCGAACTTCTCACGTTTTATCATTGTATGTACTCAACTTTAAAAATCACCAATTAATGTATCGAACTTGCTAGAGTTGCCATTATGTGTATCAGTTTACCTACTAAAAAGGTAACCGGTAAAATTGTCACATAGGATTAGGGGTGAGCATAACCGGGTACCCGGTCTTTTTTCAAGGAACCGGAACCGGAACCGGAACCGGCGGTTCCTGGAATGAAGGAACCGAAACCGGAACCGCTTAGAGCGGTTCTTCATATTTTGGAACCGGTCCCGGAACCGCCGGGAACCGGTTCCGATACCGGGTACCCGGTAACTGATTTTATTTATTGAGTTATAAACATTTTATGCATTATAAATGTAATAAAAGATCAAAATTTTAAAAATAAATATGACAAATACAATTAAATTAGTCCTAATAGATTATAGTTGTTGATAACGTTAATGAAAAAAGAGAGGAGAATATTAAGGCTGTGCAAGATTCAAATAACACTTAAAATGCAAGTGATGGAATACTCTCTGCCTTTTATTCAAGCAAAGAAAAAGGTCAACTGTATAGAAAGCAAACAATAATCTTTTATGAAACTTACATTGATACTTTTTACAACTTACAATAACTTTTGGACAACAATGTTGCTGGAACAATTAGTGGGTAAACACTAAATCCATCAAGGTATAGTTCTTTCCAAGTAACCTTAAGAAATGGGTAAACACTAACACGTAACAACATATAAAAGTAATTTGTGTTATATATATATAAACAGCGGGTACCCGGCGGGTAACGGTTCCTAAGAAATGAGAACCGGAACCGGAACCGGTTTTGATCGGTTCCGTATTTTAGGAACCGGAACCGGAACCACTCACATCGGTTCCGGTTCCGGAACCGGCGGTTTCGAAGCAGTTCCGGTTCCAAAAGCGGGTACCCGCTTTCGATGCTCACCCCTACATAGGATGCCAACTCATTATATGTTTGAGTAAATTACAAATTTCGTCCATCTAGTTTACTTATAGGGTTCAACAACCTGTTTTGCCATGATAGTATAATGCCATCCCCACCACCACACCCACCACCACTACCACCACACCCACCACCACCACCACCACAGCTGCCACCACCAACACCACCACCACCAACACCACCACCACCACAGCCACCATCTCCACCACCAAACCCACCACCACCTACCACCAAACTACCATCATCACCAAACCCACCACCACCATCACCAAACCCACCATCAAAATACCACCACTACAACCACCACCACCACAACCACCATCTCCACAGCCGCTGCCACCACCACCACCACCACACAATTTCCACCACCACGGTCACCACCACCACCACCATCACCAAACCCACCACCACCAATACAACCACCAAACCACAACCATCGCCAAATAACCACCACACCCACCACCATCTCTACAGCCGCCGCCGCCACACCCACCACCATCTTCACAACCGCCACCACCACCATTTCCACAGCCACCATCTTCATCCCCAAAGCTTTTAGTGCCAAAACCCTCAATTGATTAAAACCCAAATTGGGAGGAAGGAAGCCCAGATCTGATCCAAAAAGAAGAAGAAACCCCCAAATGATTAAAACCCGCCACCTACTGCTATTGCCGACTGTTAAATATTGTATAGTTCAGGGACCCTCTTTGTAACGATTGTATCTATATATTGTCTTCAATACACGCAACCCTAGACATGGGTTTTCCACAATCTCACATGGTATCGAGCCACCCAAGAGAAACCCTAAGAAAACCCTAATTTTTTTCTTTTTTCTTTTACAGCCACCGCCGCTGACCACCGGCAGCCGCCGCCGACCACCGGCAGCCGCCGCCGTTCACCTCTGGTATCTCATCTCCGGCTTTCTTCCTCCCTGCTCCATCATGTCACCGTCGCACCTTGAACGACGGCTTCCCTTTGCTCCGTCTTCCTGAAACCGTCGCGTACCGGCGCGTGTCTGCCCAACCGTTGCGTACCTGAAACCGTTTGCTCCGTCTGCCTACACCTGTGACTTCCACCTCTGCGCAACCGTCGCGTAACCACCGCGTGTCTGCCCAACCACCGTGCCGTCGCTGTGTCTTTGTGTGGAACCCCGACCTCGCCTGAACCCTAGCGCCGGTCTGCCTCTGATCGCGCCGGAACTCTACCGGTGACTTGTTTTTCCTCTAGCGCCGCTGACTTGTTTCGCCGGAACTCGTCGGTTTGCCTCTGACCACCGTGTGGTCTGCTGTGCAAAAGAAAACAAAAGTGTGGTTTGGTTTCTGTGAAAGACAACACAACAAAAAGGGTTTTGTGAAAAGACAAAGACCAAAAAAATAAAAAAAATAAAAAAAATAAAAAAAAAAACTGCTGTTTTCAGTGGTTAAAAAAAGAGAGAAAAGGGTGCTGTTTTCAGATTGTGTGTCGGTACCCTCGCATCGTCGCCGTTTTGCCGCCGACTACCGTCTCTGCTTGCCCATCGCGTATAGGGTTTGGTACATTACTATCCCTCTACCCACGGTTAAGCTTCACGCACATCTATTTTCTTGCATTTATTAGCTTTTATTTTTTGTGTGTTTTCATTTTGTTGCAATGTCAACCTCCTCACAAACCAGTACCCTCACTAGCCCCACTGCTAGCCAACTTGTCTTTGCTCTCACAAATGTCTATTCACAATTTAGTTTTAAACTATCCACCGACGGTTCCAAATACAAACTTTGGCGTCGAATTTTTCTTGACATGTGTAAGGGTGCCAAAGTCCATGGTCACATCACTGGCAAGTCTAAACCTGCTGGTGATGATGATGAGGACTGGGAGGCAATTGACTCCCGCATCAAATCTTGGTTTTATTCTACTTGTGATGCAAATCTACTGCAAATAATCTCGAGTGATAACTGTACTGCCAAAGACCTTTGGGATAAGCTTGATGAGTTCTTTATAAATAATAAGATGTCTCGAATGCTTCAGCTACAAGAGCAATTCCGTAACACCAAAAAGGGTGCCTTGTCCATCACTGATTTTTGTCACCAATTAAAAAATCTGGCTGATGCACTTGCTGATTGTGACTCCAAAATTGATGAAATTGAACTTGTTATGCAAATCTTGCGTCAGTTACCTCCCTCATATCACAGCATTGTAGATGTCATCACCAACACCAATCCTTTTCCCCCATTCCTTGAAACAAAAAACATGCTTCTTCTTCATGAGTCTCGTGAAGAGTCTCTTGAACCTCATACAGATCCTCCTCTCTCTTCTTCCGCTGCCTTGTATTCCTCTGCTCAAAATGGAAAACCGAAAAATAAAACTAATAAAGGGAGAAATAATGGGCGTGTTGCTTCCAAGGGGGGGGGGTAATACTAATGTTTCCACAAGTTCCCATTCTTTTGCAGGTCATCAGGGACACTCTCAGGCCTATTTCGGACATTTACCAGCCTCTGCTCATGTTCCACCAGCGCAGCCTGGCCTTCTTGGTGCACCTCCTGTGCACTCCTTTGGGGCCCCTGGGGCAGGGGCCCCTCAGCCATCCCCGACGATGTTCAGTGCTCCCCAGCATCTCTCACCGCATACCTTGCATCCGCCGCCAGTGCCTTCATCTCCGTACCTCTACGGGCAACATCAGTCTCCACACACAGTGCCTGTTCCGTCTCAGTACGGCCAGCCCATGCAGCAGTCCACACCTGTGCCACCGCCTCCTCAGCCTTCGTTTGGTGGACATGCCTCTCAGTTCAGTCAGCCACAGTATACTGACTTATCTTCTGTGTTTCAGGCTATGTCTGTTCAGGCGCCTCAGGACAACAACTTTTACATGGATTCGGGTGCAACCAGGCATATGACATTCAATCAAGGACAATGCACTCTCTAACTCCGTGTAACTCTAATTTCATACAGGTTGGTAATGGTGCTATGGTTCCTGCCAGATACATTGGTCACTGTACATTACCCTATTCTTCTTACCCTCTTCATCTTAACAATGTTTTAGTTTCTGATAAACTCATCAAAAACCTTATCTCTGTTCGTCGTTTTACCATAGATAATTCTGTTTCTGTTGAGTTTGATCCGTTTGGTTTCACTGTGAAGGATCTTAAAACAGGGTCTTTTCTTCAGCGTTGCGACAGTGATCACCATGATCTTTATCCCGTTCTCCCTCCCACACCTTGGTCTGCTCCTGCCTCGGCTAACGTTGCGGTTTCCTTTGACGTCTGGCATAGGCGGCTGGGTCATCCGGGTGCTGCTATCTTCCAGTTTCTTGTCTCGCGCAAGTTCATTACTTGTTCTAGTCGTACCTCTACTTTATGTCATGCGTGTCAGTTAGGAAAACATTGTCGTTTACCTTTTTCTTTATCTACTAGTAAAACCTCTCGTGTGTTTGAACTTATCCATTCTGATTTATGGACTTCACATGTTACTAGTCTGAGTGGTTTTAAATATTATGTATTGTTTTTGGATGATTTTTCTCACTTTTTATGGGTGTTTCCTTTACGTGCAAAATCAGAGGTGTTTTCTGTCTTTAAAACATTTCGCGCCTATGTTCTAACCCAATTTAAAACGGACATTCAGCTTTTCCAATGTGACAACGGTCGTGAGTTTAACAATCAACCCCTCTTGGATTTTTTCAAAACTCATGGCATCAAAATTCTTTTTTCTTGTCCCTATACATCTCCACAAAATGGAAAAGCTGAGCGCACCATCCGCACCATTAATAACATCTTACGCACGTCCCTCATACAAGCTTCTCTCCCGCCCAAGTTCTGGGTTGAGGCTCTTCTCTCCTTTGTTCACGCCTTTAACTTGCTTCCGTCTACAACCATTCAGTACAAAACTCCGTTTGAGGTGCTGTTTGGCTTCTTTCCTACCTATTCTCACCTTCGTGTTTTTGGTTGTCTCTGCTACCCCAACACCTCACCCACTGCTCCTCACAAGCTTGCCCCGCGATCCTCTGCCTGTGTCTATCTTGGTCCAAGCACTGATCACCGTGGCTATCGTTGTCTTGATCTTATCACCCAAAAAGGTAATCATCTCGCGTCATGTAGTATTTGACGAAACGCACTTTCCGTTTCCTGACTTCCAGCCTCACCCATCCGCCGAGGACTACGACTCGTTTGCTGTTGATGAGCCTATACCTTCTATTTCTCCTCTCGTTGATACTTCCACTACTCCGCCTCAAACTGGTACTCCTTCCCCTCTTTCTCCGTCTCATCATGATGAGCCCTCTGGCACATCGTCTTCTTCTTCTTCTTCGGCTGAGCATTCCCATCCCTCTGCTGCTCCACCACCTACCTCTACTCATCCGATGACTACTCGTTCTCGCACAGGCTCTCTTAGGCCTAAACAAATCTTTAATCTTTCTGTCACTAGTGACATCTCTCCTATCCCTCGGTCAACCGCTCAGGCAATGTGCGACCCTCATTGGCGGGCCGCCATGGATGCTGAAATGGCTGCCATTCTTTCTAACTTCACGTGGGATCTTGTTCCTAAACCCTCTGATGCTAACATCGTTGGCAATCGTTGGCTGTTTCGCCATAAGTTTGACATCAATGGACGTCTTGAGCGTTACAAAGCCCGTCTGGTTGCTCAGGGTTTCTCACAGCAACCCGGACTGGACTTTGATGACACTTTCAGTCCCGTTGTCAAACCTGCCACTATTCGCACGGTTCTTAGCATCTCCATCTCCCGCAACTGGCCTATTCATCAGCTTGATGTTAAGAATGCCTTTCTTCATGGTGATCTCATTGAGACTGTTTACATGCGTCAGCCTCCTGGCTATGTAAACAGTTCTTTTCCCGATCATGTCTGTCGCCTACGCAAGGCTCTTTATGGCCTTAAGTAGGCACCCCGTGCGTGGTATCATCGTTTTGCTGTCTATCTCTCCTCTTTAGGATTTCTTAGCAGTAAGACCGATACCTCTGTTTTCACGTATCATCGTGGATCTGATACTATCTACCTCCTTCTTTATGTCGATGACATTATTCTTACTGTCTCCTCTCCTACTCTTATTTCCATGGTTATCTCTAAGTTATCCTCTGAGTTTCCCATGTCTGATTTGGGTCCGTTATCCTTCTTCTTAGGAATCGCTGCGTCTCGTAGCAAGTCCGGACTTTTTCTTTCTCAATCTGCCTTTGCTCAGGAGATTCTAGCACGAGCTGATATGATCTCGTGCAATCCCTGTAGCACACCGGCTGACACCAAAACAAAGCTTGCTGTTGATGGTGAGCCTGTTCCTGATCTCACCTTATATCGAAGCCTTGCTGGTGCCCTGCAGTATCTGACCTTTACTCATCCTGATATTGCCTATGCCGTCCAACAGGTCTGTCTCTTTATGCATGACCCGCGTATTCCGCATCTCAATGCGCTTAAACGCATCTTACGGTATTTAAAGGGCACTCTTTCTCATGGCCTTCATATTAAGGCGTCAGCCGTTGATCGCTTGGTTGCCTATTCGGATGCCGACTGGGCCGGCTGTCCTACTACACGTCGGTCCACCTCAGGGTTTTGTGTCTATCTGGGTGACAATCTCGTATCTTGGTCTTCCAAACGACAGCATGTCGTTTCCCGCTCTAGTGCCGAGGCCGAGTACCGGGGGATAGCCAATGTAGTTGCTGAAACTGCTTGGTTGCGAAATCTCCTCCTCGAGTTGTGTTGTCCTCTCTCTTGTGCCACTGTTGTTTTCTGCGACAATGTCAGTGCCATGTATCTAGCATCTAACCCTGTTCAGCACCAGAGAACCAATCATGTGGAAATAGATTTACATTTTGTTAGGGAGCGTGTTGCGATTGGTCATGTGCGTGTTTTGCATGTTCCATCCACTTATCAGTATGCTGACATTTTTACAAAGGGTCTACCTACGAGTCTGTTCCTAGATTTTAGAAATAGTTTGAACATTCGTTTACCTCCCGATCAAACTACGGGGTGTGTTAAATATTGTATAGTTCAGGGACCCTCTTTGTAACGATTGTATCTATATATTGTCTTCAATACACGCAACCCTAGACATGGGTTTTCCACAATCTCACACCGACAACTGCTATTGCATCGTCGGGTCGGTGGTGGTGTCACCCCTATCCCCCCATTTGTGGTGATGATGCGATAACCCAACAGCCCCTTGCGACTGCTTTCGATTCTGGTGGCCGAAAACCCCACGTGCGGCATCGCCGGTGGCTTTCGCCGCTGCTGTGACGCTGGTGTCTGTGGTGGTGCCGGCAGTTTCATCTGGTGGTAACCTCGCGGCCGCACCGGTCGATAAGGGTGATCGACCACCAAACAGCAAGGATGGCTTTGATGGAGGGATGAAAAGTTTTTCATTTTTGGTCCTTTTGTTTTAGATTTAACCTTAGGGACCAAATTTGTTGGTTTTTGTAAGTCTCAAGGACCAAATTTGTAGTTTATTCTTTTTAAAAATAAAAAAAGAAATTCCACGTCAGATATGACTTGTACACGTCAACATTTTTGTATGTAACAAGTAACATGATACACACAATGGTAACTGTAGCAAGTTCAGTACATTAATTGGTAAGTTTTAAAGTTGAGTACATACAATGATAAAACATGACAAGTTTGATACACTCCCATGTAATTAACCCTATATAAAACGATGACATTTTCTTAAGGACTATCTTCACCATAATGTATCCAACTTTACCCAAATTCCTATTGTATGTATCGAACTTAAAAAAGTGCTATTGTGTGTAATAAACTTTCAATTTCGGTTTATTGTATGTACAAGTTTACCTACTAAACAGGTTACCGGTCACCCCCTTCTTCTCCGGCGACTCCCTTCTCCGGCCACCACCACCACCACCACCAAACCCTCCGGCGACCACCACCACCACCAAACCCTCCGGCGACCACCACCACCAAACCCTCCGGCCACCACCACCACCAACCCTCCGGCCACCACCACCACCACAACCACCATCTCCACCACCAAACCCTCCGGCCATCACCACCACCAAACCCTCCGGCCACCACCACCACAGCCACCATCTCCACCACCACCATCACCAAACCCACTACCTTTCACCGGCCACCACAACCACCACCACCACCATCACCAAACCCACCGGCCACCACCACCGTCACCAAACCCACCGGCCACCACCACCACCACAGCCACCATCTCCACCACCACAGCCACCACCACCATCACCAAACCCACAATATATGAACCCTAATTTCAATATACCAAGAACCCTAATTTCAAGAACCCTAATTTCAAGAACCCCAAATATACCAAGAACCCTAATTTCAATATATGAACCATAATTTCAATATACCAACCGACAATGAAGGTGGTGTAAGGGTGGTGGTTGACGGTGGTAGTTGCAGCGGTCTGTGGCGGCGGTCGTCGTCGGTGTCGCCGGAGAAGGGTGGTGGCGGTGTTGGTGGTGGGTTTTGGTGATGGTGGTGGTGGCTGTGGTGGTGGTGGTGGCTGGAGAATGGAGTCGTCGGATAAGGGTGTTGCCGGAGAAGGGAGTCGCCGGAAAAGGGAGTCGCCGGAAAAATTACCTGATACACATCAGTATAAACCGGTTTAGTAGGTAACTTTTACATACAATAAACCGAAATTGAAAGTTTATTACACACAATAGCACTTTTTTAAGTTCGATACATACAATAGGAATTTAGGTAAAGTTGGATACATTATGGTGAAGATAGTCCTTTTCTTAAAAATAAAATAGTTGTATCTTTTATGAACCTATTTTTTTTATCTTAAGACAGGGGAACAATATGATGGCCCATGCCACCTCCACTACTCCTCTACGTCCGCCCGTGTCCGGATTGGGTATATGTGATATTACTATAAGGGTGTGTTTGGTACAGAGAATGAAATTGTAGAAAAGAGAATCGGTTTGGAGAATAGGAATTGACTCTTCTATTTGATAGGCAGGAGCGGACCTATATATAGACTAGGGGGTCCCATGCACCTATCACCTCGATCAGTGTAAGAAGAAAAAAATGAGACTTTAAATTAGTGCACCCGCTTAATTTCAAGTGTGCTCTTAAAAATATGAAAATCAAAACCGTTTTAACAAAATGAAGTTAGCATGGTAGTTGATTCCAGCAAGTAAGATCGTCTACTATTTAAAAGGTCTAGGTTTCGAGACCTTTTTTTAAATCTTTTAAAATAAAATTTTAGGTTTTTTGTTATAAAACTTTTAAAATAAACAATGTTTTAAAATATCTCGAAACTGAAGGGGCCAAAACGAATTTTTTGATAAAACCTACAAAAAGAAAGATGAAACCAAAATCAACATCAAATACAAAAACTTATACATTTTTTAAAATTCAACAAAAAAATGTAGGGGTTTTTAAATGTTTGTTAGTTAATTTTAATTCTCAAAATATCGTATTTAATACTAAAATCCTAAATATGTAGACATTTTTTGAAATCAACTTAAAACACCTAATTAGAACTTCAAATTCAACCAGAAAATCGAAAATTTTTATGAAAATCAACTAAAAAGTGGATAAATTTTCTCGAAACTAATCAAAAATAAAGAAAACGTCCCTACAAATAACCACAAAATTTTAAAAAAATCCATCTAAATGAACCAAATTTTTAGAAAGAATCCCTAAAACTCAACAAAATAGCTTAAAGCTCCTGTTTTAAGCACATAAATTATGGGTCCGCCACTGTTGATAGCACAGAGATTTCAGCAGGGAAATATAATAGAGAATCCATTTCTCTTGTTTGGTAGAAAGAAAAAATCAACAGAGAATTCTACCAAACTTATCATACACGTAAAAGAGACAACCTATTGGATCTTATTATGACACTTCAAGTTAAACGATAAAAGATACATATCCAATTGAAATTTCAAAAACTAAACAATATTTAATCTAATTGAAAGAACACTTGAAGATAAACGATAAAAGACACAAAATATATAGAAATCCAAAAGATTTAAGGTACAAACAGTTCAAAAATACAACTGTGAAAACCCGACAACATCAACTGAAATATGAATCGAACCAACAGCCAAAAGAAACAGGAGCTTTAAACCCAAATGAAAAAATAACAAAACAGAACCAAGAGACATGACACATAGGGACTAAACCCGATTTGTGAGAGCCAAACCAAATCCTCCACCTAAACCTGTGACGCTAATCTCCTATTAGCTTGTAGTTGTTGCTTCACAAGTTGAGTCGAAATCAAAGGCGCCATGAGACAGGTCTGTCCGACCTGCTATTACAACGATCCTCTGACTTCCTGTCGACAGTAGCCTCTCACCAGCAGTTCCACTCAGATGATAAGTTCAAGACAACCTCAAAGTTGTAGAAAGACTATATGGTGTCTCGATGTAGACTGTTGAGTTTGTTGGACCTGCTGGATGTCTCACTAATCACCCTTTCAAATGCGAGCCAGACGTCAGGACTCTGTTTTGCAAGCATTTCATCGAGTGTGTGTTGTGGAGGTCTACCTTCACCACAAGTCAGTTTTGATGTTCTCGTGACAAAGCTGTATTACCCTGTAGTTAACACTTAACATGTTTTCATTCTTTATGAATATCTACAGTACAACACAAGTATAATTAGCTATTTAGTTATGTATTTGCTTGATTGCTTCATAAGCTTGAATTTTTTAAGCAAAATTTAAGCAAAATACCTATTTGCCTTCATACCCATATAGCATATAACGAGGAAACCCGGAAGGATACCTTATCACATGTGATCATCATAGCCCCTTTTTCTGAAAATTCAAAAATGAACAACAACGACTGATAACGCCAAAAATATATATGTTTTTATCCCCACTTTTGTATATGTTTTAGGCCTAGTTTGGACATAAGTGCTACTAAAAGGGTGTAGTTTGTAGTTTCAGGTAATTGAGACTTTTGTGAAGACAACGATAAAATGAAATTTCTTAGCCTCCAGGACTGCTTTCTTTCTCCCCAAGTCAGTCAGCTTGCTCCCAATGAAAAGCTCTCCATCAGATAAGGAAGGAAGATCAAGAAAATTCCGGAATGTTCCATTAGTTGGGCTTGCGTCGCGAGATGGGGTTTCGCGATCGCCAGATGGGCCTGCCGATTTAATTATAAATACATGCCTTGGGTTATCAGTTTGATACATCTCATAATTGAGTTTCATTTCAATATTCTCTCATAACTTAGATTATGTCGGAATATGGGAACCACCTAGGGTTTCCCAATCAAGAAGACGGAGGCTCAAGAAGAAAACGCACGAAAGATGATTCGAGAGGATTCTATGTCAAATCTACCGGTCTATAGTATGGTTTGTCATAGATTCTATGACTAGTATGTCTATGTACTAGTTTCTCTTGTGTTTACATTATGGTGTGATAAACTTTATGATGGTTTGTCTATGGTATTTTATTTAATAGATTTATGACTTATTGAATGTTTGTTTTGTGATTCCTATCTATTAGTTTTAATTGTGGCTACTTGAATTTGTTGGTTGAGTTTATTTGTTATCTAATGATTAGACTCCTTTTGGTTAATCAACATCTCTTACCTTTCACTCTTGTGACGTGGTGTTGCCACACAATCTAACAACAGCGAAACAGCCTCCTCTCCTAAGCTTCAAAACCCCCGCTATGTTTCCGACTTTCACTTACCTTTAGAGCTTCCCGGGCTCAAGGCTCCATAACGTGCACTCTTCCATCTTTTTCAGCTGGTCTATTCTGCACTCCCCCAGCAGCATTTGTCCGTCTGAACATTGGGGCAGTAACGAGAAAATGCCCCACTCCTCCACATTCAACCTTTGACCAAAGTAGATTTGGTAGTAGGGTCCTACGACTTGGCCATGGATAGGGTAACTGGTATTCGAATTAACATCTTTGTACCGTGGGCTAGAAGACCTTCCGGTTGATAATCACATGATATTTTTTGGGTGCTTATGCTTAAATTTCTACAATAGTATTTTTTATCTAAATCTTTCATTGTTAAAGTCAAATCATTTGAAAATGGATTCTTAAATAATCATAATGAATATAGTTGTCTTTGATGTGTGGTTGTTTATCAGTTTTCCAACTTCTTGGTAGTTTCTTTATCAGTCAAATCTCTTATAAACAAAACCCCCCAAAAGCATAATTTTCTTAGATTAATTAATTATAACTTTAGTAGTTCTTCTAGCTTAACTGTTCCTAGTGGTAAGAACGATACTTGGACTTACCTACACTATATTATTCCCGATCAGGTACGCTTGCCTGTGTGTGTGGTAATTTAGTTGGGTGATTTAAAAAGGGTAAAACTTGGATCATAACTTATATATATATTTTTTACCGCATCAAGTTTTTGGGGAACGGTTGCTTAGTTGAATATTAAAATTTATTTAATTAATCGATCCTTGATTGAGAATCCATTTTCAGTCAAGTTACTTGCTTTCTAGTTTATGTTTAGTTTATTTGTTGTTATTTTTGTGCTACTCCGGGTATTTGTTTTGTTTCTTTTGTAGACACGAGTTCCGAGTTAGTAAGGATGGTGAGGCACTACCAAAGAATCATAGATTTGGCACAGGCGGGGCACTCAAATGATGATGACACACCTCTTTGGTTACTCGCCAAGGAAGGCCAGGAGATCTCACCCGTGGAGGTCGATAACCATGACGCCGCCGATCATTCTCGCCTACATGCCAAAAGAGAGTTGCTAACCATGAAGGACTTACTAACAAAGCTAGAAAATGCCATAGTAAATCTTCGTGAGGTGGGAAAGGCAATGCTAAGAGATGGTTTACCCATCAACCTCTTCAGAAACCTAAGGTAAGTCTTCCATCCTTTAATTATGATAATGATTCTAATGAAGCGTTTCTATGTTGGCAGGAAGAAACACGATGAAGTTGAGGATCTGCCCCCGACCAAAGAATCAGTAATTAAGGAACCAGTTCAACAACTAGTTAAGGAAGCTGAAAAACCGGCTAAAATCATTATGACAGAGCCAGAACATCAAATTCCTAATGAAACAAAGGTAAGCGTTGTATCCGATAAACTCAACAAGACTAATAGAACTCCATTTTTCAGGGTAAATCATATCCATGGATGGATGTGACAACGGATACAGAATCAGACGATTGGTTTTGGGACGACCTCGAGTGCTTTTTGCAAGAAGATGGCCAACCAAAAGCTCCGAAAGAGGAAGTGCCAATCTCACAACCTTCAACCAATGATCTCAAAAAGGTAATGCCTAAAATACCAAAGACACCAGAACCAGTTTTGGAGGCCGTTTGTCAGAAACAAATCAGTAGTGAGCCACAACAACGGGTCAATCACTTAAAAGATTTGGGTCTACGGTATCATCGCTCCAAAATCAGGTATAAGTGTGGTACTCGTTCTGCAAAGAAAACAGGTAAACACCCAAGTGGTATACGGTACGATTCTACACTTGGATATCCACACAAAGATAAGTCATTAAACCTAGGTACGTACCAATACTATCAGTCACACTTAACCACATGCGTAGGGTGTTATTTGTTGAATAAAAATGCATAACTTCAGAGTCAGGCTCGAGACTTAAGACAAAAACAAGCGCTTCTCGGGAGGCAGCCCATGAAAAAGTCGTGTTTGAAGTTTTTCTTTTAAGTTTTAGCTTAGGATCAAGTCGTTAGTGTTCATGGTACTTAACCGAATCATTTGGTCAAAAAAAATTCCGAACCTCAAACAGTAAGCTTTCGCGTTCACGAGGGGTCCAATTTCGTGCCGCGAAAACTTTAGGGGCCAAAAATGTAATTTCTGTGAAGTACTGCTTCGCGCCGCGAAGCTCTTCTTCGTGTCGCGAGATTCTTGTTTTTGAAAACAGACCCCGAACAGAGAGCTCCGCGTACGCGAGATGTTATTTTTGCGTTGTGACTTTGGATCGAAGCTAGGGTTTCTTTTCGCGTCGCGAACCCTTACTCTCGTCGCGATATTAGACAGACTTGTACACCATCGAGCCCAACCACTTCGCGCCGTGAAGACCCAACAATAGCCCCATTTTAAAATCGTTTTTTTTTCTTTTTGGGCTATCTCTTTCAAACCTAGCGCCACGAAACCCTACCCCCACTCTCGAAAATCAGTTCTCTTCATCTCTAAGTCCAAATTGCTTCCAATTTCATTGCGCCAAAGGTGTGAGCTTCTCTTCTCCATCTTTAATTTCGTAAAAGCAAGTGGTTTCCATGGTGGTTTTCCCCCAATTTGTAATTTGAGTATGAACTTTGTGATGGATGGGGGAAACCGATTTTTTGTGCTTAATGTGAATGGTATGGCTTGAGTAACTTAATGCCATCTTATTTCTTGCCATGGATTGCGATTTTGAACTTCATCTTTTCATAGTTGAAAGCTTTCATGGTGGTTTTTCTCCAATTGGGTTATGTGTGTAATTGATGATGGATTGTTGGGGATAATCACCAATTGTGTGTGATTGATAAATGCTTCGCTTGAATAAATTCATGTTCTTGCCATGCTTTGTTTATAAGAAATTTCATCTCCTTCACATGGAGTGTTTGGCAAAAATTTTGAACTTTAAAGAATGATATGTTTGTATTATACCGTCTAGCATATTTTTGGTGCAACTTGTTTTTGAAAATCTAGATGGTATAAAATTTGAGTGTGGGAACTCATTTTGGTGAAAATGGTTTTAACAAATGGATGAATGGTTCCCATCACTTTGGTTTTAAAAAATTCGGTCAAAGTGGGAAGGTGAGGTTAGATTTGTTGGCAAAGGCATGAATGTTTGATTATCCATGAATGATGCATGTTTGGTGCATGATAGAGTCATATATGTGTGAATACTTGATTTTTGCCATGTTCAATTTTAGTGGACTGCATTTTCTCTACTTTGGCGTGATTGACCATGAATTGAACTTTCAGATAGCATTTGGTATGCAGACTGGACAGGACGGGACTGGATGGGACGAGACAAAAATAATTGTTTGTCATGCGTTTGGTACGACTAGAACAAGATTGGACAAAATTGGTAAAATGACCAGACTGCCCCTAGTATACTACTTGATATATTTTTCATCATAATATATATATATATATAATATAAAAAATAAAGTAACTGTTATGGAATAAATATATAATTGGTATGGATGTCAATCCCTTTATTAATGGTATAGATATATACCATATAGTGTATTATCTTTCTTAGAGGACAAGTAATATCTGTATATAAATATGTACCCTCTATTGAATAATAATAACACAAGCTTTAAGCTCTCATATATATCTCTCTCTCTCTCCCGATCTCGTCTCTCTCTATATTCTCGTAATATTTTGGTCAAAAACCAAATATTTCCCATCTAAGAATTTTTGATTGTGCGATATATGTTCTAATTGCTCCACCACAACGCACAAAGATGGGACCTCAAATGAGGTTGAAAATATATGTTGGGAATGAATCAGCATCTATAATTACATATTTAGATCCATTAAAGGGGGATTTATTTACTGCTCGATTTGCTGATTGCTAGAATTCCTAGCATTAGGGGGAGGAACTAAACAGCTGGAAAATCAAAATGAAATAAGTTGGAATGAATTATCTTATCTTGATCCTCAAACTAAACAATGTGAACTGAAAGTTCAAAAGATAATTCAGTTGTAAAGATTAGCAAATCAATTACCAGACACATTTACTGACATAAAGAAAGTGACAAAGTCACATGTACCAGCTGCTAATGCTCCAATTAAGATTAATGTCCCAGAAGGACAAAACAATAAGTCAAGAGCACGCCAGAAGCGTGGTAGACCACTCGATTCCAAAGATAAAAATCCTCGAAAGAAAAAAGGAGCTAATCATTTAGATGGTCATATCGAGGTAAATGAAACGCCAGAAAAGTCTCCTGAAGAGACACTAGACATGATGGTTCTAGAAGAACCTCAGGTACTTGAAAATAAAGAGATCTCAATAAATTATAGCATGTCTAGAAAAGTATGGAATCGAGATAAAACTGACGTCGATGATATTTTTATAATAAAGCGCTAAATGAAATTGAAAATAAAGAGGATCAAGAAGCAAAATCTGTCAATGAATGCATGCACAGAAATAATTGGCCAAAATAGCAAGACGCAATGCAGGCAGAATTAAACGGGAAGTTTTCGGACCTGTTGTCCGTACGCTTAAAACCTATCGGGTATTAATGGGTCTTTATATAAATGCATAACGAGAAAATAAAGTTGTGAGATATAAAATGGCACAAGGATTCTCACAAAGACCCAGAACTAATTATGAGGAGACTTATTCTCCAGTGGTGGATGCAACAATTTCCTGATATCTGATAAGTCTGGTAATACAAGAATGAATTTATATGCGTCTAATGGATGTCATGACAACGTATTTGTATATATTATTTGACACTGATATTTACATGAAAATCCCTGAAGGATTGAAACTACCTAAATCATGTAAAGTAAGTTCTCGAGAACATTATTCAATTAAGTTAAAATAGACCATTATATGGTTTGAAACAATCAGGGTTTATGCGATACAATCGCCTCAGTAAGTATTTACTAAAAGAAGGGTATAACACTGATTCTATATATTTTCATAAAAATGTTTGGATCTGAATATGTTATAATTGTTGTATATGTGGATGATTTGAATATAATAGGAACTCGTGGTGAGCTTCCTAGGACAATAGAATATTTGAAATGAAAGATCTTGGAAAGACCAAGATTTGTCTTGGGTTACAGATCGAACACCTTAAAGATGGAATCCTTGTGCACTAAGAAACATATATAGAAAAGGTGTTACCACATATACAGGCAAGCGTACCTGATCGTGAGTAATATAGTGTAGAAAAGTCCAGGTATCGTATCTACCACTGGGAACGCTCAAGTTTTATAGACTATTAATCTAAATCAGTTTAATTAACCTAAAGCTTTTTGGGGGTTTTGTTTTTAGAAAAGTATTTTGAAAGATAAAAGACAAATAAATAATAATCCTAACCAAGAAGTGGAAAACTGATGAACAAACATACATCGGAGATAATTGAATCCATTATGCTTTACTTTCATAAGATATAGATTAATGAATGTATCATACATGAATATCTGAGATTATCAACCAGGTTGATTTCCCGGTCCAAACACAGGGATTTGGTGTCAACAAATCTAGTGAAAGTCACCCTATATTAATGCTAAGTTGTGGAATCCTATCGTCCAATCCTACTCTGGTCCGAGAGATTGGTCACTACGTCCCTCCGCGTCACCGGAGTGAAAAGTGATTATGATAATTAACCCAAAGGGAGTCTAGCAAGTATCGATCATCTGGCTAAACCTATTCACGAATCGAATAACCACAATTTAAACAAGAACATAGGAACCTCAGATTAAACATTCAACAATCATAAATCTATTAATTAAATAACCAAAGTATTCAAACCATAATAGCACGAGAGTTTAATACATAGACATATTAATTACGGATAAATAACCAAACAATACTAAAGACCGGCAGATTTGGCGCATCATTCTCTCGAATCATCTCCTCCGTAGCCGTCACATCGAGCCTCCATCTTCTCGGGTTGGAAACCCTAAGCGGCCCCCAACATCTAACCTAATCTACTAAAATTATGAGAGAATTCCAGAAAATTGGATGCTTCAACTGAATGACTCAAGGCTGTATTTAAAAGAAGCTCGTCAGGCCCCGTTTCGCGTTCACGAAACGGCACTTCGCGGAGCGAAATACTTATCGAACAAACCCTAATTTTCTGGAAGCTTCCGATCGAGAAAAGCCAGGCTTTGCGGCGCGAGCCCTTTCTTCGCGGCGCGAGCAGTGTAAAAACCAGCTTCCGAGATCTTCCAAAATATTCTCTTGCCTTGTCTGTTGAAGATCCGTCTTTTTGAGGAATTTATCTGACTTAGAGAGCAAGGAAACCGCCTTAGGAGCCAAGAAAAGTCCGTATTTGCAAAGTCTGCACAAAAGTCTCCTTTTTGACGCTTTTCACCCTCTTTTTATACTTTTACGCACAAGCACCTCCAAAATCTACAAAATTAGGATTTAAGTCAAACAGTATCGAAAATACTCTCAAAATAAAGATAAAAGTAGGGAACTGATGCGAGTAAAATATGTATAATTTTGGAGTTATCAGCATAGTACTCTTACTTGACATCCAAGGGGGAGTATTATGGAATAATTATATAATTGGTATGGATGTCAATCCCTTTATTAATGGTATAGATATATACCATATAGTGTATTATCTTTCTTAGAGGACAAGTAATATCTGTATATAAATATGTACCCTCTATTGAATAATAACACAAGCTTTAAGCTCTCATCTCTCTCTCTCTCTATATATATATATATTCTCATTATATTCATAACAGTAACTATATAAATAACCTTATTATAGTTGGAGTAAACAACATTTTTTTAGAATTACATAAATAATTAGGGAAACTCCTATTTATAAAATAATTTTATTTATTTAGAAACCACCTAATTTATCCTATTTTAGTTTCCGCCGTTCCACAGCCCACATCAATTCTTCATCTTCTTCCATTGCTGCACATCATTTCTTCATCTTATTACGTCGAATCAACGAACCACCGTCACACAACCACGAAACTCCAAGATATGATACGTTTCTGATTTGGGTTCGATTTTTGTCGATTTTGGTTCCATTTTTTAGAACTAACACTGGATTTGAGTTTGAATTGAGCAGAACGGACACTTGATTTTGGTTCGATTTCTTGAATCAACAACCGATTTGGGTTCGATTTGTGCAGAATCGTTTGTTTTCTGCAGAACTGACACTTGATTTTGTTAGGATTATGTGCGAGACAGTAATAGGGTTACCGTATCCAATGTTATAAGACACTAGTAGGTCACACCACTGCACACTAAATAGAGGATGTTTGGATTACTTGGTTGAAAGAAATAATCGTTTAAAAGGAAATAAATAATTAGTTGAATTATTTGTGTAAATTAATTAATCAGTTGGATTAATTAATAGATAATTATCAAAGAGATAATTATGGAATATATTTAATTATCAGATTGATAATTATAAAGATATTCAATATGGTATCAAACACTGCCTTATTGATTAATATAAATATAGGCCTAAGGTTTGATATTTCATAACTGATAGATAATTATTCCAAAAAGGTTTTTTTTTCTCTCTCTCTCTCTCTCTCTTCCCTTCAAAACCGGCGGCTACAAACAGAAAGGCTAGAACCGGAGTTTTCGATTGCGGGGTAATCCAGGGTGGTCTAGCAACCGTTCCTCGAGACGTGTCAGTAGCGGTGTATCCCCTACAAGCATTCCAGTGATTTTAATCAAAAGGTAAACGCCTAAAAATCCACTTGTTTGTGTCTGTTAGGTTTAAGTTGGATCCGGCTTTGGGAATCGTTTTTGTTATCCGCTGCGCACCGATTGTGCCTACGGTTCCCAACAGTGGTATCAGAGCCACTTCTTAAACCTACAGATCAGGTTTAATTGTTTAATAATTACGTTTAAAAATTTGATTTTTATATGTTTCTAAATTGTTGAAAATTGAATTTTTCTAGAAAACCTAGCGAATCGGAAACCGATGGTGGAACGGCGGCAGTTAGCCGACCGAACCAACCATCGCGCCACCGCAAAGCCACCGACGGCTCACCACAGTTGGTGGTGGCCGCCGGCTGCCAGACCCGAAGCCCACCGCACCACCGGATGGTGGTAGCGGCGGCTGTTGTGTTCGCAACCACCACACAGCCGTGTGGTGGCGATGGTGCTACGGCAAGAAACCAACCACCGCACCACCGTTCGTGGTGGCGGTGGTAATTGATTCGTTCACCGGCGTCGACTATGGCCAAGGACAACCACCGCCCCACCGTTTGTGATGGTAGCGGTGTTGATCGGATCGCACCACCCAAGCCGATTGTGGCAAGGGCGGTGATGGCGTTGATGCTGTCGCTGTTAATCGCCGAGCGGCGATGGTGGCCGCGGGCCGCTGTCGTCGTAAAGACGATGGTGGTTTTGTTGATTTCGCCGGGAGACGGCGGTGGTGGTGGCAATTGCTGCTGCTGCCGTCGTGCTCCCATCGATGATCAATCGATCGGCCGCCACATCACCTTTTGTGGTGGTGGCGGTGATGGGTTTTTTTTTTGGAGACCGCCAACCACGGCGATGGTGGTGGCGTCGAGCTACTGCTGTCGCCGGCGGATCAACGGCGACGATGATTGTGGTGGTGGCGGTGGTCGATAACCGCCGCAAAGGGGTATCGGCCACTGCCGTTTCTAGGTTTCCGGTCAAAAGGAGGGCGGCGACGGTGGCCTTTGGGCTGCTGTCGTCGCGCCGCGAGCAGAGGCTTCGCGCCGCGAGCAAAGGTCTAACGTTGCGATCGGTGACTGACAGTTGTTGGTTGCTATTTTTTTCCGGTTCGAGATTAGTATGGTTAAGTTTCGTTTGATTGGGGTTTAAACCAGATAGGTTTGAAACTCTAAGAAATCTGTTTTATTAAATTAATTTAGTTTAATTAATTTTTAGCTAAATCAAAATAAAGTCTAGATAAGATTTATTTTGTCATAGTCAAACCCTTTGACCCGTGGTTGTGCTTTTATTTTTTGAATGTTTATTTTATTCTATTTTGGTTACGGGAGGTCTGCGTGCCATTTACAACCCGCTGTTAAATTGTAATACTTCTGTAAATAAAATAACCGAAGAATCGAGACACGAAGACGAAGCCAAAGAGACAGCCATGGAGCTTGGAGCCAGTGGGAGCGCAGAGAAAGTTTTGTCCCTTAGGAATAAAGACCGTCGTTTTGTGTTGGCTCACGAAACGACAATAGTTAAGGGTTTTTGACTATGACATGTCTTTGGTGCGTGGTTGTTTATATTTAATAATTATATAAATTGCGTGGTTGTTACGTAATTTCCTTTTAAATATAAAACGGTTTTAAAATTAAATTTTTTAAAAGAAAGAAAAAATTGGATACAAATACAGTTTGTGTTTGGATCCAAGTTTTTAAAAACTGGCATTTATAACCCTTGTTAAAATCATAGATTAGTAAGTGCAACCCACTTTAGGGGCACCTCCGGTGTAAGGTACATAGGGCGTTGTTCAAACCGAAACTGGAGGGTGATAAAACTCTGCGAATTATCTCCGGGTGGTACCGGCCAGGGTTTGTCCAGGTCCCGGGTGGTGCAGTCTATTTTGGTAATTATTTATTCACCAGGTGGTACCGGGCCAAAATGCACTAGAGGGACTAAATATGCACGGATTAAATATCCGATGTCCCGACGATCTAGAAATCGTGTTTTTCAAATTAAAATGCGATTGGTATAGTTTTACCTACCATAAATCGCATGAGTCGGTTTGACATGATCACATGCTTCCCGACACATGTGAAATATGGATTCTACTCTAATAAATTTATTTTTAAGGGTAATAATTTATTAGAATTTTATAATTATAAACTAAAATTGGAATTTGTTCTTAATTTGTAGATGTCGAAATCTGTAATTCTGTTTTATTCCCCTGAGGAATCCCTGAAACTCATCAACAGTAAATGGAAGCTTACAGGCCAAATTTTTCCAGTTTGGAAAATGCACCTTGACAATGTCTTGCGTGTATGTTCTGGAGAAACCTGTTTCACGACCAAAGAGTAATTCTCCCGAGAGGGATTTTACTCAGTACTTTAAATATTTGGCAGATGAATCGGATGTAATGTCCATACTGATTTTCTCTACGTCACCCGAGTTCACGGGAGATTTAAGAGTCAAATCCTGTCACGAGCAGTTAGGTCTCTATAAGCACACAGGTAAGCTTCTGATCATGCAAGAGATTTTTTCACTGAAACTGAAAAAGGATCAGTCAGTTAAAGACCATCTTATTGAAATAAGAAGGCTCTTTAAATGTTTATCGCGTTTGGGGTACAAGATGACTCAGGAAGAGCTAGTGTATCTCATGTGGTTTTCCCTCACGAAAGAGATTCAAGACACAGCTAGTGCCTATATGAAGGAACCAAAGAATGACATGGATAGAGTTCATGAAGATATTCTGGCCAGTCTAGAGCCAGTACCGGCACCTGCTGATCTCATGGACACAGATTGGATTGATGAGCTAGGGGATCTGAGTTGCCCAGAATGCGGTAGCAAGGATATTTGCGAGCACTCGATGAATATCGACCAGATAGAGATCGGTTTACCCGATGCTCCAGGTATCTTTATGATAGATTGCTTAATCACTTCTTATGAATCATGGGTAATTGATACAGGCAGTGGTAACCACATTTGTAATCATTTACAGGGATTCACTAGAAGAAGGACTTTGAGGAAGGACCGTTTGAACCTACGAGTTGGCGAAGGCACTCCGCTGATAGCTGAAGCTGTAGGATCTTATAGTCTTAGTTTACCCTCGGGTCTAGTTTTGGAACTAGATAATTGTTATTATATTCCAAACATGATTAAGAATGTTTTGTCTTTCGATTTGTTAGTAGACCAAGGTTTTTATTACAAGTATGATTATAAAATGATTTCTGTCTTTAAAAATAATATTTTCTATTTTAAAGCAACACCTGTAAATGGTCTATATACAGTAAATCTACAAGACAATAGTAGTGAAATCTATCATATAAGTAAACGATCCAAAGACATTAAAGATCAGACTTACCTCTGGCATTGTCGTTTGGGCCACATAAACAAGAAACGCGTTGAACTACTCCTAAAAGGAGGTTTTCTTGGCACTTTCGATTATAAACCTTTTGATAATTGCGAGTCTTGTTTATCTGGCAAAATGACAAAGCAACCTTTCAACAAAGAAAATGAAAGGGCTACTGACTTGCTAGAAATAATTCACACAGATGTGTGTGGACCATTTAGTCATGTGGCAAGAGGAGGATACCGGTACTTCATTACCTTTACTGACGATTTCAGTAGGTATGGTTATGTCTACCTTATGAGACATAAATCTGAAAGCTTTGAAAGATTCAGAGAATTTCAGAATGAAGTACAGAATCAACTTGGCAGAAAGATCAAGTTTTTGCGGTCGGATCGTGGAAGCGAATATCTTAGTGATGAGTTTGACAATCATCTGATGGAATGTGGGATTGTATCCCAACTCACACCTCCGTATACACCTCAGATGAATGGTGTATCAGAAAGGAGAAATCGTACTTTACTTGACATGGTACAATCGATGATGTGTCACTCTACGCTACCAATATCATTCTGGGGACATACGCTCGAAACAACAGCACACATACTGAACAGAGCGCCAACAAAGTCGGTAGAAAAGACTCCATACGAATTATGGAAGGGTAAGAAACCCAATATATCTTTTCTAAAAATTTGGGGTTGTGAGGTTTACGTCAAACGACCCACCTCAGAAAAACTCAAACCCAAATCTGACAAGTGTTTCTTCGTTGGATATCCCAGGACCACCGTGGGATATTATTTCTACAACCCTGAAGAGAACAAAGTTTTTGTTGCTCGAAATGGAAAATTTCTGGAAGAAAAGTTTCTCAGTTCTGGGAACACCAAAAAGGATGTAGATCTACAGGTAGTAGACGAAGAAAACACTACGCCAATTGTTGAGCCAGAAATTCAACATGAGAATGTTGAACCTCAACCGATTGAGGAAGTGCAAACATAGGACCTTCGCAGATCCAGTAGGGTAAGACAAGAACCAGATAGGTATCTTGGGTTTCTAGTCTCTCAGGACAGCGGAGACTTGAATGAACCAACATCCTATGGAGAAGCTGTGTCAGGCAATGAGTCTGAACAATGGCAGGAAGCCATGAAGGCCGAGATGCAATCCATGTACGACAACCAAGTTTGGGAGTTGACTGATTTGCCACAACACTGTAGAGCTGTTGGACGCAAATGGGTTTTCAAGAAGAAAACCGACATGGATGGAAATGTACACACTTTCAAGGCCAGACTGGTCGCAAAAGGATTCACGCAAACTCATGGTATTGACTATGATGAAACCTTTTCGCCAGTGGCCATGCTAAAGTCAATTAGGATTCTAATGGCCATTTCAGCGTACTTTAACTACGAGATCTGGCAAATGGACGTCAAAACAGCCTTTCTGAATAGAAAGTTAACAGAAGACGTTTATATGGAACAACCAGAGGGGTTTGAAGATCCTAAGAATCCTAATAAGGTGTGTAAACTGCTAAAATCCATTTATGGTTTAAAGCAAGCATCTCGAAGCTGGAACTTACACTTTGATGAGCGAATCAAAGAATTTGGTTTCGCCAAAAGTGAGTTCGAGCCGTGTGTCTACACTAAGTTCAGTGGGAGCATAGTAACCTTCTTGGTCTTGTACGTAGATGACATTCTACTCATAGGAAACGATGTTCCAACTTTACAGAGTGTAAAGAATTGGTTAAGCAGATGTTTCCAGATGAAAGACCTTGGAGAAGCCGCTTATATACTTGGCATAAAGATCTACAGAAACAGATCTAAGCGGCTTATCAGACTTAGCCAAAGTACATACATTGATAAAATCCTGAAGAAATTCAGGATGGATGAATCCAAGAAAGGATTTATCCCAATGCAACATGGCATAGTGTTAAGTAAAACACAATGTCCTGTATCTAGCCAAGATCATGACAAAATGAAATCGGTTCCATATGCTTCAGCAATTGGATCAATTATGTATGCCATGCTATGTACCAGGCCCGATGTTGCTTACTCAGTAAGTGTTACGAGCAGATATCAACAGAATCCAGGAGAACCTCATTGGGTAGTTGTCAAGAACATTCTCAAGTATCTGAGAAGAACGAAAGATATGTTCTTGGTCTTTGGAGGATCTGAGGATGAAATCAGCGTCACAGGATATTCTGACGCTAGTTTCCAGACCGACAGAGATGATTTTAGATCACAGTCAGGGTATGTTTTCACCCTAAACTGAGGCGCGATCTCGTGGAAGAGCTCGAAGCAGGACACGATTGCAGATTCAACTACAGAAGCAGAGTACTTTGCAGCATCTGATGCAGCAAAGGAAGCTGTCTGGCTGAGGAATTTTCTATCGGATCTAAGAGTGGTTGCCAGTGTCTCTAGACCGATCGATATATTCTGTGATAACTCGGGAGCCGTAGCGCAAGCAAAGGAACCTAGAGAGCATCACAAGTCAAGACACGTGCTCAGGAAATATCACCTTATCCGAGAGATCATTGGAAGAGGAGATGTGAGAATATGCAAGATTCCAACAGAAGAAAATGTCGCAGATCCGCTAACAAAGCCACTAGCAAGGGTGAAGCATGAGGCACATGCAAACTCCATTGGGATGCAGTACCTGGACGCCTGTAGCTAGTTTTAGTTTATTAATTATTACTATAGTTTAATTTAGAACGATTCAATCATGTAAAGTTCTTGATGTAATAAATGGAGGTTTTAATTCATGATTGTTTTAAATTAACTATTTTTCGCATATTTAACGTATCCATGATTTTACAAAGTTTTTGTATAAAATCTAAAATTCCGTAGCCACTTATTGAAATGGGAATTTCAATAGGGAGTTTAATGCTATTATAAATACTTGATGATTTATTCGAAGTAGAGAATAAAAGCACAAGGGATGTGACCAAGTATTTATAGATACTCAACAGAGTTCTTGGGTATTGGAAGTGACCAGTATCAAGTCTGCTTCATGGAGCCTCAGTCATAAGCACTGACTTGATAGGTTGTCCTTAGACCTAAGATGCTTGGTTTGAGAACATGAGGACTGTTGTACTCTTAGCACGTCCTAACGCTGCACCGTAACAGGGTGGCCATACGAGACGTGACTAGATGCAGCAGAAGCCATGGATCCAAATGCAAGTAGTCAAGAAGGGATTTGCACCTCTTTCAAAAGAGAGATATTTCCGGGCCCCTTGACGGTTAAGATTGGCAGAAAACGCGTGGCCACGCTCAGATAAAATAACAGGTGTTATTTAGTAATATCCGTTACTGCAGGCAATCGAAATCAGAGTCAAGAAATACTTGAATTTAAGAAATGAATCCTCCACTCCATGTCTTAAAATCATTTTAGAAATATCGTGTGCAAAAGGAATAAACCTGTGTACAAATTCAAGCGTGAATTGTATCTCTGGATATAAGAGATCTTATAACCTGGTTAACCTAAGTGTCTGGCTAGGGACCTCCTTAGGCCAATGGTGACAGTACAGTTACATGTCTAGCACAAGAAGTGGGAGTCTGTTAGGATTATGTGCGAGACAGTAACAGGGTTACCGTATCCAATGTTATAAGACACTAGTAGGTCACACCGCTGCACACTAAATAGAGGATGTTTGGATTACTTGGTTGAGAGAAATAATCGTTTAAAAGGAAATAAATAATTAGTTGAATTATTTGTATAAATTAATTAATCAGTTGGATTAATTAATAGATAATTATCAAAGAGATAATTATGGAATATATTTAATTATCAGATTGATAATTATAAAGATATTCAATATGGTATCAAACACTGCCTTATTGATTAATATAAATATAGGCCTAAGGTTTGATATTTCATAACTGATAGATAATTATTCCAAAAAGATTTTTCTCTCTCTCTATCTCTCTCTCTCTCTCTCTCTCTCTCTCTCTCTCTCTCTCTCTCTCCTCCCTTCAAAACCGGCGGCTACAAACAGAAAGGCTAGAACCGGAGTTTTCGATTGCGGGGTAATCCAGGGTGGTCTAGCAACCGTTCCTCGAGACGTGTCAGTAGCGGTGTATCCCCTACAAGCATTCCAGTGATTTTAATCAAAAGGTAAACGCCTAAAAACTCACTTGTTTGTGTCTGTTAGGTTTAAGTTGGATCCGGCTTTGGGAATCGTTTTTGTTATCCGCTGCGCACCGATTGTGCCTACGGTTCCCAACAAATTTGATAAAGAAATCTATTAGGAAAAGTGATTAAATTTGCAGATTAGTTAGATTTCAGTAGAACTCAAAAATCATTTTATTGTTTTAATGTTTGAAATGCAGAGATCGATAAATGAGGGTAATTTGGTAATCTAGTGGTTTGTCCCATGTTGTTCCACCTATTTTGGTGGAACAAAAAAACATAAGTTTAGTCCCATGAAAATTAGATTTTGTCCCATGTTGTCCAACCTCCTTGTTGTCCCATGCCATGCCAAACATGGGACTAAATTTTTTTGTCCCGTCCCGTCCCATGTAGTATGCACACCAAACGCACCCTCAAGTACTATAAGCTTTTTGGAACACATTTGTTTCATGGTTGTGCCATCTAGCAAGTTTTAATTGTGAATTATTTTTGAAAAAGCTAGATGGTGCAAAGTTTTACGTGTGGGAACCCACTTTGGTGGAAATCGTTTTAATGAATAAAAAGGGTTCCCATTACTTTGGTGCTTAATTTGGAAATTTTTGGTCAATCACTAAGTGTGGGAATGTGCGGCCATATTGGCAAAAATCTTGAAAGTTTTGGTGTATGCTTAAAGCGAGTTTCTTTTTACACTTTGAGGTATACCTATGCCTTTATCAAAAAAATTTGGATGAGTTATGTTTACATGATCATTTTTTTGTAACTCGCTAGAACTTTTGGTATTGAATTATCCATCAAGCTTAATGTTTATTTTGGTAATGGATAAATTAAGTTCTAAGTGTTGAAACCTATTTCATCGAATTTTTGGCGCTTTAAATTTTTGATAGGTTTCCGTCATTTTAGCAACTTAATAGAGCATATGGTTAATCACTAAATGTGGGAAGGACACCTTCCTTTTATCAAGTTGTTGTCACCACTTCTAACTTACTGTTTGTTCTTATAGCGTACCCGTACAGATTTTCGGACCGCGTCGAGAGGGCACAAGTTCTTGGAATTCGAGCACATCCGCAGTTTGACGAAGTGGAATGACACGAGTTGATCAATGAGCTTAAGGCAATCAAGAGCTGTCACATTGAGATTGGCCGAACTTTGAATTGGGATTTTTTTGCAAGAACTACATGTGTCGGGTAACATTCGAGACTACTTTAGGAGAGAGTTGCATGATAGTGAGGGTAACTTGTTGTTTACCTGCATGGGAGGTCGCTTTAGACCTCCGAGAGCCCATTTACCAAGAGTTGACCCTAGAGTTTATTACTACTTACGTCTTTGATGAGGAGAAGGGAAGAGAGAATGTGAGACGCCCCTGTATTAGATACCATTTGGGTGGGCATTGGTATAGACAGTCTCTGGCCCAATTAGTAGTTTCCCTTGGACCTTACACGGCTGAGAGGGTAGCTAGTCCCTACTTTGATCAGTACATAGCACTTTGCGACAATGCTCCACCTACGGGTACGAGCTTTAGTGAGATCTGGAGCCAGCTTGGTCGAGGATAGTATCGAAGGTCCAACACCAAGTCTGGTGATTTAATTAACCCTGAGCACCGTGTGTTGCATAGGATGATTGCTTATATTTTGAACAAGAGGAAATCCAGCGAGAATAAGATAGAAGATTTTGAGTTATGGCTACTTTTCTAGTTAGTGAGCCGAGACCGTCGCACCCAACTACCATACATCATAGCCAACTTTTTCACCAAGGCAAAGGGGTATGGGACTTCGAGTGGACTTTTAGGAGGCCATTACATTACCCACCTAGCCTCCTCACATAGTTTACTGACACCGCTGGTAGTGACCTCCTTAATGTGTTTGGGAGATATGGGCCGTATAGACTTTCATCAGCTTAAGGGGATGAAAGTAATAGAGAAAGGAGCTGGTAACAATTGGGTTTGGATAGGTATTAGACTAGAGCCAGAGGTTCAGGAGATCCCTGGACCACAACAGTAGCAACATGATGAGGCAGGAGCCTCAGGATCACATCAGGTATCGCCAGACTAGGACTCATACACTGCACATCGGGCTTTATCAGATCAGTTCCAGAGTTTCTCGATGCGGACAGACTACCAGAATGTCCAGATTCAGAGATCACTTGATTGGCAGAACCAGACAATGACAGAGTTCTTTCGAAGCCTGTCCCCTTAGTTCCGACCTTCTCAGTCGCCGCCACGTCCTTCTGTCTGGCAACCACAGGATCCGAGTCCACCAGGTTACTCGAGTTATGATCAGTGGAGGAATCAACATCTCATTGGTCCCTGTTGATTATCTGGTTCGGTATTTGACATTGGATATTTGACTTTCGATTTGGTTGTATCGTATTATTTTTATTTTCTTATTTAGTGTGTGAACTGTTTAGTGTAGTTTTTAATTTTATTTTATTTTACTTTTTAGTTTGTTTTGTTTTTAGTTTTTCAGATTAGGTGTTGATGAGTCTCGATTCGTTTGTACGGAATTGATATCAGTTGTTCTTCAAGCTTCAGTTTCCTTAACCCAAGAAGTATTCTTTCTTTATATATATACCTTTCCACATATATGCTTATCTTGTTGTTGCATTGAGGGCAATGCAAATCTTAAGTGTGGAAAGGGGGTTAAGTAAACTTTGCTTGTTTGCTTTTATTGATCTTAATCGCTTATCTTGGAATTATTTGAATTATAGGGCATAAATTTTTTTGAAATCGATGATCTTTTAAAAAAATTTCTTTAGGAGTTAAAAGAGTCTTGCACTAGGAATACACATTTAGAGTTTTTATGAGTTTGAAAAAAAAGTCATGTGTATGCTGATTACCGAGTGCTCCATACCCTTTCCATGAGAGATTGAGCCTTTATTGTTTATGTTTATTTCTTTCGTGAGGATGCCGACTTTGACCCGAAGTAAAACTTGTTGCTTTGAATGATTGTCGAGACCACAAAAGAAAAGTATTTATCACCATTTCACTGATAGAGGCCTTTGTTTCAACCTAATTTTTATCTTTAGTTTCCGTTAGGTAATCCCATTTTAGGATTATCTAATTTGCTTAAGCCTTTAGTAAAAAAGCACTCAACTTTAGTACTTTAGACCCTTGAAACCACTTTGAAGCTTAATCCTTTTCGTTTGTTACACAAATTAATTTAATCCTTAGCCATAGTTTTTATCTATCTCTTGGCTGTAGCTTAAAGTTGTGGACTTTTTCAATTTAGATTCATCCATAGAAATCTGACAAATAGAAGAAAGGGACTTAGAAAAGAAAGCTTCAAAAAGAGTGAAAAGACAAAGAAAAAGAAGAAAAGAGAAAAAGTAACCGACTCAAAAAGAAAAGAAAATTCCAATAGTCGGAAAAAGTCAAAAATAGAAATATCGAGCAAAAGAAAAGAAATAATTAAAGCCGGTATTAGAAGAATTGCAAAGAGAAAGTTGTCCCGAATTTTGAATCCAAAAAGGTCAGACAGAAAGAAGCCTGGATCTTAACTGATAGGTTCCAAGTTTTTGGCTACATATTTTTTTAGTCACTTTAAATAATCCTTTTTTTCCTACCCTTTACCCGAAGCCTAACATTACAACACCAAAGTCCTCTTGACGGTTGACAACTTTTCAGCGGTGGAGATGAGATTGGTGACAAACTTATGCGTTTGGTGATAGGTTGACTATCAGTGAGTCACTATATATATATCATATTACCCAATGAGAGATACATAAAGTGAGGGTAAGAGGTTAAGCATGGCTTTAATAACTTGTGATGCTTTGAAATGTGTCTGAATGGTGTTTGATTTCTTGCAACTGTCCATTGGGAAGAAAACCGTAATTTGTAAACCAAAAAAACGAAAGTCGCAATTTTTAGAGTAAATTACATTTTTGGTCCCTGTGGTTGACACTCACTAGCAACTTCCGTCCCTCTTTTGAGATAATTACAATTTTCATCACTGTGGTTGTCGCTTTGTCTCACTTCTGGCCCTTCAGACTAACATACATGTGTTAACTTGTGGGATGAGAGTTGATAGTGGGTGACAATCATAGGAACCAAAAGTAAAACAAAATGACAACCACAATGATCAAGAGTGAAATAAAACAACAATTATAATGACCAAAATTGTAATTAGTTTAAAAAAATAACGAGGGTTGCTAATGGATTGCAACCATAGAGACCAAAAGTGTAATTTACTCTAATTTTCAAACAAACCATAGGAATGCGAACGGAAACTTGTAGCCTTCCAGTGTTGTGGCGGATTGGTTATCGCTCGGGGGTTCATAACGCCTTAACCGAGTTCGAGCCTTCCGATGCGCATGCTTGGAGACATTTAAGTGGGGCCATGTTTAGCCTTCAAAATTGCCAGGAATTAATCTGACATTGACCCGAACACCCTTAAAAAAACGGAAAATCGTATTTACTCCATAACACTTTTTGGTGTATACCCATTTTGGGAGTGTTTGGCTATAGCTTTACTTGAGGATAATATAAAGTTATAAACCAATTACCTGAATTGCCTTTTGTAACCTCGGATAAGAGCTAAGTTTATACACATACATAAAGCACCAAAGATTGATTTGAAACCCACCCCCAAATCCCTTTCTTTATCCACACACACACACACACAGACCTCCATCCACAACAATGGCGTCTTCAACGTTCTTCAATTGCACTTCCCTCTTGACTCCAATTAACCATCTTCCTAGAAACCCTAGTAGCTCTAACTCCACCGTTTGTCTCTCCCTATTCGCCAAGAAACCCACGCCATTGAATCTCTCATCATCATCTTCACACTCCATCTCTGTTTTCTCCCCAATTCTTTCCAACAGTGGCTTAATCCCAATTCCAAAACCCCAATCTCTCACAATTGTCTGTGCAAAGGGCTATAAGATGAAAACCCACAAGGTTCATTTGCTCTCTCCCCTTGCCTCAATTTTGTTAGTTTGCCAGTGATTTTGTGATTTTTATTTGCTTTTAATTGAAGACAATGGTATGTGTAATTAGGGGTTTTTTTAAATGGATATGTTATGTGGGTTTGTGTTTAATTGATGTTATGGGTGTGAGTTTGTTGGTTTTTAAGCAGCTTTTTTGGGTTGAGTTTTTGTTCAATTTTGTGGATAATGTCATTTAGAGGTTTGGGGGTTTGTGAATCTCTCGTTTTGTGAAAGATTTCGTGAAATCAATTTCACATTTTGGGAAGCTTATATGAAGACTAGGAGTTCATGAAATGGATTTGAGCATCTTTCATCAAATACATTCTGTGTTTATTTCAATCACACACACATATATAGAGAAGGTTGGGTTTTGGTGAGAAGTTAAGGATAATGTGAGAAGTGGTTATGAACGGTTGGATGTAAATGGATGCACATTAGAATGAGATACACTTAGTAAGATGTACCAGATCAATCACCAGATAAGGTAGTGTACATTATTACATTTGAAATCTTGAAATCTGCATTTGCAGGCTTCAGCAAAGCGTTTTAGGGTAACGGGTACTGGGAAGATTATGAGGAGGAGAGCTGGGAAGCAGCATTTGCTTAGAAAGAAGAACGCTAAGAGGAGAACACGCCTCGGTAAATCGGTTAGTTTTTAAACCTTTGAAACTAGATTTGTATTTTCTATTACATGATTAAACAATTTTATACTTCTCTTGATACATAACTTGGTATTTTAGACATTGTTTTACAATCCATATTGCTTATAAGTCAGCCCTTGTAAAGGTGCATTGTAGGAAGTAATTGAAATAAATTACTTCTTTTTGCAACCTTATACACTAAACTTACTCAAATGTTATACCTTAAAAGACTTCATGGAAACAACTGTACTACTCTTTGAGGTAGAGGTTATGCCTGCTTACATCTCACCCCACCAAACCCTACTTTTGAGTGAGATTTACTTTGTTGGGTTGGTTTGATTTTTTGCAAGTCAGAGGTCATCTCGGAAACAACTGCTCTACTTTTTAGTAGAGGACACAGGTCTACTAATTACATCCCACCGACCACCTCTATGTGGGATATACTGGGCTTGTTTGGTTTAGTTTAATAGTATTCTTATAGTAGTCATGTAACATTTACAAATGTTGCAAGATTGTTTAATAATGTGCCATTTTTCAGTCCACCGTGACTCCTAAAAGATTTCAATGTTGGCGAGGGAAGTCCTTACGTACCATCTTTTCCTTCCATTTTGAGAAGTTTTCTTTACTTGAACCTCATCGATATATAAATCTAGTGAGGGAGGTTCAAACGAGAACGACATCAATTTAAGAGAATACGAGAACGATTCTCAGCCACTCATTTTTTCCTCTTCTCTTCACCACCTTCATCGACGGTCGGCTGCCATTACACCGCTGCCGCCCTCACCATCGGTCGCCGTCCATCATCACCCTCATGCCGCCGCACCACCATAGATCACCTCACAACGGTCTACCGCTGCCACCTGATGCCGACGACCACCACACACCGCCGCCGTTCACTACCGTCGACGACCACCAACTGCCACCAACGTCGACCGTCAACCACCACCACCATGTCTCAACGCCGACGACCACCATCTGCCGCTGACATCCACCATCCACCATCACACGCAGCACCACCAACACAACCTCTGCCACCGCCACCAGCACCAGCCACCTCCGCCACCACCACCAACACCATCACCACCTCCGCCACCACTACCAACACCATCACCACCTCCACTACCACCAGCGCCACCACCTCTGCCACCACCACCAGCACCACCTTCGCTGCCACCACCACCACCCACACCAACCTCAGCCACCCTGGGGTTTGAGTTTGAAGAGGAAAAATGGGTGGCTGAGAATTGTTCTCGTATTCTCTTAAAATTGATGTCGTTCTCGTTTGAACCTCCCTCTAAATCTAATATACTTAAGACAAGTTAGAAGAAGAAGCAACAACATAAATTTCAAGCCTTGATACATAGGTAAGGTCACATCTATGTTTGCAAAATGAACGAGAAAGATTTTTAGTTGGTCAAACTCTTGGGCTGTTTTCATAAGTTAGTTGAAAGTGAATCTCTTGCTGGGTAAACGGGCCCTAAGTTTCATCCCTAGATGAAGAAACAAAAGATTAATATGCCTTTATATCCAGGCCATTTGCTTGTGAAAAGGAATAACAAGAAAATATTTTAAGCCAAAGATTAGTGAGACGGTATATTTTGTATATACAAAATTTTATGAAAACAGTCCCTCTACTCATTTGCTATAAGAATTTCCGAATTTGGGCCTTGGATAACTTTTGGATGCAATTTGTCGTTTATCTCATGCAGATACAAGTTGACCGCAGTGACTACAACAACGTGATAGGCGCCTTGCCATACCTGAAGGTTAACCGAGCCAACTAGCCCAATGGTTCCTCGAGACTGAACAGCTTTTGAGTCGGGCCACAGATTCTATGCGGAGAGATTGTTAACGTATTATTCTGATGGTATTGTTGTATTTTGTGATTGTTTATGTTACATTTCACTCCTTTGCTTTCTTGTAGTTTATAGCCACTTTCTCAAGGTAAAGAAATGCAGAATGTTTGTTGTTCTTTCAAATGGGTGCTCCTCATCTGTATTTGATGATCTTAACATTAGAAAAATGACATGTTTTCAAACAAGTTATTACTTATAAACTTAATTTTTGTAATCAAGTTATATACATACATTGTTTTTATTTAGGCTATGTTAAAATGATAAAAAAGGGGTCTTGAAAAATAGTTATGTTTCCCTTCCCCTCTTTCCTTGATAAAAATCTTGAGAACACAATGTTATTACGTCTGAGGAAAGAAAAAGAGAAGTCATAACTAGACTATATTTACGCGCGATGCGACGCAAAGTGTTGTAGTAAAAAAGGTAATTCTAATAAATTTTAGTTCATCGTATACGATTATTTGTGTTATATGGTAAATATGTAAAATGAAAAATAAAAAAGCAAGTGGTTAAAAGTAAAATAAATAATTAATTATATTTTTTTGAACGGCAAATGGGGAAACAAATGTGAACTTCGGCTCAACCATCATCTCCAAAAAGTCACCCCAAATCTTTTATTAAACAAAGAGAAGCAACAAGTTAGCTCATACGTACAAGATACAGATTAACAAAAGGAGAAGCTAGGGCAAGAGCACCACAAAGACCACAATAAAAAATTACAATTAGCCCTATATTTCATCCAAGAGAATAAGGTGGTTTGAAATTCGTCTTTCACCATTGAAGCTGAGAATTTTACTTCTTTGAAAATTAAGTTATTCCTGGCTTTCCAAATAAACCAAACCAATCTTCCAACCGCTGCCTCCAAAAAATTTCTCGATTTTAAAGATTTACCAAATTCGAGAATCTTGAAGAGAAGTTGATTAAATGAAACCTGCCACCCAACATTAATCAAACACCAATCAAAGAACCATCTACACAAATCTTATACCGCCGAACACGAATGAAAGAGGTGGTCAACCATTTCTTCTTCTAATTCACAGAATGGGCATAAAATAGAAGGCGTGTTAATCCCCCTCTTATTTAGATTAACTCAGGTTGGGATTCTATTTAACAATAGCCTCCAAATGAAACTATTGATTATTGGAGGCAACCAATTATTCCAAAAACAACGGTATTCCACATGTGGACATGAAAGGCCGTCAATAATACCTCTCAGCGAACTCACCGTATAATCGCCACTAGGGTCACCTTCCCAACTCCATTTATCATCGCCTTCCATTAACACAACATTTTTCAGCAGGTGCTCTAATTCCTCGACTTTAACCGACAACCTTTCAGCCTCGCTGTTGTTCGACCATGACCATGTCCAGACTGTTGTTCCGTTGGTAGAATGCGAGAATCTCAAAGCGATTGAACAAGATTTATCACATTCCAAATCAAATAACTCCGAAAATAAACACTGAAGAGGGGAGTTGCCAATCCAACGGTTGGACCATAATTTGGTCTCGATACCGTTTTTGATTTTGCACTAGAATAAATCATCCAAGTTTAGATTAAGGGAGGATAAGGAAGAACCTGTTTTTACGATGTTTAGCCACATTCCACCAGATCTTGGTTTTGCCAATTAAACTAACATAAGTACTAAGTAAAACGTATATGATAAAAAGTAAAATAAATAACTAAAAAGTAGAAAATTATGTAAACAAATAAGCCTAATTGAACCGATAGTGTAAAATGCTTCAAAATTAACACTACTACTATTTGTAAATACATCAGCCCTGCATCATACACGCGTATGGTTAGAGAATTAAGATGATGACGATATTGTTAGAATTGTGTGCGAGACAGTAACAGGGTTGCCGTGTCCAATGTTATAAGACACTAGTAGGTCACACCGCTGCACACTAAAATTGAGAACGTTTGGATTATGTGAGAAATAATTGATTGTTTATTAATTATTCAAAGAGAGAAAGAAATAAATAAATAATTAGTTAAATTACTTATTTATAATTAATTAATCAGTTAGGTTAATTAATTGATAATTATCGAAATTAAATATTTAATCAGTTTGATTAATTATGGAGATAATTATGAGGAGTTATATATGGAATCAAACACTGCCTGGTTTATCCATATAAATAAAGGTCTAGGGGTGATAATCAGAAGTGATTAATAACTTATTCCTCAAGTAAGAAAAACTCTCTCTCTCTCTCTCTCTCTCTCTCTCTCTCTCTCTACCTCCCAAAACCGGCGGCCAAAGAAGAAAGGTGAACGGAGTCGTTTTCGGGGTAATCCACGGTGGTCTAGCAACCAGTCTCGTACGGTGTCAGTAGCGGTGTATCCCCTATTAGCGATTAGGAGAATTTTCGCAAAAAGGTAAACACACCGAACACCCTCGTTTTGTATCTATTAAGGTTTAAGGATGGATCCGTTTGGGAATCGGGTTTTGTTTTTCCGCTGCGCGTTTATCGCCTCCGGTTCCCAACAGTGGTATCAGAGCCACTTCCTAAACCTGCAGATCAGGTTTGTTTAATCGTTTTAGGTTTAAAAATTCGATTTTTTATCTGTTCTTATTTTGTTAAAAAAAATTGCATTTTTTGTAAACCTAATCGGCGGTGGAACGGCGGCAGTTGGCCGCCCGTACCATCAGGCCGATCGTTGGCCGTAAACCACCACGAACCACCGCCGGCTACACCACAGATGGTGGTGGCCGCCGGCAGACCACGAACCGCAAACCGCCGCACCACAGATTGTGGTCGCGGCGTCGGCTGTGGCCGAGAACAATCACCGAACCACCCGCAATGGTGGTGATGGTGATTGATCAAACCATCGCACCACCGTTTGTGGTGGCGGTGGTGATTGATCGAATCGCCTAACGGCTATGGCAGCCATGGCCACTGTCGTCGATGGCGATGGTGGTGTGTGGTGTTTTTTCATCGAAGGCCGCACGATGGCGGTGGCCGAAGCCACCGTCGCAACCACCAGCAGCAGCGACGGCTGTTGTTGTTGCCGAAAGCCGCCCACGGAAGGTGGTGGTGGTTGTCGTTTGATTGCCGCACCGCAATTGCAAGCGATGGCGGTGGCTGTTTGTCTCTGCGATCGCCGGACGGCGATGGTGGCGGTGTTCGTACTGCTGCCGTCGCCGGTGACTTCCAACCACCGATCGACGACCGCCAGGCGGATCAGTGGTGGGAGTCGGCGGCGATTGATATCGCAACCACCGGCGTAGCGGTGGTGATGTTTCGATTCGCCGGGGGCAACGGCGGTGGTGGCGGTTGCTGCTGCCGCTGTCGTGCTCCCACCAGCGGCGATGGTGGCCGATTGGTCGTCGTCGTTGTGGCGATGGTGGCGATGTGGTTGTTTGTTGTTACCGGGAGCGGCGGCGGCATCGGTGGCTTTAGGGTTGCTATCGTCGCTAGTGATCTCGAATCACCAGCTCGCGCCGCAAGCAGCGGTCTCGCGCCGCAAGCAGCGGTCTCGCGCCGCGAACAGCCGATTCGCGCCGCGAACGGTGGCTTGTGGGGTGGGTTACTGTTTTACGTTCCTTGCGTAACATGTTTTGTGAGATAAGAATTTTAATCAGATAAGATTAAAACCTAGTTTTAATTTTTATTAAATCAATTTAATTGTTTAATTAATTTAGTTTAATTAAATGAGATTTTATCGTCATAGTCAAACCCTTTTGACCCATGGTTGTAATCTTGTATATTTATTTTATCTGTTTATTTAGGGAGGCCTGCGTGCCGTTTGCAACCCTTTTGTATTTTTAATTTTTAGTTAGATTTTGGGAGGCCTGCATGCCAATTTTAAATCCCGCTTTTGTAAAAATAGATAGACTTTTAAAATAACCGAAGAATCAAGAAACTGAAGACGGAGCACGGAGTCAACCATGAATCTTGGAGCCAGTGGGAGCGCCGAGAAGTTCATGCCTTGTGTGTTGTTGTCACTTAGGGTTGAGACCGTCGTTTTGTGTTGGCTCACAAAACGACAATAGTTTTAAGGGTTTTTGACTATGACATGTTTTAGACAGCGTGGTTGTTTATATTTAATTGCATTGCGTGGTTGTTTAGTTACGTATTTATAAATTAAATATAAACGGTTTTAAAATTAAAAGTTTTAAAAGGAAAAATGGATACAAATACAGTTTGTGTTTGGATCCAAGTTTTGGAAAACTGGCATTTTTGAAACCCTTGTTAAAAATCATAGATCAGTAAGTACAACCCACTTTAGGGACACCTCCGGTGTAAGGTACGTAGGGCATTGCGAGTGATCACACTTCAATCGCCCGCGTTCAAACCGAAATTGGAGGGGATAAAAACTCTGCGAATTATCTCCGGGTGGTATCGGCCAGAGTATGTCCAGGCCCCGGGTGGTGCGGTCTGTTTTGGTAATTATTTATTCACCAGGTGGTACCGGGCCAAAATGCACTAGAGGGACTAAATATGCACGGATTGAATATTCGATGTCCCGACGATCTAAAAGTCGTGTTTTCGTATTAAATACGATTGGTATAATTTTACCTACCATAAATCACATGAGTCGACCTGACATGATCACATGCTTGCCGACACATGTGAAATATGGATTCTAGTCTAATAAATTAATTTAAGGGTTATGATTTATTAGAAGTCTTATAATTTTAAACTAAATCGGAATTTTATTCTTATGTAGATGTCTAAATCTGTAGTCCCGTTTTATACACCTGAGGAATCGCTCCGCCTCATCAACGGTAAATGGAAGCTTACTAACAAAATTTTCCAGTTTGGAAAATGCACCTTGACAATGTCTTGAGTGCACAGGGTAAGTTGTACATTTTGGAGAAACTTGTTTCACGACCCAAGAGCAATTCTCCTGAAGAGGAATTTGCTCAGTACTTTAAATATCTGGCAGATGAATCTGATGTTATGTCGATTCTAATTTTCTCTACGTCACCTGAGTTTTCAGGAGATTTAAGGGATAAATCTTGTCACGAGGTCGTGAAAGACATAGAAAACCAGTTAGGTTTCTACAAGCATACAGGTAAGCTTCTGATCATGAAAGAGATACTTTCACTGAAGCTAAGAAGGATTCAATCAGTTAAAGGTCATCTTATCGAAATGAGAAGACTCTTTAAATGCTTGACACGTCTGGGATACAAAATGGCTCAAGAGGAGTTAATGCATCTCATGTGGTACTCGCTCCCGAAGGAGATATGTGACACAGCTAGTGCCTACATGAAGGAACCAAGGAAAGACGTAGCAATGTTACATGAGGACATTTTGGCCAGTCTAGAGCCGAAACCAGCACCTGCTGAACTCATGGACACTGATTGGATTGATGAGCTGGGAGATCTGAGTTGCCCAGAATGCGGTAGCCAGGATATTTGCGAGCACTCGATGAATATCGACCAGATAGAGATCGGTTTACCCGATGCTCCAGGTATCTTTATGATAGATTGCTTAATCACTTCTTATGAATCATGGGTAATTGATACAGGCAGTGGTAACCACATTTGTAATCATTTACAGGGATTCACTAGAAGAGAGACTTTGAGGAAGGACCGTTCGAACCTACGAGTTGGCGAAGGCACTCCGCTGATAGCTGAAGCAGTAGGATCTTATAGTCTTAGTTTACCCTCGGGTCTAGTTTTGGAACTGGAAAATTGTTATTATGTTCCAAAGATGATTAATAATGTTATGTCTTTTGATTTATTGGTAGACCAAGGTTTTTATTATAAATATGATTATAAAATGCTTTCTGTATTTAAAAATAATATTTTCTATTTTAAAGCTACACCTGTGAATGGTCTATACACAGTAAATCTGCAAGACGATAATAAAGAAATCTATCATATAAGTAAACGATCCAAAGACATTGAGGATCAAACTTACCTCTGGCATTGTCGTTTAGGCCACATAAACAAGAAACGCGTTGAACTACTCCTAAAAGGAGGTTTTCTTGGCACTTTTGATTTTAAACCTTTTGACAACTGCGAATCATGTTTATTTGGCAAGATGACAAAAGAACCTTTCAACAAAGATAATGAAAGGGCTTCTGACTTGTTAGAAATAGTTCACATAGATGTGTGTGGACCATTTAGTCATGAGGGAAGAGGAGGATACCGGTACTTCATCACATTTACTGACGATTTCAGTAGATATGGTTATGTCTACTTGATGAGACATAAATCTGAAAGCTTTGAGAAATTCAGAGTATATCAGAATGAAGTACATAATCAACTTGACAGGAAGATCAAGTTTTTACGGTCAGATCGAGGAGGCGAATATCTTAGTCAAGAGTTTGGCAATCATCTGATATAATGTGGGATTGTATCACAACTCACACCTCCGTATACACCTCAGATGAATGGTGTGTCAGAAAGGAGGAATCGTACATTACTAGACATGGTACGATCGATGATGTGTCACTCTACACTACCAGTGTCATTTTGGGGACATGCGCTCGAAACAGCAGCACATATACTGAACAGAGCGCCAACAAAGTCGGTGGAAAAGACACCATACGAGTTGTGGAAGGGTAAGAAACCGAAAATGTCTTTCCTGAAAATTTGGGGTTGCGAGGTTTACGTCAAGCGACCTACCTCAGAAAAACTCAAGCCCAAATCCGACAAGTGTTTCTTCGTGGGATATCCCAAAACCACCGTGGGATATTACTTCTACAACCCTGAAGAGAACAAAGTTTTTATTGCTCGAAATGGAAAATTTCTGGAAGAAAAGTTTCTCAGTTCCGGGAACACCAGAGAGGATGTAGATCTACAAGTAGTAGACGAAGAAAACACTACACCGATTGTTGAGCCAGAAATTCAACATGAAAATGTTGAACCTCAATCAGAGCCGATTGAGGAAGTGCAAACACAGGACCTTCGCAGATCCAATAGGGTAAGACAAGAACCAGATAGGTATCTTGGGTTTCTAGTCTCTCAGGATAGTGGACACTTGAATGAACCAACATCCTATGGAGAAGCTGTGTCAGGCAGTGAGTCTGAACAATGGCAAGAAGCCATGAAGGCCGAGATGCAGTCCATGTACGACAACCAAGTATGGGAGTTGACTGATTTACCCTAACACTGTAGAGCTGTTGGACGTAAATGGGTTTTCAAGAAGAAAACCGACATGGACGGAAATGTACACACTTTCAAGGCTAGACTAGTCGCAAAAGGATTCACGCAAACTCATGGTATCGACTATGATGAAACCTTTTCGCCAGTAGCCATGTTAAAGTCAATAAGGATTCTGATGGCCATTTCAGCGTACTTTAATTACGAGATCTGGCAAATGGACGTCAAGACAGCCTTTCTGAACGGAAAGTTAACAGAAGACGT
The DNA here is from genome assembly GCA_030169165.1 of Centaurea solstitialis. Lineage (NCBI taxonomy): Eukaryota > Viridiplantae > Streptophyta > Magnoliopsida > Asterales > Asteraceae > Centaurea > Centaurea solstitialis. The sequence goes on from CM058042.1 coordinate 71,407,473, forward strand.
CTATATGGAACAACCAGAGGGATTTGAAGATCCTAAGAATCCTAATAAAGTGTGTAAACTGCTAAAATCCATTTATGGATTAAAGCAAGCATCTCGAAGCTGGAACTTACATTTTGATGAGTGAATCAAAGAGTTTGGTTTCGTGAAAAGTGAGTTCGAGCCGTGTGTTTACACTAAGTTCAGTGGGAGCATAGTAACCTTCTTGGTCTTGTACGTAGACGACATTCTACTCATAGGAAACGATGTACCAACTTTACAGAGTGTTATGAGTTGGCTAAGCAAATGTTTCCAGATGAAAGACCTTGGAGAAGCCGCTTATATAGTTGGCATAAAGATCTACAGAAATAGATCTAAGCGGCTTATCGGACTTAGCCAAAGTACGTACATTGACAAAATCCTGAAGAAATTCAGGATGGATGAATCCAAGAAAGGATTTCTCCCTATGCAACATGGCATAATGTTAAGTAAAACACAGTGTCCTGTTTCTAGTCAAGATCAGGACAAGATGAAATCGGTACCATATGCATCAGCAATTGGATCGATTATGTATGCCATGTTATGTACTAGGCCCGATGTTGCTTACTCATTAAGTGTTACGAGCAGATATCAACAGAATCCAGGAGAACCTCATTGGGTGGCTGTCAAGAACATTCTCAAGTACCTGAGAAGAACAAAAGATATGTTCTTGGTCTTTGGAGGTTATGAGAATGAAATTAGTGTCATCGGCTATTCTGACGCTAGTTTCCAGACCGACAGAGATGATTTCAGATCACAGTCAGGGTACGTCTTTACCCTAAACGGAGGCGCGATCTCGTGGAAGAGCTCGAAGCAGGATACGATTGCAGATTCAACTACAGAAGCAGAGTACATTGCAGCATCTGATGCGGCAAAGGAAGCTGTCTGGCTGAGGAATTTTCTATCGGATCTAAGAGTCGTTGCCAGTGTCTCTAGACCGATCGATATATTCTGTGATAACTCGGGAGCCGTGGCGCAAGCAAAGGAACCTAGAGAGCATCACAAGTCAAGACACGTACTCAGAAAGTACCACTTTGATAACACCAAAATTATACATGTTTTGGTTGAGTTTAATTGTAGGACTTTACCCCATTTCTCACCCATTTCTGGTCATTTCACTCACCAATTGAGCTTATTATTGCTTTTGTAGGATTTGGAGGCCGTGGAACGGAAAAGTACGAAAAAGGCGAAAAAACGTGAAAAATGCACAATCTCAATCCAGTGGCTTCTTAGCGATCGCGAAATACCAGATCTGGCGCCGCCAAGTTCGACAAAGATGAAGACCAGGGTTTGACCTAAGTGTCTGGCGCCGCGAAGCAGCCGTCTGGCGATCGCGAAATAGGCTCTGGACGCTTCTTTTAAATACCAGCCTCCTTCTTCAGTTGTGATATACACGCACAGGCACACATATACGTATAGAGTTAGATAGAGAGCTTGTGAAAGAAACATCTAGGTAGAGAGTGGTGCTGATACGCTGCGGGGTTCGATCTTCGATCATCCGTTGTTGTACTGTCGGTATCATGTCTACTATCATGTTTTCTGTTTTGATTATGTTTAGTGAGTAGTCTTTTTATAGTGGTACTTATTGTGGTCGATGAACCATTGTGGATGATGATTTCATAATTAATGTTTATTGGTTTGCTTTTGGTTAATTGAATGTGTGTTATGGTTCCCTTCTAATTTATTTGTCTGGTTATTTGAACTCGTTGGTTGGGTGTATCTGTTTTGACCTAAATAGATAGACTCCGATAGGATAATCAACCTACCTTGACCTACCCTTCGTCCCGAAGAGTTGTGTTAAGTGGTTACTCAGACCGAGAGCGACCAGGTAGTAGAAACCCATGCAATAGGAATAGGATCGGATGACCGGTACTAGATTGTCTGACAAACGACCTAAGTATTGGGACTAGGAGGATCAAGACCTAGTTAATAGCCATAGTCATTACATGTTAGGGTGTCCTAGACTTAAATTCCTACAATAACCAAAACAACCAAACCTTTGGCTTACTTTAATCATCCACTTGGGGATTCACTATACCATGATAAGTACTACTGTTTTCTCTTATATAGTTTTTAATCAATCCTTTAATTGCTTTCTTAGTTCTTAGTTAGTTTAATTGTCTTTGTAGTCATTAAAACCTTTTTCATAAAACCCCCCAAAAGCTTTAGGTTAATTAAACTGATTTAGATAAACAATCTACGATAACTTGACCGTTCCCAGTGGTAGATACGATACCTGGACTTTCCTACACTATATTACTGACGATCAGGTACGCTTGCATGTATATGTGGTAAGACAGTGGCTAGGCATTAGAGGTTAAAACTTGTTTCGCTTTTTATATATAATAATTACCGCATCAAGTTTTTGGCGCCGTTGCCGGGGAACGGTAGTTGTTAGATTTTAGTCTTTATTAGTTTTGTTAATCGATCCTTGTGAGGGATTCTTTCCCTTGCAAGTTTTTCGCTTTCTAGTTTAATTAGTTATTTTTATTTTTTTTTCTCTCTTTGTTTCCCGCAAGTTGCCCGTAACCGTTTGTTGTGGTTTCAGTCACGGCAGACTTGTTAGAGCCATTTGAGGAGCCGGAGAGAGAATTCAGAAAAAGAAACAAAAAGAAGTCAACAGCCAACAAAGTTCGCCCGAGAGCTTTGATTTTTGAGATGGGGGACGAAGCACCGATGTGGACCGCTCGGAGAGCCGCTCCAACCTTACTCACCAATCCGATCACGAAGCCGGACCTAAACAAGGAAATCCCGGGGAAGCTCCTTCACATGATCAAGGACCTTACCTTCGACGGGAAAAACGATAGCAATCCTATCGTACATATGGAGAACTTCGTGGATATATGTGATATGTTCAAAACGGAGGAAGGCCGAGATGATGCGATTCGTCTTCGAGTTTTTCCTCTCACACTTACCGGAGAAGCTAGAGCTTGGTCGTGCTCGTTAGAGCCAAGTTCGATCACCACTTGGGAAGGACTTCGTTCAAAGTTCCTTTCCCGATTCTTTCCACCATCTAAGATCGACAAGTTGAGAGCCGAGATCCGATCGTTTCAACAAGATGACGGGGAGACCATATCCGAGGCATGGGAACGTTTCAAACACCTTCTAAATTCGTGCCCGAGTCACGGATTGAATAAGAGTGAACAAGTCCAAACCTTCTATAGTGGACTTGCTTATTCTTCACGAGCTACATTGGATTCATCTGTCGGAGGTGTCTTTATGTACAAAACGCCCACGGAAGGATACAAACTTCTTGAGGACATGCTCATACATAACATAGATTGGAGGACGGACAAGCGCTTGCAAATCCCGAGGATGGCCGGAAAGATCTCAACCGACTACGATCCATCCGATGAACTAGCCGCAATGAAAAACCAACAGGTAAAGTTTGAACGAAAAATCGAAGAACTAATTAAATCTGTTCATGCTTTGCAGGTTGGATGCGAGGAGTGCAATGGACCACACTTGACGAAGGATTGCCCGAATCGTCCAATGATTGACTCAAGGGGAGTTGCCAATGCAAACCCAAGTCAACCCGAAGGTGGAGAATGCGAAACCGATGCTCATGATGACCGGAGAACCATCTAAGAAGAAGTGCACGGACATCTACACGAAGAAGTATGTGGAGAGCGATAGTGGTAGTGAACCCGATTATGCCACGGATTACGACTCGGAGGGGTTCACTATTTCGTTCAAGCATCTAGGACTCAAGGGACCCGTTGCTTCAAGTGATGATGAGGAGGAAGATGGAAAGCAAGGCGGATACGCGGAGTTCGTGATACCAAAGAAAGAGGATAAAGGCAAGGAGAAAGAGAAGGAAAAGGCGGCGGAGGATGACCTCATCTACATTGCACCTATCAAGCATGATCCGGGAAGTTATAACTTACCTATTTCTTGTCATAAATTTAATGGTCTTGCTTTGGTAGATTCAGGTGCCGCACTTAACATGATGCCTGTTGGTTATTGCAGGAAAATGGGAGTCAAGAAAATCATTCCAACAGACTATCAATACCGAGGAGTGAACAGATACATGACAAAGCCGTTAGGAATAGCGGAAGAGTCCCGATTCGCATTGGCAACTTTGTTTACTTTACGGACTTCGTCATAGCTAATCTTCCAAAGGATACGGAGATCCCAATCATTCTTGGGAGATCTTTCTTGCACACCGCTCAAGTGAATACCGATATGCGAAACCAAGTGACGAGCTTGGGGTATGGAGAAAATCGGATTTACTTTGATCCTAACGGAGAGCCGGTCACACATCTCGATGAACCATACGAAGATCCTTCTCTAGCCTACAAGAAGAGCACGAACCGTCCGCTACTCCCTCATGAACATGGAAAGAAGACGGAGGATTATCCGAACCCGATACGTCAAAAGGATCAAACACCCAATGGGTCGGGACCCTCCAAGAAGGAATACAGGAAGAAGAAGGGCTCGTCATCCCGACGTGCCAAGAAATGAGCCGAAAAAGGGGTCGAACTCTAGATTCAAAAACGAAGCGCTTCTCGGGAGGCAGCCCGAGCTTTTTCTTTCATTTTTGCATTTTTATGTTTTCGTGTGTGTTTTCGTTAATCTTTTTGTTTGATATTGCTTAGGTAACCATATGGAGGGGATAAGAACCAAAATCGAGCAAATCCGATACGCGATAGAGTTTTTGAAAAGTTGGAAATAGAAGACTCTTCGCGTTCGCCAGATTTCAAGTTTGGCGACGCGAAGTTGGCAAGCCTTGGGTATAGGTAAAAATTTTCGAATCTCGCGACGCGAGGGAGCCGTTTCGCGACACGAAGTTTTCCAAATTAGGGTTATTTTTCGAAAACTGCCTGTTTGGCGACGCAAAACACCTTGTTTGGCGACGCCAAAACAGTGCAGACGGGTTTTTAACCCTCTTTTCTCACTTTTTCACTTCAAAACAACCCTAATTCCCTTTAGGCGCCGCGAACCCTTCTCTCACCCTTGCGAAATTCGAACTTTTTGAGCTTCACTTTCTTCATTCTCCATGGCCAAGGTATGTTTCCACACTTTAATTTCATGAGATGAGCTTGATTTGGTAGGATTGGATCTTGTTTTGGGCATCAATGGTGCTTGTTTGCTTTTATGGATTTGAAATTATTCTTGAAACACCATTGATTGTTTAGTGCTTATTAGTTTATGCATGCTATGTGGTTTGATTGAAATTTCATTCTAGCATGTTATTTGGTTGTTTAATCTAGTGAATATGCTTTGATGATAACTGTGGGGATTTTGATGACACCAAAATCCCCCATTCTTGTTTAGATAGCTAGATTAGTTGCAATTGAGGTTGGACTAAAAGTTCAAGTGTGGGGATGTTCCACATCCCATTTGATCTCGGTTTTTCATGTATACATTTGCTAGTTCAACTTTTTAGTCGTGGAAGTGTTGTCTCGTTGAATTTGATATGAATGAACCTTGTCTTGCGTTTATTGAATAAAAATTTCTAAGACAATGGTATGTGGATTTTGTAGAGACAAAGAACCCGCTCGTCAACTTCCACCGCAACCAACTTCCGTGCACCGGATGGGAGTCACATTTTCACCTATTTCATGAATGACCCAACCTTGAACGCTCTAAAGCGAGAAGAATACCGGGATACTGTGAACCGGCTTCTCACCCGTCAAGTTCTGATACCGAGGAGAGTCGATTGGAACCTCCTTAGATCTTTGGGGGTTGAGAACGAAATCAGGGCGACCTTCGAAAAGCACGCCTACGACGAAGATGGCACCGAGTACTATATTTGCCATGCATGGGAACGAGTCTTCGACATTGCCGAGACCCTCTACCACGAGCTTATCATCGAGTTCGTGGCCACGTTTCGTTTCGATGCAATCAAGGCCCTTGAGGAGTTCTATCAGTCGTGCATAACTTTCCGACTCGGGGAGTTTGGAGGTCGCTTTCGTTGGTGGAATTTTCCGTTGCCTTGGGGATATATACCCAAGCTGAAGTAGATGCTCCCGGATTCGTGGAGTACATGTGGGCGACCGCAAAGAGGCCGGACGGTTTCGATCCTCAGTTGGCTTGGGCGATTTTGGGTGAAGGTGACTACGGTGGTAATCTCAAGGTGAAGGGCTTTCTTACTTCTTAAGACCGACTTCTGCACCGCATGCTTATTCACGCGGTGAATGCTCGTTCCTCGAGTGAGGAAAAAGTTTTTGTGTACGATCTTTGGCTTCTTGAGCAACTTTCTACGGAGGACAAGTATCCGAATGCTCCGTATCTCATTGCCGTACAACTCGCTAAGGCGAGTGGTTATCGAGAGGGTAGCCGATTGGTTGGTGGCCAGTACGTGACGCTCCTAGCCAAGCACTTCGGTGTCCTAACCGATCGTGCCATTGCCTCGATGACGGATCTTGGTGAGATGGGGTTGATTGACATGGACCAACTCTGTGGCATGGGTGTGGCATTGGTTGATCATCTACTTAGCGGAGATCGGAACACATGGATTCGCAACCCTCAAGCTATCGGGACGAGAAGTCAAGCAAGGAGAGCACCGAGAAGCACGCATGAGACCGGTGGAACAAGTGGGACGAGTGCGGGAGAACAACCGGCGGAATGGACAGCATATTCAGGTTACTAAGACTTGAGTAACCGACTCTCGGAGATGTCGTTATCTTATGGCCGCCATCATCAGCATATGGAGTACAACACCGCAGAGGCTCTTCACCAAGCCAATTGGCAAAGTGGAGTGATGAACCAAATGGCCTCCCATTTCGGTATTCAACCGAATACCGCGTATGCTCCATCTCCATATTGGCCATACTCCGAGGATGCACCGCCCGGTTACCCGACTTTTGAGGATTGGCAAAACCAACCTCGTGGCCCTTATTGATCTCTCTCTTTTAATCTCTCATTCGATATGGTTGTTTAAGACAATTTTATTTTGCTTTGTTTGTGTTTGGTTTGGTTGAACAATTTTTTATTTTTGTTTGGTTTGTTTAGGATTTTAAGTACTCTTTAATTGCTTTAGTTTGGTTTATTTTCTTTAGTTCGTTTTTACTTTTTTCCTTTTTCTTTTGGTAATAGATACAGCGACCTATGATCTTGAATCGAGCACGATATTTGGAACACTCTCTCAGATCAGAATAGATTTCGTCACATAACCCGGGAAGTTTCTCTTTTTCCCAATTACTCCATAATTGTTTTGATTGTTGCATTGAGGACACTGCAAATTTTAAGTGTGGGGAGGGGGTTATGTAGACTTATCTGTTTAAATGGGTTCACTTTTTGCTTTGTGGATTGTCGTTTTTCAAATTTTTGAAAGCTTTGAGATTTGACCCCAATTTTTTTCGAAATCTGAGATTGTTTTTGGGACTGAGTTGCTTGTATAGGAAAACACTGAATAGGATTAGTTGAGTAAAAGGATGCCTTGGAATACTGATTACCATGAGTGCCTCACCCAATTCCTTTGAGAGTTTGAGCCTAATTGTTATTTGTTCTGTGAGGAATACCGACTTTGACCCAAGGTAGAACTTGTCATTTGAATGCTTGTCGAGACCACATAAGAGAAGTATTTATCACCATTGCACTGATAGAGGCCTTCGTTTCTAACCCTTTTAGCCTTCGTCAGATAACCTCATTATAAGGTTGATAACACCAAAATTATACATGTTTTGGTTGAGCTTAATTGTATGACTTTACCCCATTTCTCACCCGTTTCTGATCATTTCACTCACCAAATGAGCTTATTATTGCTTTTGTAGGATTTGGAGGCCGTGGAACGGAAAAGTATGGAAAAACGCACAACATCAATCCAGTAGCCATCTGGCGATCGCGAGTTTTCAAGTTTGGCGCCGCCAGGTTCGATAACGATGAAATCCAGAGTTTGAGCTAAGTGGCTCGCGCCGCGAAACCACTGTCTGGCGAACGCGAAATGTCCCCTGGACGCCTTCTCTTAAATACTAGCCTCCTTCTTCAGTTCAAAACACGAAGCAGAGACGAGGGGAACGATAGATTAGAGAGTGAAAGTCTGAGTGGTGCCGATACGCTGCGGGGTTCGATCTTCGATCATCCGTTGTTGTATTGTCGGTATCATGTCTGTGTCTACTATCATTTATTCTGTTTTAATTATGATTAGTGAGTAGTCTTTTAATAGTGGTACTTGTCATGGTCGATGAACCATTGTGGATGATGATTTCGTAATTTAATGTTTATTGGTTTGTTTTTGGTTGATTGAATGTGTGCTGTGGTTCCGATTTGATTCATATTGTTTGGCTATTTGAACTCGTTGATTGGGTGTATCTGTTTTGACCTAAATAGATAGACTCCGATAGGATAATCAATTTCCCTTGACCTACCCTTCATCCCGGAGAATTGTGTTACGTGGTTACTCAGACCGAGAGCGACCAGATAGTAAAATACCATGCAATAGAGATAGGATTGGGTTACCGGTGCTAGATTGTCTGACAAATAATCTATGTATTGGGACTAGGAGGATCAAGACCTAGTTAATAGCCATAATCATCATATGTTAGGGAGTCCTAGACTTAAATTCCTACAATAACCAAAACAACCAAACCTTTGGTCTATTTAAATCATCCACTTGGGAATTCACTATATCATGATAAGTACTACTGTTTTCCTTCACATAGTTTTAATCCATCTTTTAATCGCTTTCCTAGTTCATAGTTAATTTAGTTGTCTTTTTTGTATTAAAACCTTTTCATAAAAACCCCCCCAAAAAGCTTTAGGTTAATTAAACTGATTTAGATTAATAATCTACGATAACTTGACCGTTCCCAGTGGTAGATACGATACCTGGACTTTCCTACACTATATTACTCACGATCAGGTACGCTTGCCTGTATATGTGGTAAGACAGTGGCTAGGCATTACAGGTTAAAACTTGTTTCGCTTTTTATATACAATAATTACCGCATCAAGTTTTTGGCGCCGTTGCCGGGGAATGGTAGTTGTTAGATTTTAGTCTTAGTTAGTTTTGTTAATCGATCCTTGTGAGGGATTCTTTCCCTTGCAAGTTTTTTGCTTTCTAGTTTAATTAGTTATTTATTTTTATATCTCTTTGTTTCCCGCAAGTTTCCCGTAACCGTTTGTTGTGGTTTCAGTCACGGCAGACTTGTTAGAGCCATTTGAGGAGCCGGAGAGAGAATTCAGAAAAAGAAATAAAAAGAAGTCGAAAGCCAACAAAGTTCGCCCGAGAGCTTTGACTTTTGAGATGGGAGACGAGGCACCAATGTGGACTGCCAGGAGAGCCGCTCCAACCGTACCCACCAATCCGATCACGAAGCCGGACCTAAACAAGGACATCCCGGGGAAGCTGCTTCAATGATCAAGGACCTTACCTTCGACGGGAAAAACGATAGCAATCCTATCGTTCATATGGAGAACTTCGTGGATATATGTGATTTGTTCAAAACGGAGGAAGGCCGAGATGACGCGATTCGCCTTCGAGTCTTTCCTCTTACACTCACCGGAGAAGCTAGAGCTTGGTTGCAGTCATTAGAGCCAAGTTCGATCACCACTTGGGAAGGACTTCGTTCAAAGTTCCTCTCCCGATTCTTTCCACCATCCAAAATCGACAAATTAAGAGCCGAGATCCGATCCTTTCAACAAGATGACGGGGAGACCATATCCGAGGCATGGGAACGTTTCAAACACCTTCTAAACTCGTGCCCGAGTCACGAGTTGAGCAAGAGTGAACAAGTCCAAACTTTCTATAGTGGGCTTGCTTATTCTTCGCGAGCTACATTGGATTCATCTGCCGGAGGTGTCTTTATGTACAAAACGCCCACGGAAGGATACAAGCTCCTCGAGGACATGCTTATACACAACATAGATTGGAGGACGGACAAGCGCTTGCAAATCCCGAGGATGGCCGGAAAAATCTCAACCGAATTTGATCCATCCGATGAATTAGCCGCAATGAAAAACCAACAGGTAAAGTTCGAATGAAAAATTGAAGAGCTAATCAAATCTGTTCATGCTTTGCAGGTTGGATGCGAGGAGTGCAATGGACCACACTTGACTAAGGATTGCCCGAACCGACCAATGATGACACCCGAGGAGGTGAACTATCTCAACCGAGGCGATTACCAAGGGAGGTGGAACAACAATCGTAACTTCATTCCGAGACCTCCCGGTTTCTTTGCACCAAATCAACAAAACCAAAGACCGGATGGAGAGCCACGTATTTCTATCGAGGACCGGATACTCCAATTCATGGATGCACAAAAGAAGCTGAACGATGAGGTAGGTTCGTACTTACGTAACCCCCAAAGTACTATCCAGAATTTGGAATTGCGGGTTGGACGTGTTTCACAAATGCTAAGTGAAAGGACTCAAGGGGAGTTACCAACGCAAACACAAGTCAACCCGAAGGTAGAAAATGCGAAGCCTATGCTCATGATGACCGGAGAACCATCAAAGAAGAAGTGGACGGACATCTACACGAAGAAGTATGTGGAGAGCGATAGTGAAAGTGAGCCCGATTATGCTACGGATTATGACTCGGAGGGGTTCACCATTTCGTTCGAGCATCTAGGACTTAAAGGACCCGTTGCTTCAAGTGATGATGAGGAGGAAGATGGAAAGCAAGGTGGATACACGGAGTTCGTGATACCAAAGAAAGAGGATAAAGGCAAAGAGAAAGAGAAGGAGAAGGCGGCGGAAGATGAGCTCACCTATATTGCACCTATCGAACATGATCCGGGAAGTTATAGTTTACCAATTTCTTGTCATAAATTTAAGGGTCTTGCTTTGGTAGATACAGGTGCCGCACTTAGCATGATGCCTGTTTGTTATTGCAGGAAAATGGGAGTCAAGAAGATTCTGCCAACGGACTATCAATACCGAGGAGTGAATGGCTACATGACCAAACCGTTAGGGATAGCAGAAGGAGTCCCGGTTCGCATAGGCAATTTTGTTTACTTTACAGACTTTGTCATAGCTAACCTTCCACAGAACACGGAGATCCCGATCATTCTTGGAAGAGCTTTTCTCCGCACCGCCCAAGTGAATACCGATATGCGGAATCAAGTGACGAGCTTGGGGTATGGAGAAAATCGGATTTACTTTGATCCTAACGGAGAGCCGGTCACACATCTCGATGAACCATACGAAGATCCTTCTCTAGCCTACAAGAAGAACACGAACCGCCCGTTACTCCCTCATGAACATGGAAAGAAGACGGAGGATTATCCGAATTCGATACATCAAAAGGATCAAACACCTAATGGGTCGGGACCCTCCAAGAAAGAGTACAGAAAGAAGAAGGGCTCGTCAGCCCAACGTGCCAAGAAATGAGCTGAAAAAAAGGGGGTCGAGCTCTAGACCCATTCAAAAATGAAGCGCTTCTCGGGAGGCAACCCGAGCATTTTCTTTTACTTTTCGTTTTTATGGTTTTTGTGTGTTTTTTTTGTTAATCTTTTTGTTTGATATTGCTTAGGTAACCATACGGAGGAGATAGACGCAAAAATCGAGCAAATCCGACGGGCGATAGAATTTTCGAAAAGTTGGAAACAGAAGGCAACTCGCGATCGCCACTTTTTAAGTTTGGCGACGCGAGGTTGGCCAGCCGTGGTATCAGGTAAAATTTTCGAATCTCGCGATGCGAGGGGGCAGTTTCGTGACGCGAAGCCTGTAAAAATTAGGGTAAAATTTCAGAAACCGCCCGTTTCGCGACGCGAAGTCGGTGCAGACGGGTTTTTAACCCTCTTTTCTCACTTTTTCAAAAGAGAACAACCCTAATTCTCTCTAGGTGCCGCGACCCATCCTCACGTTCTTGCGAAATTCGAACTTTTCAAGCTTCAATTTCATCATTCACCATGACTAAGGTATGTTTCCTAACTTTAATGTCATGAGATTAGCTTGATTTGGAAGATTTGGATCTTGTTTTGAGCATCAATGGTGTGTTTATGCTTGTATGGATTTGACATTGTTCTTGAACCACCATTGATTGTTTAGTGCTTATGAGTTTATGCATGCTATATGTTTTGATTGAAGTTTCACTCTAGCATGTTATATTTTCGTTTAATCTAGTGAATATGCTTTGATGATAAGTGTGGGGATTTTGATAACATCAAAATCCCCCATTCTTGTTTGGTTAGCTAGATTATTTTACAATTGAGGTTGGACTAAAAGTTCAAGTGTGGGGATGCTCCACATCCCCTTTGATTTTGGTTTTTCATATATGCATTTGATACTTGAACTTGTTAGTCGTGGAAGTTTTGTCTCTTTGAGTTTTTGATGTGAATGAACCTTGTCTTGTGTTTATGGATTAAATTTTCTAAGACAATGGTATTTGGATTTTGTAGAGACAAAAGACCCGCTCGTCAACTTCCACCGCTCCCACTTTTCGTGCACCGGATGGGTGCCACGTTTTCACCTTTTTCATGAACGACCCAACTTTGAACGCTCCAAAAAGGGAGGAATACTGGGACATAGTTAACCGGCTTCTCACCTGCCAAGTGCTAATACCAAGGAGAGTCGATTGGAACCTTCTTCGATCGATGAGTGTCGAGAACAACATCAAGGTGATACTCGAGAAGCATGCCTACGACAAAGATAGCACCGAGTATTATATTTGCCGTGCATGGGAACGAGTCTTTGACATTTCCGAGACCCTCTATCGCGAGCTTATCGTTGAGTTCGTGGCCACGTTCTGTTTCGACGCAATCAAGGCCCTTGAGGAGTTCCATCAGGCATGCATGACATTCCGACTTGGTGGAGTATGGCGATCACTATCTCTGGTTGAGTTCGCTGTTGCTTTGGGGATATATACCCAAGAGGAGGTTGATGCTCCCGGATTCGTGGAGTACATGTGGGCGACTTCAAAAAGGCCGGATGGTTTTGATCCTCGGTTGGCTTGGGCGATTCTAGGTGATGGTGACTATGGTAGTAATCTCAAGGTGAAAGGTTTTCTTGCTTCTCCGGATCGACTTTTGCACCGTATGCTCATTCATGCGGTAAATGCCCGTGCATCGAGTGAAGAGAAAGTTTTGGTATACGATCTATGGCTTCTTGAGCAACTCACTACGGATGACAAATATCCGAATGCTCCGTACCTCATTGCGGTCCAACTTGCCAAAGGAGGTGGTTATCGAGAGGGAAGTCGCTTGGTTGGAGGCCAATACATCACGTTTCTTGCCAAACACTTCGGTATCCTAACCGAGGGTGCCATTGCCTCGATGACGAACCTTGGGGAGATGGGATTGATCGACATGGACCAACTTCGTGGCATAGGTATAGCAAGGGTTGAGCATATGACCGTTAGAGATTATAATGCATGGATCCATAATCCTCAAGCTTATGGGACGAGGAGTCAACTGAGAAGTCAAGCAAGGAGCACACATGAGACCGGTGGAACGAGTGGGGCGAATGCGGGAGAACAACCGGCGGAATGGACGGTGTATTCGGGTTACCAAGACTTGAGTAACCGACTCTCGGAGATGTCGTTATCCTATGGCCGTCATCATCAACATGTGGAGTACAACACTGCGGAGGCTCTTCACCAAGCCAACTGGCAAAGTGGAGTGATGAACCAAATGGCCTCCCATTTCGGTATTCAACCGAATACCGCGTATGCTCCATCACCTTTTTTGCCATACTCCGAGGATGCACCGCCCGGTTACCCGACATTCGAGGATTGGCAAAACCAACCTCGTGGCCCTTATTGATCTATCTCTTTTAATCTCTCATTCGATATGGTTGTTTAAGACAATTTTATTTTGCTTTGCTTGTGTTTGGTTTGTTTGAACAATTTTTATTTTTGTTTGGTTTGTTTAGGATCTTAAGTACTTTTTAATTGCTTTGATTTGGTTTATTTTGTTTGTTCGTTTTTACTTTTTTTTTTCTTTTTCCTTTTGGTAATAGATACAGCGACCTATGATCTTGAATCGAGCACGATTTTGGAACACTCTCTCAGATCAGAACAGATTTCGTCACATAACCCGGGAAGTTTCTCTTTTTCCCAATTACTCCTTAATTGTTTTAACGGTTGCATTGAGGACACTGCAAATTTTAAGTGTGGGGAGGGGGTTATGTAGACTTATCTGTTTAAATGGGTTCACTTTTTGCTTTGTAGATTGTCGTTTTTCAAATTTTTTAAAGCTTTGAGATTTGACCCTAATTTTTTTCGAAATCTGAGATTGTTTTTGGGACTGAGTTGCTTGCATAAGAGAACACTGAATAGGATTTGTTGAGTAAAAGGATGCCTTGGAATACTGATTACCATGAGTGCCTCACCCAATTCCTTTGAGAGATTGAGCCTTAATTGTTATTTATTTCGTGAGGAATACCGACTTTGACCCAAAGTAGAACTTGTCACTTTGAATGCTTGTCGAGACCACATAAGAGAAGTATTTATCACCATTGCACTGATAGAGGCCTTCGTTTCTAACCCTTTTAGCCTTCGTCAGATAACCTCATTATAAGGTTATTTGATTTGCCTAGCCTTTGATTGGAAGTACTCATCCTAAGTACTTTATCCCTTGTAACCCTTTTGAGCCTTAGCCTTTTCATTTCTTTACCCAATATCTTTTATCCTTTAGCCCAATTTTTTATCTATCTTTTGGCCGTAGCTCAAAGTTGAGAACTTTTCATGTTTTTGGCCCGTTTTATGAATCTGACAAATAGAGAAAGGGATTATGAAAAAGAAAGAGAGCAAAAGAGTAAAAAGCAACATAGTTGCTACTCAAAGAAAATAATAGAGAGCTTAAAAAGAAAAGAAAAGAAAGATAGAAAACGAATCATTCAAAAAGAAAAAGAAAAGAAATCAAAAGAGTCGATGTGCTTAAAAGAAAAATATCGAAGCCACAAATAAGCAATATGCTTAGGCCGATATAAAAGTGATAGTGATAGAAATCCCGAGCTCTAAGAAAAATCTCAAAAGTCAAATGATTAATTTGGGTCTTGAACTGATGGTTTTCAGGTTTTTGCTGCAACCCTTAGTCACTTATATATCCTTTATCCTACCCTTAACCCTTAGCCTAAAGTTACAACCCTAAAGTCCTCTTGACGGTTGACAACTTCTCAGTGGTGGAGATTAGATTTGGTGACAAGCCTACATGCGGGAATTAGTCGAGTATTGGTGTGATCACTTATCATACATACACTTTTACCCTCGAGAGATACACTTTACATGATTATTCATACTGCGTGAGGGTGAAAGGTTGATCTTGGTATCCAATTGCTTGATATGTCTTGTTTGTGTGTTCGATTGTGTGAGTATGCTTTGTTCTCTTAGATGATCTTGGGTGGAGATAATTTTGGAGTTATCTTTCTTATCTTTCAGTCTTTTGATTGAGGACAATCAAAGCTTAAGTGTGGGGATTTTGATAACACCAAAATTATACATGTTTTGGTTGAGCTTAATTGTATGACTTTACCCCATTTCTCACCCGTTTCTGATCATTTCACTCACCAAATGAGCTTATTATTGCTTTTGTAGGATTTGGAGGCCATGGAACGGAAAAGTACGGAAAAAGGCGAGAAAACGTGAAAAATGCACAACATCAATCCAGTAGCCATCTGGCGATCGCGAGTTTTCAAGTTTGGCGCCGCCAGGTTCGATAACGATGAGATAGGATTGGGTTACCGGTGCTAGATTGTCTGACAAATAATCTATGTATTGGGACTAGGAGGATCAAGACCTAGTTAATAGCCATAGTCATCATATGTTAGGGTGTCCTAGACTTAAATTCCTACAATAACCAAAACAACTAAACCTTTGGTCTATTTAAATAATCCACTTAGGAATTCACTATATCATGATAAGTACTACTGTTTTCCTTCACATAGTTTTAATCCATCTTTTAATTGCTTTCCAAGTTCATAGTTAATTTAGTTGTCTTTTTAGTATTAAAACCTTTTTCATAACCCCCCCCCCCAAAAAAAAAGCTTTAGGTTAATTAAACTGATTTAGATTAATAATCTACGATAACTTGACCGTTCCCAGTGGTAGATACGATACCTAGACTTTCCTACACTATATTACTCACGATCAGGTACGCTTGCCTGTATATGTGGTAAGACAGTGGCTAGGCATTAGAGGTTAAAACTTGTTTCGCTTTTTATATACAATAATTACCGCATCAAAGGTTATTTGATTTGCCTAGCCTTTGATTGAAAAGTACTCGTCTTTAGTACTTCATCCTTTGTAACCCTTTTGAGCCTTAGCCTTTTCATTTCTTTGTAACACTTTATCCTTTAGCCTATTCGTTTTATCTATCTTTTGGCCGTAGCTTAATGTTGGAAGCTTTTCATGTTTTTGATCTGTTTTTTGAATCTGACAAATAGAGAAAGGGATTATGAAAAAGAAAGAGAGAAAAAGAGTAAAAAACAACATAGTTGCTACTCACGAAAAATAGAGAGCTTGAAAAGAAAGAAAGAAAAGAAAAGAAAAATAGAAAACGACTCATTCAAAAGAAAAATCAAAAGAGTCGATGTGCTTAAAAGAAAAGAAAAATATCGAAGCCACAAATAAGCAATATGCTTAGGCCGATATAAAAGTGATAGTGATAGAAATCCCGAGCTCTAGAAATCTCAAAAGTCAGATGATTAATTTGGATCTTGAACTGATTGGTTTTCAGGTTTTTGCTGCAACCCTTAGTCACTTATATATCCTTTATCCTACCCTTAACCCTTAGCCTAATGTTACAACCCTAAAGTCCTCTTGACGGTTGACAACTTCTCAGTGGTGGAGATTAGATTTGGTGACAAGCTTATGCATGCGGGAATTAGTCGAGTATTGGTGTGATCACTTATATATACACTTTTACCCCCGAGAGATACACTTTACATGATTATTCATACTATGTGAGGGTAAAAGGTTGATCTTGATATCCGATTGCTTGACGTGTCTTGTTTGTGTGTTTGATTTTGTGAGTATACTTTGTTCCCTTGGATGATCTTGGGTGGAGATAATTTTGGAGTTACCTTTCTTATCTTTCAGTCTTTTGATTGAGGACAATCAAAGCTTAAGTGTGGGGATTTTGATAACACCAAAATTATACATGTTTTGGTTGAGTTTAAGTGTAGGACTTTACCCCATTTCTCACCCATTTCTGGTCATTTCACTCACCAATTGAGCTTATTATTGCTTTTGTAGGATTTGGAGGCCGTGGAACGGAAAAGTACGAAAAAAGGCGAAAAAACGTGAAAAATGCACAATCTCAATCCAGTGGCTTCTTAGCGATTGCGAAATACCAGATCTGGCGCCGCCAAGTTCGACAAAGATGAAGACCAGGGTTTGACCTAAGTGTCTAGCGCCGCGAAGCAGCCGTCTGGCGATCGCGAAATAGGCTCTGGACGCTTCTTTTAAATACCAGCCTCCTCCTTCAGTTGTGATATACACGCACAGGCACACATATACGTATAGAGTTAGATAGAGAGCTTGTGAAAGAAACATCTAGGTAGAGAGTGGTGCTGATACGCTGCGGGGTTCGATCTTCGATCATCCGTCGTTGTACTGTCGGTATCATGTCTACTATCATGTTTTCTGTTTTGATTATGTTTAGTGAGTAGTCTTTTTATAGTGGTACTTATTGTGGTCGATGAACCATTGTGGATGATGATTTCATAATTAATGTTGGTTTGCTTTTGGTTAATTAAATGTGTGTTATAGTTCCGTTCTGATTTATATTGTCTGGTTATTTGAACTCGTTGGTTGGGTGTATCTGTTTTGACCTAAATAGATAGACTCCGATAGGATAATCAACCTACCTTGACCTACCCTTCGTCCCGGAGAGTTGTGTTAAGTGGTTACTCGGACCAAGAGCGACCAGGTAGTAGAACACCATGCAATAGGAATAGGATCGGATGACTGGTACTAGATTGTCTGACAAACAACCTAAGTATTGGGACTAGGAGGATCAAGACCTAGTTAATAGCCATAGTCATTACATGTTAGGGTGTCCTAGACTTAAATTCCTACAATAACCAAAACAACCAAACCTTTGGCTTACTTTAATCATCCACTTGGGGATTCACTATACCATGATAAGTACTATTGTTTTCTCTTATACAGTTTTTAATCAATCCTTTAATTGCTTTCTTAGTTCTTAGTTAGTTTAATTGTCTTTGTAGTCATTAAAACCTTTTTCATAAAAACCCCCCAAAAGCTTTAGGTTAATTAAACTGATTTAGATTAACAATCTACGATAACTTGACCATTGCCAGTGGTAGATACGATACCTGGACTTTCCTACACTATATTACTCACGATCAGGTACGCTTGCCTGTATATGTGGTAAGACAGTGGCTAGGCATTAGAGGTTAAAACTTGTTTCGCTTTTTATATATAATAATTACCGCATCACACCTCCTCCGAGAGATTATTGGAAGAGGAGATGTAAGGATATGCAAGATTCCGCCGGAAGATAATGTCGCAGATCCGCTGACAAAGCCGCTAGCAAGGGTGAAGCATGAGGCTCATGCAAATTCCATTGGGATGCAGTACCTGGACACCAGCAGCTAGTTTTAGTTTATTATTATTACAGTAGTTTAATTTTGAAACATTAGATCATGTAAAGTTTTATTTCACAGTGTGATAGAAATATTGGAGGTTTTAATTCATGATTGTTTCAAAAGTTAAACTGGTTTTGCATATTTAATGTATCCATGATTTATGCAAAGTCTTGCAATAAAATCTAAATTTCCGTAGCCACTTATTGAAATGGGAATTTCAATAGGGAGTTTAACGCTATTGTAAATACTTGATGATTTATTCGAAGTAGAGAGTAAAAGCACAAGTGATGTGACCAAGTATTTATAGATACTCATCAGAGTGTTTGAGTATTGGAAGTGACCAGTTTCAAGTCTGCTTCATGGAGCCCCAGTCATAAGCATTGACTTGATAGGTTATCCTTAGACCTGAGATATTTGGTTTGAGAACATGAGGACTACTGTACTCTTAGCGCGTTCTAACGCTGCACCGTAACAGGGCGGCCATACGGGACGTGACTAGATGCAGCGGAAGCCGTGGATCCAAATGCAGATAGTCAAGAAGGGATTTGCACCTCTTTCAAAAGAGAGATACTTCCGGCCCCTTGACGATTAAGATTTGCAGAAAACGCGTGGCCACGCTCGGATAGAATAATAGTTGTAATTTAGTAATATCCGTTACTGCAGGCAATCGAAATCAGAGTCAAGAAATACTTGTTTTTGAGAAACGAATCCTTCACTCTATGTCTCAAATTCATTTTAGAAATATCGCGTGCAAAAGGAATGAACCTGTGTACAAATTCAAGCGTGAATTGTATCTCTGGATATAAGAGATCTTATAACCTGGTTAACCTAAGTGTCTGGCTAGGGACCTCCTTAGGCTAATGTTAACAGTTCAGTTACATATCTAGCACAAGTGGGAGTCTGTTAGAATTGTGTGCGAGACAGTAACAGGGTTGCCATGTCCAATGTTATAAGACACTAGTAGGTTACACCGCTGCACACTAAAATTGAGAACGTTTGGATTATGTGAGAAATAATTGATTGTTTATTAATTATTCAAAGAGAGAAATAAATAAATAAATAATTAGTTAAATTATTTATTTATAATTAATTAATCAGTTAGGTTAATCAATTGATAATTATCGAAATTATATATTTAATCAGTTTGATTAATTATGGAGATAATTATGAGGAGTTATATATGGAATCAAACACTGCCTGGTTTATCCATATAAATAAAGGTCTAGGGGTGATAATCAGAAGTGATTAATAACTTATTCCTCAAGTAAGAGAAACTCTCTCTCTCTACCTCCCAAAACCGGCGGCCAAAGAAGAAAGGTGAACGGAGTCGTTTTTCGGGGTAATCCACGGTGGTCTAGCAACCAGTCTCGTACGGTGTCAGTAGCGGTGTATCCCCTATTAGCGATTCGGAGAATTTTCGCAAAAAGGTAAACACACCGAACACCCTCGTTTTGTATCTGTTAAGGTTTAAGGATGGATCCGTTTGGGAATCGGGTTTTGTTTTTCCGCTGCGCGTTTATCGCCTCCGGTTCCCAACAGATATTAAATACATTAAGTTTGTAAATCAATTATAATTAAAACTGTTTATATTTCTAATACATTTTTAGTAAAGATGTGTCAACTTTTTTAAAAGCACCATTTTGCATATATTATATTATTTAATATAAACGCTATACTTTTTATAAAATTCTACACAAGTCTGTTAGAATTGTGTGCGAGACAGTAACAGGGTTGCCGTGTCCAATGTTATAAGACACTAGTAGGTCACACCGCTGCACACTAAAATTGAGAACTTTTGGATTATGTGAGAAATAATTGATTGTTTATTAATTATTCAAAGAGAGAAATAAATAAATAAATAATTAGTTAAATTATTTATTTATAATTAATTAATCAGTTAGGTTAATTAATTGATAATTATCGAAATTATATATGTAATCAGTTTGATTAATTATGGAGATAATTATGAGGAGTTATATATGGAATCAAACACTGCCTGGTTTATCCATATAAATAAAGGTCTAGGGGTGAAAATCAGAAGTGATTAATAACTTATTCCTCAAGAAAGAAAAACTCTCTCTCTCTCTCTCTACCTCCCAAAACCGGCGGCCAAAGAAGAAAGGTGAACGGAGTCGTTTTTCGGGGTAATCCACGGTGGTCTAGCAACCAGTCTCGTACGGTGTCAGTAGCGGTGTATCCCCTATTAGCGATTCGGAGAATTTTCGAAAAAAGGTAAACACACCGAACACCCTCGTTTTGTATCTGTTAAGGTTTAAGGATGGATCCGTTTGGGAATCGGGTTTTGTTTTTCCGCTGCGCGTTTATCGCCTCCGGTTCCCAACAGATATTAATTACATTAAGTTTGTAAATCAATTATAATTAAAACGGTTTATATTTCTAATACATTTTTAGTAAAGATGTGTCAACTTTTTTAAAAGCACCATTTTGCATATATTATATTATTTAATATAAACGCTATACTTTTTATAAAAATCTACACTATCTATTAAAAGAGAGTTTTCGCTGACATCATTAATAGTTAAATTGAGCCATTTAATTGACCAATTAAAAAAATACATAATTTGATGATGTCATCATGTATTTCTTATTTTCTTTCTTTCTTAATACCATATTAATACTGTATAAATACCATATTTGGAACTAACAAATATGGAAAAACTATCTTCCAAAATTAACTATGTCAATTTCTCATTAATTTATTAATTTCAATTTTATAATTTACATTTATGTTAAATATTTTTAGCAAATATTTCAAGAATTCTTGAAATATTTTTTAACAAATTATACCATTATAATCATCCAATCAAAACCTTCAAAATGAGTAAACTGTTATGAGTTTGAAGATCCACTATCGAGCAAATCTTTTTTAGTTTTTTGATCAGTTGACCTAGAATTTTATACATAAAATTCAATTGTTTATCTGTAATTTAATATGTATATTTTTCAGTTTTTCGTGCTGGAACGCGTGCGGGTACGTATCTAGTTATAAAATAAAATAAAGTGGGCATACATTCTATCGTAGATCTTACTTTGTAAACATTTAGTTATATATAAGTACAGAAGCAGATGCAGATTGTATATATTGCGATCAGATGAAGAACAATGATGATTTGGCGACGATCAGATGGGTATTGCTATGAAGAATGAAAATCGAAGGAATATATATACATATATACGAAGCGAAAGAGAAGGCACAGAGATAGAGATGAGTTCATTCTTTCTGCACAAGAGAAGGCATATATTATATAGATATAATATATAGTATATGTTATATTTTTAAAAAGTCAAAATAAATAGATATAGATAAGAATGGAAGGAAGTCTTAAAAACCGGTTTTTATCTATAGATATAGATAGGACCGTTTTTTTAACTTAAAAAAACCGGTTTTTAAATTAACCGGTTCGGTTCCTAACCAGCTTTGAGTTCCAATATGTGTAACCGGTCTCTTTAAAAAAAACGGTTATAAAAAGAGCAGAAAAATTGTTAGGATTGATTGTTTTTGGGCTCCAATTGAATTATAGTTAAAGGCTTTAATTATAAATTATAATACAACTATATAAATATATAATTATATAAATACTAAAATACACATATATATAGAGATAAATTCATACAAGAACAAATCTCATTTGCAAGAATAAAGAAACTCATTTTGAGCCATAGATTAATGGCCCATGTGGGTCATACATATTAAAAATCATATATGATTTAGTGGTAGGACCACCTGAATCATATATGATTTTTTATTATATGGGACCCACATAGGCTCACATTATATGTGATTGTAGTTGTTTCCTTTGTTCTTACAAAATGAATTAGTTCTTGTTTGAACCTAACTATATATATATATATATATAGGAAATTTCAAATATGAACTTAATTTTGGTTGTAAAAATGAGGACCACTAAAATCACGACACGTGGCATATTCAATTTAAATATTATATGTTATTCAAACTGAATAATATTGCATTCAGTGTTTCAATTTGAATAACACATGAATATTCAAACTAAATATGTCATGTAACGCTCTCTCGGTTATCCTCCTCACGTTGACAATGAAATATGAGTTCACATTTGAACTTGAGCCTATATATATACCTATATATAATATTATATAATAGAGTTTAAATTTATACAATATAATTATATAAATACATATTTCTAACTCTGGTTTTTTTTCGGGTTAAAAAACTAATCGTGAAACCCATCGAAACTTATTAGAAAAACCGGTTAATAAAAATCCGATTCCAAATCTTTTTTTCGATCGGATCATTTAACCAGTTTTTTACGCTAACTAAGAGCATCTCCAACAAAATTGCTAAAATAACAAAAAACGGAATTTTGTTTGCTAAACCTCTCCAATAGATTTGCTAAATCATTCTCTAAAATAGAAAAAGTAAAAGTTTTTCCTAAATTTAGAGATTACTCTAAAATCTCTAAATTAGGAGAGATAAACAACTTTTAATGCATTCCAACTAATAGTTGGCTAAATTGAAAACAGTAAAATAGTTTTTTAATGCGTTTCCATCAAAAGTTCGTCAAAAATTTATTGAAATAATAATTTACTTTTTCTAAAATAGCAAAAGTGTCAGATATGAGGTCATCCTTAACCGTACCCCTCATACCCCTTGCCACCTCAGTGCCACATCAGCTTTACCAACGCCTTACCAACACCATACCAATCCATCATTAATCGTACCAATACCATACCCCTCTAATTAATTGATTAAAGTAAAAAAGAAAATTAAAAAAGGTAGAGAGAGAAAGAAGAGAGAGATAGAGAGGGGGGGTAGGGGGTGGGTTGTTGCTTTTTCTTCCATCGGCATTGGGGTATCGATCCCCTCCACTACCGGCACCATACCCCTCATCCACAATGGTGTTACCACCAGTATGGGGGTGGTACCGATGTGGTACCGATTGGCACCTCATCCCATTAAGGATGGCCTGAAACAAAATGTTTTTACAAACTTTTACTCATCATTCTTTATTATAGAAAAAGTTTAACAAAACAATCGAAGATTTAACTAATTATGAAAAAATAAAGTGATTCAAAACACATTGCTTAACCATCTTGGCCCAAGTAAATAGCTTGGCCCAAGTAAATAGCTTGGCCCAAGTAAATAGCTTGGCCCATTAATAATACAAAGAAATAATCAATCATTAAATCCCACAAGTGATGGACGACGATGAGATTGTATTCTCTCACTTTCTTTACCCATAATCATAGCAATCATTTAAAATGTCCTTTGAGAGACCAAGAGGGTTACTTCGAAATATATATTTTATTATACTTATTAAGGTTTTCGTTTAAGTAAACTTATTAATATATAAATTATATTTATAAAGTATCTGTGAGAAACTATAAATTATTATGCATGGGATATTGTCTAGTAGTGCATGCATGATTTATAAGTAATAATATGAACTTTGACGCTTTTTTAATTCTATAAAATTAATTGATAATTAACTCATAGGGTGGGTTCAAATGTGAACCACTTTTTGGTTGTGAATGTGAGGACAACGAGAGTGTGACACGTGACGGATGACTAGGCGCCACGTCAGATTTACGGCGGATGACTAGGCGCGATTCATGGGAGGGCATTGAATTAAAGAGGGGGACCACACTCAAAGCCGCCACGTGTCGCGCTCTCGGCTGTCTTCACGTTCACAACCAAAAAATGGTTCACATTTGAACTTTCCTCTTAACTGATAAGTATATTTATATACGATATACTGTATAATCATTGAATCTTACCAATATCATAAAATGCTTCATCGTTATCTTTATTTACACAAAAAGCACTTCATAATAATGTTTATCAAATGAAATAAGACTAAAATAAATTGCATTTTCATTTTTAAAATCTAGAATATACGAAGTATTAAAATCTATATATAATAAAAGAGTAACTGATCTGCCACGTGTCGTGCTCTGGTAGCCAAATTGCCACGTGTCGCGTTCTGATGATATCAAAACAATAAATAAAATAATGTAAAAGACATAATTAAATCAAATCTTTTAATCCAAACTATAGATAAATATGAAAACAATAAATAAAATAATGTAAAAGATAAATACCACTTTCAAAAATAAATAATTAAATGAAACGGTTTAAAAAATCCTCTACATATATTTGTGTAATATTTAATATAATCAATACACGTATTATTATTTTTCATTGGTGATATAAAGAATTAAAAATATTATCTCTATTTTCAAATTACAATTTTCTAAGAGTTTTCCAAAGTTGAAAAATCTTACTTTTCCTATTTTCTTAATTATTAAGAAAATTCCATATAACTTGTTGGAACAAAAAGATATACTCAATCTCTTTAAAAATATTCATTTTTTAATCTAAACTATAGATAAATATGAAAACAATAAATAAATCAATGTAAAAGATAAATACGACTTTCAAAAATCCTCTACATAATTAAATCAAACAGTTTTAATCCAAAAATACACACCTCAATCTCAATCTCAATCTATAAATACCCCTTTCAATCTCTCAATCAATTGCTGCAACTCTCTTAATTAACTCACTACCAATTAAACATACACACACAAAGGTAATTAGTCAAACGCTCTTTAATTTTTATTTTTTCTTACACATGATGATATGATTGTGATGATTCTATTCATGTTTATAGTCCAAGTTGGGGTTGTTGATTTCTCGTATGTGACTTTGTATTTATGGTCATTGATTACACTTTTTGTGTTATTTTGTATTACAAACGCTCTTCAATTTTTATTTTTTGTCTACACATGATGATATGATTATAATGATTCTATTCATGTTTATAGTCCAATTTACTTATATGTTTTACAATATTAAATATGTTAATTTTCGTAAAAATTAATTTATTATACATACATATATACATATTGATGGGTGTTCTAAGGATTAAATTAAAAAGCAAATAATAGATTATATAATATAAGTCTATTGTCAATACTTTCAAAATAAACAAATTACTAGATATAATACTCTTAAATATAAATTAAATTATAGTAAATGATTTAAATTAAACAAATCATATTTATAATATTAGTTTTTCTGGTATGAATTATTTTTTTTTAAAATAATCCCATGTATTACACGGGATCAAATCTAGTGAACTAATAAAAAAGGCTTTTATAAATTTAATTTGACACCACCTACTTAAATTATATAATAATTTTTCTATACCAAACATGAGAACTCTTTTAATTTTTAGTTTAACACCGATATTAATACTTTTTTGATTGTTTTATCAGAGTCTTTAATTAATTAGTAATACACATTAAAATATGAAACATGTTTTACCAGAGTCTTTGTCGAAGAATTTGTAATGATGTTGTCGATGAACCCGATGGGAAACCGAACCCATCGTCTGAAGCACAACGCATGGCCTAAAGCAAGAGACCAAGAGTTATCTCTTTCTGGATCCGTATATATTCGTAACCTTAAAAATATGAAATATGTTCATTTATATATAAAATTAATGATTGAATTCATGGATGCCTAACTCCCTTCATTAACTTGTATGTATATGTAATTATGTATCAGGGTTTAAGTTGAAACGTGTTATATTTTTTAATATACAAGAAAAACAAATAATTATAAAGAGTGATTTTTTTTTTCACGGGTTCATGAACCAAATTATATATCTGCACATTAACAGATCCCTCACCATGTATCAGCATTATTTTGGTGCTTTAGGCTATGTTTGGTAAATGTAGCTTATAAGCTAGCTGGTAGCTGATAAGCTAGCTGATAGCTGATAAGCTAGCTGTTGATTGATTAGCTTGCTAGTAGCTGATAAGCTAGCTTATGAACAAATTATGTTTGGCAAAAACTAGCTTATGAGTATGTAAAATGACCAAAAAGGGTATATTTGAATTTAATAATTAATATTAATAAGGGTATAATTGGAAAAAACTACAATAAGCTCCTGATAAGCTACTCAAAGTAGCGTTTCAAAAGGCTAGCTTATAAGCTAGCTTCTAGTACATGTTTGGATGGACTAGCTTATCAGCTAGCTTATAAGCTAGCTTATTTTTGCCAAACACGGCCTTAATAAAATGTTTAATTTTGTTCTCGCTTAAACCATTCATATGTGTGTGTATAGACTTGCAGACTTGAACGATATGTTGTAAAAATCGATTGGCTTCAACATGGCTCTTACAGTTTGAGATGCCTCACGACATTTATTGGGGGATCAGGAATGAGAATAATAATGAAGCTGTTGTTTGTTTTAATATTATATAATGGAATCATTCTTGTAGATCTATTAATTTTCATTTCTGACCAAATTAGGGGGAATGAAAATTTTATTTCTACTTGGTTTTTTTTTCCATGCATTGTTCTATCTATGAATGTTAAATGAAACATCTTTTGTACTTTCAAGTTGGAGAAATATATATATATTTTTAATATGAAACAATTTTTCATTGATTATATTGGGTTAACAAATAGCATCAATGCAATGTTCATTCCTATTCCTATTCTCCTACATTTCCATTTTTATTTTCATTTTCATTTTCATTTTCATTCCTTGAAATAAACCAAATGCCCCTTAATTCCATTGAATTTGTAAACGACAAATGGTGAAGTTAAAGGGTCAATGAGTTGGAAGATCAATGTCCGTTGAATTTTTGTATTAATTTGTGAAATATTATATAATTGATGTATGAGAATTAAGCTAAGGATGAAACCCATCTTGTGTGCTAGACTGCTAGGTACGTACGTAAATAACACCTTTTTTTTTTATAATGAGACAAAACTAGATGTGCATTATTAGATATAAAAAAAAGTTATAGGTGTTACTTAATTAACTAGTAATATACATATTAATGGCACGTTTTAATATACTATTTAAACTAAAAAATTTTAATGTGATCCATCTCTATCAAAAGTAATACATTTAAGGAAAACTAAGAATCAGTCCATCAAAGTCAAGGATAAACCAAAAATTTAATTAAATTATTGAAGACTTAAAGAAGGACCATGAGAAAGACTTGTAGAGTTGTGATGGTAAATAATATATTAGAAAACTATAAACACACACACACATATATATATATATATATATATATAATATTCTTAATCTTTCTTTGAATCCTTTTGAATTAGCATCTACGTACGTGTTTCAAAACAATTTCTAGAATGAGATAAAAATAGTATATGAAGGCTTGTGGCCGGTTTTTTGTTTTTCAACTTTTATGTTCATATATAGAAAAAAAGTCAGAGCCTATTTATGTTCGGATATGATTGTAGGAATATTCCCCCTCACAAGTTATTTTAGGTAACTAATTTCCATAATGTAATGGTAATAGTAACATTTAAGAATTTTATAGAAGAAAGAACCGATTCTTTTCTGATAGATTTTCTTAAAATGTCATTAGTGATGTTGGTTGTTATAGTAAGCAATTTTTTTTTTTTTTTTTGTATTTGAGACTTAATACATATGTGGTGAGAGAGCCACGATCAAATTTGTTTGGAGCTACAAAGTTTATCCGAGTAACGTGAAGTGGGATACAAATATAAATCCCATAAATAGAGAAATACAAGGTCTTAACAGATGACATATATTAAAGAATAGATATAAAACATAACACCCTGGTTTAGTTAGGGACAAAGGTATAAATAGAGAAATACAAGGTCTTAACAGATGATAAGAACCTTGTCCCATAGTTAGGAATAACTTTCGTCATCATTTAAGCTGATTTAGAAGCAACATATTGGAGAAATCTATTATTTTGGTACTTTGGGTTGTTAAAAACAGGATCAAGGTTGATACTTGTACCATCAGGATGATAAGTTGCATCTTATTGAGCATGATAAGTCCTTAAAGGGGAGTTTGTCATCTTAGGTGAAATTTACATCATAAATAAGAAGAATTTTTTTATAGGGATTTGTTTGTGATAAACAGTCCCACATTGATGGAATGCGAAATTTGTGGGTTAGTAATAACTTCCATCATGGCTTATTGGCTTTAAGTTAATTTAGAAGTTATTGTACTGATCTGTAGCTTTGGAGCTTTGGAGTTAATTCTTGTATCATCATTTGTGAGCTCATTAAAATGAAATTTGTGAAAAAACTATGTATATACCAGAAATGTGTTTTTGGAATCTTAATATGTTTTCTTGATATTTATCATATATACCGACTATTTGATGAGATTTGCATCTTTTGCATATTTGACATTAGAAATTCCATAAAATATTGAAACTTTTTTTTTTGGATAAGGTTCATCTAGGTTTGCCTAGACTACATCCTTGACAATATAGAACAGAAATTGAAAATTCGGCCGTCTGACACTTAGCCTAGCCACAAGATGCGCACGAGGAGATTCGAACCTGGGGTGAATGGGATACCATCCACATTCCCCACAGGCCTTACCTCTACGCCACAAGTCTTGTGGTTTAAAATACTGAAACTTAAGTTTGGCGATTTAGAGCATCCACAAATGGAGGTTTTTCATGAGCTTCTTTTTTGGGTTTTTACAAGAACCTCCACTCTGGGACAAAGGTTCTTGTCTAACCAGAAATTCTTATTAGAACCCAGGTGCTTGAAAAAGAATCCGGCTTCTTGTTTGGACGCAGTTTACACTTTCAGTTCATTAAGGCTTATTTGTATGCAATTTACATTTTTAGTTCATTTAGTATTATCTGATTGACACGTAATCTTTTATTTAATAACTCCCACTAACTAAGTAAATTAAAAAAAAAAAAGATTTACTTTTATCAACGTACTCTCCAACATGTTTTTATAATTCCAGTTTCATTATGTTCTATTTGGTACTGTTCTACATGAAACATGATTTTTATTGAAGTGCTCAATAGCTTAAGATGTTTTGTGTCGCATCGCGCGCACATATATATATATATATATATATATATCTTGTAACTTATAAACAAGGTGTAAATAATTATAAAAAAACTAAATTACTTTTACTAACCGATAATTATAAAAAATAAAATTCAACTTATCTTAAAATATCATCACACACAAAATCCTAAGAAATTCTACAAAATACCAACAACATCCTCCATGGGACAACTTAAGGTTTTCGAATGAGGCTTATCCGTCGAGAGAAAGCGAACCTTTCGACAAAACACACGTAAAACAAAAGAAAGCAAAAGCAACACAAGATAGGGAGTCTGATGACGCAGGAAAAACCTCAGGACGAGAAAAAAACTTGCGGCCGACTTGAGTCCAACCCGACGTTCCACTTGCGATAACCAATCGAGGGGTGACGTCCTTAACGTTATAGCTATTGATCGTACGTTACAACGAAAGAAAGCTAGCAAAGTTAAGTAAATTACAAGAATTGTCAAGAAAACAGAGTGAAACAACAGCAAATTCTGTTGATATTAGCTTCGGGGTTTTAGATTAGTTTGTTTGATGCTTCAGAGTCTCTTTTATAGTTGAACTTCGTGTAACCGCAGGGTATTGATTGACTTTGATGACAACAGCTATAACGGTCTTGTCATTTAATGTCCTCATAAGTCTTTGTCGTTGGTTACGTATTGACTCTTTGAATGCACTGATTCTGTAATTAAAACAAAAACTAAAACACAAAAGACCGTTAGAAATCATTAGTCTTACATTTAATCGATCGATATCATACGTTATCTTTAAGGTATAGTACGTCGGTTGTACTAAGGTCGTACGTCGAATGTCTCTTTTTCATGCGATGATCCTTTTCTCAGGACCTTATCTTAATACATGATTAATATCCTATGTATGATTGTTAGCTCCATCTTTGAATGTAAAAAGCATGAAAAAAATGACAACTTAAGTTCTGACACAAGATTCATCTGTAGAGGTGCAACAGAGGTCGCGAGTTCGTACAAGTCCAGGACGGTAGAGCCTCTGAGACACTTCACAGAGGGTCTGCAGGACAATCCTCTATGGATGATTACTTTCATCAAATTACAAGGATCTTTCCGGTCATATGCTTTGCACGTGAAGTTGGTTAACACCAACTTTATTTCAAGGGCTAAGATCGGTCCACGTGGAAAGGTGTCTTCTAGGAGGTTACCATCTAGTATAAACAGATAGCTTTCCTTTGTAATTTGTACTGCTTCCAATTCTGTAATCGTCTATTTTGAATTCAATTGAATTGTTGGTCCCATGGGGGTGACCTTCAAGTAAGGATAGTGTATGAGATTATAGAAGGGGGGGGGGTTGAATATAATCACACCAAATTTTCACTTTTAAATTCTATGTTGTATTAACACTTTGAATTTACAGATTGTTGCGGAAATGAAAAAGACTAAAGTCTAAACTAAACAATCTAAGTTTCTTTCACTATGCACTAGAGTGAGAAGGCTAGAAAAGATAAGAAATGGAAGGATAAAGAAAGAAAGGATTTGGTTTATAAGATAGGTGAAGAAGAGGTATGGAGAAGCTCTCTTCAAGTCCTATTTATACCCAATGCATTAAATGCATGCAGACTCACTTTTGTGTACGTGTCACACTTCAAGTGGTCCTAAGTACTATTTACTATAAACAATGTCTTTTGCATGGTGTACAAAAGAGGGCTCATATAAACAGTTGCCTTGAGGTCTGATAAGTACGGAGGGAACAGAAAATAGACTGTCCTTGTGTACTTTTTGTATCAGTAAAGGCGGATAATCCTTTTGTGCATTAGATTAAGACATTATACTAATCCTTCAGGATCAGGATACTGATCAGTGAGGAATGCCCTGATACTGATGTTGATCAGGGGTCACTGTATCCTGATGAGTCTTCAGGATGTCATACGAAATTGAGCAGCCTGCTATCACTGAGTTCCGTCTTCAGATCACGAGCACGTTGTTCCTGTCATCAACTAATTCTTCGACTTCGCTGATGGTTCTTGAGTATGATCTTAATGTCTTCAGGAGGTCTTCACTTTGATGGTCAGGATCAGTAGACTTCAAAACAGATTCGTTCATCTCCTGATCCTGATCCTGATGATTATAAATACAAGTTACAACATTTTTAACATGGAATAACACTGAACAATCTCAGTGATAATTCCTCAAGCTATAACTATAAGCAAAGACCTATTCACTAAGTAAAGTAACAGGATCATTATCATTTCATCAGGTCTTAGGAGAGTTGGATCAACATGAATCAAATACATTTGGATCAACTTCATCTTCCTTATATATTCTTAACTGTGTTCTTGGTGTATATGCGTGTTCTTACAACTCATCTCTATTACACTCTGTTTTTAGCTTCCGGTGCACTCAACTGTTATTAGAGTTAATTTTGAGTTGTTATTCAATACCAGATTGGAATTAATCGATCTAAAAATTGGTATCAGAGCAGGAATTGAATCTATATTCAATTATTCCTGTTTTTTGGTATTGATTTATCACTAGAACGCAGTTCTTCCATCTTCTTCACTCTCAATTATTGTTTCATTGATTTTTCTCTACATCTCTTTATTTTTTCGCAAATTTCAATAGCGAACACTGTAAACACATCCTTCATGAGTATTGGATCGCAATCAAAACCTCATTGAGTATCCCCAATATAAGGTGCGGATGGTGAACTTTCTCGAAGGGATTCATCCTTGTATCTTTGAATTTCTTATACAACCCTCCTTATGTGCCCATGAACCTAGTTCTAAGGGTCCCTGCTACTGGTACAACTCTAGAAATACCAGAGCACTATGAGCCCAAAACCCTCTAAAACTGGAGTGAAGAGGACAAGGTTACGGTGGAGCTAGGAAGCAGATGCAAGAGGTTGCTAATCATGGCAATTCCATATGATATCTTCAAGAATATCGATCACTGCTACCTCTCAAAGGATATCTGGGCAGAACTTGAAAGGCAGATTGAGGGTGGAAAGAAAACCTTGAAAAATAACAGAGCCTTCTGCATTGATGAATACCATAGCTTTAAAGCTAAATATGGTGAATCTCTATCAGACACCTACTCCCGGTTTAATACTTTAATCAGCAACTGCAAAAGATATAGAGTCATCAGATCACCAAAAGACAACAAATCTTTGTTCCTAAAGAGCTTGGGTAGTGAATGGATGCACTTGACCATGTCCATGAAGGTCACTCTTGATTTAGAGGCCTGGACATTGGCAGATCTGTTTGGTTATCTGAAGAGTCAAGAGTCACAAGTCATGCAGATGAAGAGGAGCTCCTTAGTTGCAGGAGAGGGATTTGAGAAGAAGGGAGAAGTAAAGAAGGAAGAGAAAGAGAAGACAAACAAGAAGAAGGTACTAATCACGGAGAGCGATGAAAGCTCAAAGGAAGAATCATCAATGAAGGAACTCATCAAGGCTCTAGCTCTAATGATGAGAATACCGGAGAAGTGAAAAGAGAAGAGATTACATAAGCTCTAACAGAAGGAGCTAAAGAGAGGGAGAGTTCTCCAGTTTGCGCAGAATGGTCTATGGTTTGACTTAACAGCGAAAGAGAATTTCCAAGAAGAAGACTACTAATGCTGCTTCCACAAAGGGGGAGAGTTCCGATGTGCAAAGAGGAGAGAAACCTTAGTTTGAGGGGGACCAACACTTTGAACAAAGACTAGAAGCGGAAACTGTTGTGAAAGCAGTAGTATTGGAGAAAGAAGTTGTATTGGAAGCACCAGAATTAGAAACCAGCTCAAACCCAACAGTAGAAACAGAGAGAGAAAAGGAAGCATTGGAAGCACTTATTGATCTACCCAAAGCCTCTCCTAAGGCTATTCCCAAAGCTAAAGGAGTGGTTATCAAGGAAGGATGATCAGGTGGGAAGAAGAAGGTGGAAATGTAAAAGACAAAGGCAAAGAGAAGGTAATTGAAGAGCCTAAGAAGAAAAGGCTTTCAAAAGAAGAAGAATTGTCTTTAAGAGCAATTCAGCAGATTCAGGCAAAGGAACAGGAAGAGATGAGGATTGAACAGAACAAGAAGGCTTATCAAAGTGCAAAAGACTACATGTATGCACAAAGGCTAGCTAAAAAGCTAAATGAAGATGTGTAGAAGAATTTGAAGGCTCAGGCTAGAAGAGTAACAAACAAGGCTAGACAACCATCAAAGACTGCTTTAGCTAAACAGGCAAGACAATGTATGATCAACTTTTTGAAAGCTAATGTTGGAGTCAATCCAAGGATGTTTTCCAGAATGTCCTATCAAAAGCTGGAAGAGATGTACAAGAGAGAACAAGAGAGGCTGCAAAGTGATTGGAGTGAAACAACAGAAACTCAAAGGAGGAGTAAAAACAAGCATGATGTTTCTATTCAAAAGCCTCAAGTGCTTGAACTTCAACAAGATCTTGAAGTTCAACAAGTGCCTGAAGTTCAACAAATAGAGAAACCAATGGCCAAGAGTACTCATGATTTGGCTAAAAAGATTGGTGCAATGAAGAGAAGGAAGTCAATTGCTCCCAATAAGCCATTCAAGAAGAGGAGAATTGAAGGAGAAAGCTCTAATGAACCTCCGGTAGATGCAATATGCATAAGCTCCAATCAACCTAAAATCATCATGTGGGATTTGTTCAAAGACAATGACAGAATGTTTCTTAGATTGAAGAGAAAGAATCACAAATATGAGATATATCCAAACTTTCATTTCTTTGTGGTTTAGTGTACTAGAAGGGATCTGGAGCAAATGTACCATGTGGGATTGGAGTTCTATGAAGACAGATTGGAGGAAGATGGAACACAGGATGATACAAGGATGATAATGGAGAACTTGTGTTCTATGTTTGATCCTGACAAAATTACTTCAGATAATCAACCTGTTACAAGATGATCTATCCTAAGTGTCAGGTATATGTGTTATTTCTGTCAAATGGTCACAGGGAATACTGCTTGTTGGAGAAAGAGAACAAGCATCAATATTTGAAGCTTGATGGGATTTTGAAGTACAAGAGAAGGAGTAAACAGTAGTCTGAACTTGATAAGGAGTTTAGAAAATTAATAAAGGAGCAAAAGGATGAGAAGGAAAGAAGGAAGAAGACCCAAACTAAAGATTGAAGAAACTTAACTCCTTGGTAAAAGAAGTTAAATTAGGGGGATATTGTTGGGTCTAAAGTCTGCATGATGGTTAAAAATACTCAAGGAAGTTGGAGGTATTAATGGTTATTGCTACTGAGATGATCTGAAGAAAGTGCTACTAAGGATGAAGGATTAATACTGCTGAAGACAATTAACAGCAGTAATGGATACTACTGCTAGAACAAAGGAGTTACTACTGCTTGCTTTGATACTAGTGCTAGTTAGTACTTTTTCATTAATACTGCTGGTTAGTACTTCTAGTTTAGTTAGTACTTCTTATGTTTTACTACTGCTTTGGGTTGCAATATGGAGTGGATGTTGATTGAAGATAAAGGAAAAGATTTTGAAGATAATTATGAAGCTGATTTGTCGTGTAGATTTGTTTCTTTTTCATAATTATCTTGTAATCTATATATATATATATATATAGATTTAGTCTTTGGTTTTAGAAGACACGATTAATAGCTTTCGTTTGTTTTAGAATTTTAGCCTCAAGATTTCTTGATCCCTGCAATAGAGAAGTGTTGCACGTTTATTAAGTCTGTTCAGTAGATTGGGGCTTTGATTTGTAATCATTCAACTCTTAATCAATAACAGTTGTGATTTGCAATTCATTGAGATTTCATATAAATTGTTAAAGTATTTTTCCGTAACTTCTTTAGCAATATACCTGAGTAATTTAAATTCTTGATGAAAATTGGATGCTGACAATTTGCTGCTAGATGTTATTTATCTTAAAAAACCAATATGAAAATAATGAAATTGTATTGATGGGTCATGTACGTAGATAGATAAATGCCAACAAATGAGCCATCCAAAGAAATGACTGCCAAGGTATTGACTCCCGTCACTATTTTCATTATCTTAGATTTAACAGTGATTATGAGATGGTAAGCTACATGGTAATTAGTGGGGTGATGCTTATATTTCTATTTTTACCCTTGAAGGGTGATCATGTGACCCTTATAAGTATGTGTATTTTCGCCATAATTCAGTTTGGAACTCACAACTTTGGAATAGTTTAGTTTGGGTAGCTTCTTTATGCCATTGGCCGATGGCCATTTTACAATTTTTCAATAAAATGTTTGGAAGTTGTTTAAGCAAAAAATTACACCAGTTATATACTAAGGCCTGAGGGGGGTCCTGTGCACCCGCTCACTTGATTGTCGTAAAGGGAAAAAATATAGTGGTTTCAAAGGTGCATCCGCTTGATTTTTAGGGATGCTCCTTAAATATATTCAAACTAAACATATAACCACGCTAACTGGTTAGCCTGGTGGTTTACCATCAAAGTTATAATGCGCGCGAAGTTGAGGTGTGACCAGGGTTCGAATCCTACTCAATGCCTATGCATATTTTTTGTGACTTGAAAACTCAAGCAATCACTCTATTAATTTTATACAAATAGAAACTTTAAACCAATAAATAACATTTAATTGTACATTTAATCTCTCTTAGTTTTTGTTTGATCATTGTTTTTCCCAAAAATATAAAAACTTATTTTTATTAATTTGTTTTCCTAGTTATTTCCACAAAAAAATCAGATTACTCTTTATCCTAAATTGAATCCTCAAAATGTTATACAATTATATCTACATAATCTATTTGTTTGTTTTAAGTTTTTATATTGATCTTTACCCAAAAAACCAAAAAAATCTTTCAAAATCAAACAAAGATCTATTTGTTTGTTTTAAGTTTTTATATTGATCTTTACCCAAAAAACTAAAAAAATCTTTCAAAATCAAACAAAAAGCCAAAAAAATCCCTTGAAATCAATAAAAAAATGTTAAAAAAAATCCCTCGACAACAACCAAAAACTTTAAAGAATGTCCCAAAATCAACAAAAAACCCTCAAAAAGGCGAAATTTTGGCTTAAAAAAAATCGAGCGGCCTTGTGTGCATTTAAAGGTGCACCGCTCGTCAAAAATCCTGCGTCCGCCACTGGTTGTAATCTTAAGATGTTTGCGAGGCAAAACCGTCGAGAGAAAAAATTATACTCGACAAAACGTGCGATAAATAAAAAGAAATAGACAATATAGTTGATGACGCAGGAAAAACCTCGGGGGCTAGGAAAAACCTGGGACCGACTAAAGGATAGCCGACGTTGTACTATGTATCACCAATAAGGGGTGATGTCTTTGATGTTTACAATGGAGATCGTACGACACAGTGAAAAGAATGAATACAATTGTAAAAGAAATGTTTAATAATAAGCTAAAGAGTGTTGTAGAGAGTTCCGAGAGCTGAATATGTTGTTTTTTGTCTTTGAATCGAGGTTCTTTTTTATAGTTGAATTCTTTGTAATCGTCGCACCATTGATTGCCTCATTAATTGTAACGGTCGAGTCATCAATGTGTTAGAATCTTTGTCTTTAACGGCTTCATCTTGATCTTTGGTAACCGACAATGACCTGTATTAAATTCATAAACTGAAGACAGGGTTACCGTTAGCTTAATAACATAAGACATCGTATGTTTCAAGGACTAATGGTACAATGAATATGTAATATTCGTTCGATTATTTTGTGAATCTTTGTTCGATGGTACGCATGACTTTTCTAAGGCCCTTATCTTAATACATGATTATTATCCTGATAATTATCTTACGATTTAAGTCGTTATCGTTCGATGTCGAGTTTTTACCTAAACAGAAGTCCAAATTGGATGCTGCAGTTTTGGCATTCAAGCCCAAATCAAATCCCATCATCATCATCTTTTTAAGACTATGTTTTACCTTATCACATGGCAACATCATCTAGAAAGCTTAGGTGATCATAAGTGATAAGTGTGTAAAAAGGTTTGAAAATGAGTTCCTTTTTTTCTTTTATGATTAGGAAAATATCGTATTTAAGAACATAAATAAATTGGATAGTTCGTTGTATTTTGCGTTTTGAATGTGAAGAATTTGATGTTTTTAAATGCTTGGTTCTTCTCCAATTGAAAGAAAATTATATTTTTTTACTTGTTTAAACTCAAATTTCAGATTTTCCTGGAAGGTGCAATTATATTAATTCAAAGGCGTTGGATCATGTGAGAAGTTGATGTAGGTGAGAAACGTGAGAAATGCATTAGAAGGCGCCCTTTACCAAATTCTTACTGGATAAGCATTTACCGGTAAGATATTCACCTTAAAGTAAAGTACTTAATTTACTTTATAGCATCCTTGGCCTTGAAAATGGATTGTTAGTAAACATATTAAACTTGATAGTCATTTCCCTTACTGTGGTTTAGTTCCTGTGGTGCTTACCCTGGTAAGTATTTAATAAACAACCCTTACTATTTTGTGAAAAATATTTTTTCCATCAATAGTTGGTATCCTCCTATTTTTGCAGGTTTGGGAAGCTTATAAAAAATAATTGGACATATGCAGGGGCGAGATAAAAAGATTCACAAGGATTTGGAATCATTTTGTCTAAGATTTGAGCTTACTCATCGGTTAATTAATTTTCTGTTGCCGGAAAAAGTATTTTATCGTAATATTGTTGCTTATGACACTACTATGCTTTAATAACCTTATCGGATATAATGCACAATGCAATATGGAAGCAATATGTTCATTAAGGTATTATTTACTTGATGCATATCTGGTCAATTTATCTTACAAGATGAACATGACAAGGTTTATAATCTTATCTAGTAAGAGCGATGACTTAAACCAAGAGTATTACCCAGTTAGTGATATTTACAAATCTTATCTGGTAAGCGATTACCAGGTAAATTGTTGCATACGGTACTATTTTGTGAGGCTAAATTATTGTTCAATATGGTAGATGATAGTGTTCAATTTTACGGAAAAGAGATTATTGGGTAAGTATTTAAGTAAACAACCCCTAAATGTTACTCCTAGCACTTGATTCTCCATGATGTTACATCTTTTTAGTGCACAATTTTTATTTGGGATCCTCATATATAGCAGCGACACGTTTTTCTGTAGGCGTAACTCTATGTTTATTAGGATCGTTAAATCAGTCGAGCAAGTGATGTTTTGTAGTGTATTAATATATACAAGGGCGGAGCCAGCTTTGGCTCAGGATTGGCCTGGCCCACCCTAAAATGCTTCAAAAATGAACTTTTTTAATAGAGCAAGTTAGGGTAGGCTCTATTTATTTACCAATGATACTTGCCTCTAAAGTAAGTAAACTTGGACAATTTTTTAATAAATGAGATTTTTTATTCTATAACCTGAACCTCCATAGCGAAAACATTATGAAGTTTTAAGTGAAAAACTGTAGTCACATAGGTATCACGAAAATAGTTTGGTATCACATGATCCCAAGTATAAAATATTATAAACTGAGAACCAAAAAAATATTATACATATATATATAGCAAATCAAATGAGAGCCATAAAATATTATAAATTATGAGAACCGACCGAAAGTATTTATTTTACATTGTATTTTATTACCAAAGGCTAAGATTTAAGATATATATTGTTTCACGTTCACAATGTGATAATTTCACATGTATTTATTTCACCATGTAAAACTTTTTCATGTATAATCATTGATTAAAGAACTCATGGAAAAACAAAAAAAAATATATCGTCTTTACGAGTTTGTAATTTCTTTTATGGTTCTTAGTTAATTATCGCCGTATATACGTGTGTGTGTGTGTGTGTGCGCACGCGCGCGTGTTGTGTTTTTGGTTTTTTCTTGTTTTATATAGGACCACCCTCGATGTTTTTTCTGGCTCCGTCCCTGAATATATATGGAAAACTTAGAAAATTTCAATAGACTATCATATTTTAAACGATCAAGTTTCTAACCGCTACTTTTAGATGAAAAAACTATTAAAACTTTCACTTTTAAATGGGTAAATCACCAAACAATTCTTTCAAAATTCAAATCCCACTGGTTTCAAATCCATTTACGAAATGTAAACCTGGCAAAATCAACCTATCACACCAAACATCCCTTTATAGGCTAATGTTTTTTTTATTTACAATTGCAGTTATGTTGATTGTTTATATTTTTATTTTTGGAAGGGGGTTTGGGCCAAAGCCTGACTAACCCTCAACAATTTTGAGGGATAAACATGGCCCCACTTAAATGTCCTCAGGCATGCTCACGGGAAGATTAGAATTAGGTTAAGGCGCTATGAACCCCAAGCTAGCCACTATGAACCCCTCGAGCGATAACCAATTCACCACAGCATTGAAAGACAATTATGTTGACTGTTAATATTTAACTTTCCTAATCATTTTTACCTTAAATCATATATAAACTGGTTTGCTTCTTAAATTTCAGAAAATCATATTAAAAGAGTGAATGAAGCATAAATCAAAATAAAATGTATAAATTTTTGGCTTCACAACGAAATATGTCTTGCCGACCGCCACATTGCACGGTACACAACTAGTTAGATATATATAAAAGAAGTTCTATGTGTTAATTAGTAATATAAATATTAATGGCACGTTTTAATATATACAATTTAAACTAACTTTTTTTTAATGTGCTCCATCTCTATCAAAATCAATACATTAAGGAAAACTAAGAAGGACCACACGAGATTTAGTTAAAACTAAGAAGGACCACGAATCAGTCCATCAAAGTCAAGGATAAACCAAAAATTTAATTAAATTATTGAAGACTCAAAGAAGGACCATGAGAAAGACTTGTAGAGTTGTGATGGTAAATAATATATTTGAAAACTATAAACATGATATTCTTTTTTTTTTTTTTTTTGGAAAAATGGGGGACGGAACCTCTTGGAAAAAATTTATTAGAAAAAGAAAAGAATACAAACCATGCTAAGGACCCTACAAGCCAGGGACTCAAAGCCGGACAAACAAAGAAAACCACCTAGTACAAAAAGGACTAGGAACAATCCCAACAAAATAACCAAGACTAAACTAGCTCCGGTAATACCGGAATCAACTGACGATCAGACTCTGAAAGCAACTCACATTGTTTGAAAAAGTAGTCCACTTGCTTTTCCGTCCACATACCCAGCCCTTTCCGAGTAGGCCACCTTTTCTCTGCAATCCGTCGATCAACTTCCTGTTTTTGTCTTAACCAAGTGCCATAAGGGGTTTCCTTAGCCATATCATCCATAAAACCGCCTTGGTCAGACGAAACATCATCATCATACTCACTCTCATCACCAATGTCATCCGGAATCACAATTCCGGATAATCTTTCTTAAATTGGATCCTTTTGAATTCGTATCTACGTGTTTCAAAATAACTTATAGAATGAGAAAAAAATAGTATCTGAAGGCTTCTTGTTTTTTGTTTTTTAATTTTTACGTTCACATAGAGTAAAAAGTCTACAGAGTTTATTGGATATGATTTTAGGATTTTTTTTCCCCTCACAAGTTATTTTAGGTAACTAATTTCCATACTATAATGGTAATAGTAACCTTTAAGATTTTTATAGAACAAAGAACCAATTTTTTCTGCTTCCGTTATGAAGTAGATAGATTTTTTTAAAATGTCATTAGGGATGTTGCTTGTTATAATAAGCAAGATTTTTTATATTTGGGATTTAACAAATATGTGGGGAGCGAGAGAGCCACGATCAAATTTGTTTGGAGCTACAAAGTTTATCCGAATAACGTAAAGTGGGATACAAATATAAACCCCATTAATGGAGAAATACAAGGTCTTAACAAAATGACATGTGCTAAAGAATAGATATAAAATATAACACCTTGGTTTCTAAAACATGAGCACCTAGTACTCAAAGGACTTCTAATCAATAACACAATTAATTAAACAACCTTTGAATTAATAAACATTCTAATCACAATGGAGTTGTACCATCTACATTCTTATGTAATTGAAACTTAAATAATATACACATTTTGATGCTTAAGAACTTCTCCTAAACTTACATACCTAGAATCCAAGAAGTTTATATAAATTTGATGTGCCTTCTGACAATTCATCTCATATTGATATGATGGAAAGTGAATTTTTGATCTTATGAATGTATTTAAGTGGGTGGGATTTGTGACAAGTCGTCCCAAAAAAAAGATATATGACATTTTTTATCATTATAAACCCCAAATTGTGGTCTATAACTAGGAATAACTTTCACCATCGTTTAAGATGATTTAGAAGCAACGTATTAAAGATATCTATTATTTTGGTACTTTGGGGTGTTAAAAACGGAATCAAGGTTGATACTTGTACCATCAGGATGATAAGTTGCATCTTATTGAGCATGATAAGTCCTTAAAGGGTGTTTGTAACATCTTAGGTGAAATTTACATCATAAATAAGAAGATTTTTTTTATAGGGCCTTGTTTGTGATAAACAGTCCCACATTGATGGAATGCGAAATTTCTGAGCTCAACTAAAATAGATATGGGTTAGCAATAACTTCTATCATGCATGGCTTTAAGTTAACTTGGAAGTTATTGAACTGATCTGTAGCTTTGGAGCTTTGAAGTTGATTCTTGTATCATCATTTGTGAGCTCATTTAAGTATATGGGGGTTATGACAAACTGTACTAGACTCTCTAGTCGGGAAGAAAATGAAATTTGTGTAAAGACTATGTACATACTAGAAATGTGTTTTTGGAATCTTAATATGTTTTGTTGATATTTATCATATATACTGACTATTTGATGAGATTTGCATCTTTTGCATATTCGACATTAGAAATTCCATAAAATGCCGAAACTTAAATTTGGTGATTTAGAGCATCCATAATGGAGGTTTTTCATGAGCTTCTTTTTGGGTTTTTACAATAACATCCACTGTGGACAAAAGTTCTTTTTGGTTTATTCAAAGTGACGGAACCATCTAATAACGGGTATCATATTGGAGTTCTATGTGAAAAGGTAGACGATAAATGTTTTCACTGCAAAGGATTACGTTCTCAATCTTTTTAGTAAACATTAATTGTTCTTTTATAATCATCATATTTTCACTGAAATAATATTAGTTTGTAATAAAATATAATAGGTTGTAGAAACCAATGACTATTGGAAAACTGCGAAGGTTGGAAGATTTCTTTCATTCCATATGGGTAGAAAAAGAAAGTGAAAAAGAAAGTTGAGAGGATTTTACAAGCTTTTCTTCCCAATGGGTTTTAATTTTTAAAGCAATTAAACGTGGCCAAGGCCGAAACTTGCACTTCACATTAGAGCTGAGGAGCCTCGTCCCGAGCTTCGAGTTTCTTTTCAGAGAAATTATTTTAGAGAGATGAGAGAACATTACAAAATATTCTAGATTTAAGATAACTACATTTTAATTAGTTTTTAAAACTTAATTTAAAAAATCAAATCTTATCCCATAAAAACGTGGGTTACCTGATTTTTTGGTCTCCAACTTCTGAAAAATGTTGCCCCGTTTCTTGGGGATTAAGCTCACGATTTTAGGCCACACAGAAAATTTGAGCATCTCTCTCTCCCTCGTTCTCTATAATTCGGCCACTGCTTCCTGTTTTTTTCTACTTTGCTCTGATTCGACATCATTGTTGTTGATCAACGAATTTAACTGCATCAAATCCTAAGATTTGCAGTTTGAGGTTCACAACGACTGAGTGTGACCATATTAAAACCTTTAAGAACAGGTGAATTTTACCGTGCAGTTCATGCCTCATCCCATTCTTCGGTGATCACAAAACAAGGCTTTATATTTACTGCATTGTAATTTATTTCCAGTTCACTAGAGTGAACTGTCTGTTTCTGCTCCTTTCTTCTATTTATTCTATTGCAAAGGATTGAACCGTTCTAAGGTTTCTATGGTTTTGTTTGCGTAGTATTTGAATAAAGTAAATAACTTTATATTTCAAATTGTCATCAATATTTATATAAAGTTGTCATCTTTGTTATTTTGGTAGTGAATATTTATCAATATTACATATGATAATTTATGGTTATTTTGTTATGCTCTATTTTAATTCAAATATGATAATTATTCACTTATTTTATTAATTACAATAGTTTAAGTAATTAAACAGCCGTTCAATGTACCCCCTAGATGTCATTTTCAGTTATAGTGATTTATATATGTCAAATAGAGAAGTTCAATGTATCGACAAGATCCTATTTTGTAAAATATTATTTGTTAACCATATAATAAAATATACAGGTTTATGCATGTTTTTTCCATATGATAAAACACACACATATATACATATAAAATATACTACAGGACTTTGTGTATTCCAGGTCAATTTGTTAGTCGATTATATTACATGTAAATACGTAATAAAAACATGAAAATGCATGGGTTTGCATGGGTTGTTTTAGTTACACATAGTTTCCTAATAATTTTTTTTAAATGTATCCTAGGCTTTATCCTGATTAATCTCAGTAAAGTTCACCAACAGCTAAAACATGATATCCGTAGTTAATCATCAGTGGTCACAACCTGTAAGCTCTTGGATTTGAATTTAGGATAGAAGGATTAATAACAAGCCACTTCTCTCAAATGCATTAACCAATTCGTCACATCCTTATGATTAGTTTCGGTCACAATTAACTGTTGAAAATTTCTGAAAATCATTTATGAGCAAATTCACTGTAGATGTTAGAAAGGTCGTAAAATCATCGGCGAATTTCTAAAAATTTACAATATTCATTTTCAAAATTTTAAAGCAAGTTAATTACATTGGTGGCACTCTATCAAATGTTGAGCTTAATAGCAACTTTTCCGGCTTTTTTTTTTTTTTTTTTGCAATATTTTAGAGCCATTTATTTGTATGTTTTATGTGATATTACTTGATTCTGTGTATTCGTTTTTCATTTATTTACTACTGAATGATATGAAAATAAAAGTAATAAGAGTGGCTCTTTGATCTGAGGCAGGTAATTTAGGTAGGGTTCGTATTGTTTGAGTTTGGGTCAGTTTCGCATCGATCCAGTTTCAACTCATTTATTTTCGTCCCGGGTATTGAGTCGACCTTCGTGTCGACCCATTTCGGCCAAATGTGATCGACAAATATTTTTTCGGTTTTCGGGATTAGAGTTTTCAAGTACCATTTTTAAATACAGTTTTTGAGCACGGTTTTCATTATAAAGTTTTCAAATTCATTGTTTGTTTCCAACTATTGATACGATTTTTTGAATATTTCTATTCAATTTTGATTTGCACTACTAGAAAAAAGGGTATTATCGACGACCGAAACAATCAGAAAATAGTCGGAAATCAGCTTACCGACCGTTTTCCGAGGAAACGATCGTCGCTAAAAACCTGGTCGGTAAAATTACCGACGGTTTTTCCGACGACTTTTACCAACTATTTCCGACTGTTTCATTAACCGATTGTTTTTCGACGACTTTTACCGACTGCTTTCCGACGGGTTACCAACATTTTTTGACGGTTTTCCGACAATTATTAAAAGATTAATAAAAAATAAAATAATAAAGAGCAGTTGATAAACCATCGGAAAACGGTCGGAAATTTCCGACTGCTTTTAGCAGTCGGTAATGACCGTCGGTAATATCGAATTTTTTAGTAGTGTTGGATACTAAACTAGCTACTAAAGTGCCAATAAATAAC
Source organism: Centaurea solstitialis (assembly GCA_030169165.1). Classification (NCBI taxonomy): domain Eukaryota; kingdom Viridiplantae; phylum Streptophyta; class Magnoliopsida; order Asterales; family Asteraceae; genus Centaurea; species Centaurea solstitialis. The sequence goes on from CM058042.1 coordinate 71,452,384, forward strand.
AAATAATTCTATTAAACAAATGAAATAAAATTATATCGATTATTAAACAAATCAATCAAAATATCAAAATCATTAAATAAGATTATAGTCAAAATTTCAAAATATCGAATACCACCATAATGTAATAGTATACTAGTAAATTTAAAACAAAAGTACCAACTATGAACTGTAAATCTCTAAGAGAACTAGAAGAGTGTCGAGAGTTAATTTATTTGAGGCTGGACTTTAATCATTTAAACCGTAAGGTTAAAACATGTGATGCAATGCAATGGCGGATGTAAAGCAAAGGGGTAGGGGGCACGGGCCCCCAACAAACCTCCAAGAATTGGCCATTTTACTTAAAAGTAGTGGATAAAACTAAAAGATAACTCTAAAATTACCATATGGGCCCCCTTCAAATTTAAAAGGTAAGACACAAAATCCAGTTTTTTGACACCTCATTTCCTACTTTTAGTTTCAAGATTGATTATTTTAACGATTAATTAATAAATTAAACTCCAAAATTCTTTTCCAATTTCAATCTTTTGAAATTGTTTAATTTGTTAAAGGAAAAACGAAACATAACAACAAAGAAAAGAGAGACAAGAGCTATCATTCTCATTAATCAAAAACCCTTTATATAGGGATGGATACAAGTAGATAAATACCAGATATTTCAGCTCTAATCTAACTCTAGTATATCTGTCTCTATCTATAACTTTATCGTCATATCCTTTAGACGATGGCACATTTATCCTACAACACTCCCCCTTGTGCCGAGTCAAAGGAGTGGTGGTGTACATTCGTTGCCTCATTAAAACCTTACGCCAAAATAAAAACCCATTGGGAAAAAACAAAAGTATGACGAAGGAAAGAGTACAACGCACCAGTTTCTTTGAGTGTAGACTTTTCCTTTAGTCTAATGTTTTCTCTGATTTGTACATTAATCATGAGAGTTAAGAAATCAACATTGTTGCCGTTTACATTCTAAATAAGTATTGAAGTTCCATTATCAACCTCAACCCTCTTTCTTTAGAAAAATTTTAATCCCATGTCAATGATTCCAAAATATTAATTTGATACCATTTCCAATGACGTTGCGTAGGCGCTGGCCAAATATAGCTAACAAGTTCATTGAGAGATACATTATACGGTCAAGTGTATTATCTGAAATATAATAATGCGCCTATTGTACTTAGGTACGGAATTCCAGCTCCGAACACCTCTTCGTCATCATCCTTTAGACGGAATAGATATTTCCTTATATCCAACGCTTTGACCGATCATGGGAGTGCTAGTCATATACACCTTGTCCATATTAAATCGCCTGATCATTTGGGGACATATGCGTATTGGTGGATTAATATTCCACAAACTCGATGCGATAACTCAAAAATCGAGTTTTCCCAAGATCTTTCATCTCAAATACAGATTTCAAGTAGCTTGTGGTTTCTCTTATTTCATCAAGAGTGTTATTATGTTCATAACATCGACATATAAAGCTACACTGAAAATCTGGAACTTGTTTTTCTAAACAAATACGCAAGGGCATAGTTCATCGTTCTAAGAATGTTTTAGCTTTAATAAAACACACTTTGTGGTCAATGTAACTCAATCAATTACTTTTATATATCTCTTAATCTAGATCCCCATAGATATATATTAACCACATTAATAAGCTGCATTTTCCAGTTCTTCGGAAACTATTATGCTAAATAATTAGTAGAACGTTTTAACGTTCATTACATGAGAGTAATTCTTGTTGTCAATCCAGGGCGTTGTGAGAAACCTTGCGCCAAAGGGAAGTCTTATACATTACGACTTAATTATTCTCATTACGCATCTAGAACAAATGATTTATCTATGTCCTACAGGCTTTACACTTGGTGGGTTAGCACTACCAAACCAAATACCTGTTCATTTGTTAAATATTATAATTATCCTGGATTGCTTATTTAGGCCAATTTCTCTTTGTTGATATTTTTCAACTGAGCATGGTTCGATATCATCGTGCTTTATCATTTCATAAGCAACGATATATGTAGATATATCATCATTGGATATGATCTGTCCAGCGATTCATATTCATTCGAGATTTTCTTGATCTTTGGAATCAATATTAACTTCGGAGCGTCCTCCAGTAATGATTCATGGACATAGTTTATAATCAGAAATAATCTCATAAAAAGGTTGATGATAAATATTGGTTGTGCCTTACTCTTCTCTTCCATTAGATGAGTATCTATCGAACCAAGTAGCTTCCTCCATTTCCTTTTGGGAGCTACGGCCTCAACCACACCTCCACCATGTGTGATTGCAACGCTCTTTCCAACGGCGTTGTGCCCTTGTTTAGGGACTTTCTGACTTTACGGGTATATTTGCAGCGTGTATATACTATATTGTCACTTCTTGTATAACATTAAACGTATCAGGTATCGAGTCTGATTCGTTTGACTTCAACTTTACTTTATGAAGTTTGGGGATCAATATGAAATATAATGGAAATATTTCATGACAGTTCTCGTCGTTCCTTTGGAAAATACTTTTTCCTATCTCCCCCTAACGACGAGAAGACTGTCATCAAAATGACAATCCGCAAATCATGCGGCATAAGAATCACCCGTTAAAGATTTTAAATAGCGGATAATTGTTTGAAATCCATAACCAACATAGATACTTCATCGTTTTTAATGACCCATTTCGGTGCGCTGGTGGAGCGCAATTGGCACATATACTGCACAACCAAACATGCATAAATGTAAAAGATCAGGCTTATATCCAGTTACCAACTGGTATGCATGATATTGGTTGGCTAGTAGTGGGTCTAAAAACAAATTGGTAAAGTTGCATTTAATATTGCAAAACCCATGTATATGTATGTAAATTGGTGCGCATAACCAATGATATAGTTATCATCTACTTTCCTTTGATGACAACTTCTACTACTCTATGAGACCATTTTATATCTACACATAGGGTATAGGAGACTTTACATTGATCTCACTATATATGCAATAACCATCAAGTTCTTATGATGTAAATTCTCTAGCATTCTAAGTCATGTAAACTTATAATACAATCAGGGTGGTGAGCCCTTAAACGTACAACTAGTGCTAGGAATGCAACAATTCATGTGGACAATAATATGACATGTGTTCATCGTGTCGAAACCAGAACCATAAAGTACTTTAATGACCCGCTCTCTGGATTTTTATGTCCATAAATATAACCTTGTATTCGTTGTAAGAATGAGATCTCATTCCTGCCTTAGCTAAGAATTAGGGTATATAAAACTTCTAGATATTCGAGAAGGCTTATGATGATGGTGATGTTGCTTCTTGTGCTTTAGAAGTCAACAATTGCGCTTTTATTTTGCCTTTCGATCGAATAATGTGTCCATATGTATTTTCAATACATGGATCTCTATGTCATGTCATAACATGTATACGTCATTGTCCCAAAGTGCTTTATGGTGATAAAAATATAATTTAACATACTAAAGAATCCACTAATTGACACACTAATTTCTCTAATATATATTCCTTTCATATCATTAGAGTTAATGTATATATACCCATTCTCATTCATATAATTTTCAAATGATATATATATATATATATGTCTTAACAAGGTTTCCATTAATATGACAGTTTATCGTCTAAGTATTATGTTGGGGGAAATTAGTCTATTTCTTTAGATTACGTGGGAGGTCCCACAAACTCAAGTTCTCCTCGATACATTCCTACATGGAACGGAGAATATCGGAGTTTTGTGTTTGTGTTGGCGTATTTCTTTACATACACAATAATTATATTCAATTTGATATCTACATTTAACTTGGTACTTCAAATTTTAAAAAAAGATTTAGTTCATAAAAGATGCTTTAAATAACTAGTATTCGGTGGTAAGAACGTGTATCGATGTTTATTTTAATTTGTCCATTATCACCTGAGCCAATAGTTGTATATTTGCTCTAGATATTGAAAAATCCTTTCTGACTCTTACCCTGACCCCGAACCTTTGAGGATCTCATCCACATGGCTCATAAATATCACATGTGTGAAATTTTGTTAACCTCACAATCCTTTGGAGTTGTTTCCATCTCTAATGCTTTCATTATTGCTTTGGGAATTTTCTTTGTCCCGAAATGTTTAATTTTATTACTCGAAAGAACAATGTCATGTCTTTCAACCACTTGCAGTAGGTTGGTGATTCTGTCTAAAAGTTTTATTCCAACATACATATACTTGTTCATTAGTATGATTGTTGAAATATAAATTATGCCATCTTCTATGAGTTCCTTGCCATAGAGATTGAGACATATTTTGAGACAACGTTTCTTGGTTGACATCAACTACTTTTTGTAATCGAGTAAGTTGGTTCATTCCGCTTACGATTAGTTAGGGAAGTATATTTCCTTTAATACTATTTATTCAACTTTTAGGACATCCAATAATTTTTTGGATGTTTCTAGTTGAACGTATTTCTTATGAAAGCTAAGACCGACATGCGGTCTCAAAACATGATGGTATATAAAAGGGTGGAAATAATGTTATAAATAATATAATCTACTGTGAGTTCCATGTCACGAAGATTGAGTTGCTTTTTGAGACACAACATTTTCTTTTTGTTGAAATCAATCACCTTCTAATCGAGTGAGTTTCATTCCACTATATGATTAGATTAAAAAAATACACAGTAATATACATCCTAATTTTCTTTTTCAGGATGTCCCACGGTTCTTGGGGGATTCTAGGTATCGATGTTCTATATGAAGATTGTGATTGATGTGTCGTCTCAAAAATCTCAAGGCATTTTCTTGTACCTTTGCATTAGGTTGGTTTAGGGTCAATATGAAGTTTATGGATTTTAGGTATATTCTTGTACCTTTTCAGCAAAAGAATCTATAAACTCGATATTCATATACTCAAGTTCTTTTGAGTTTTTGGACATCGAAACATATATGGATTGTTTCAACTAGTTATGATTTTCTAAAGCAACGTATCATAATCTATGATTATTATATTGATGAAATTACATTATCATAACAATATTAAATTTTTATATGCTTACATCTTGTTGATAATACTTTGTCAATATTTCAATCTGTATACGTAAATCACAAAAACAATCTTGGATTTCCAGGTAGGAAGGGGGGAATCACGTGGATTGCTTAAGTCCTTACAAACTGTAAGGATATTTACACCCGTTTGAGAAAATCCTTTTGATATTTTGTGATTTATTTAATTTGAACAAATCATTGTTAATTATAGGGATTTTAGCAAGAGGCCAAAATTATTAGAAGTTTGACATATGAAGCCAACTTCAAAGTTTAATACCTTAATGGTATTTTGAGAGCTTTTGTCGTGAGACAAATAAATTTGGTTTCGATATGAAGACAAGTTCAATATTTCAATATCTTAATAGTACTTTTTGAAGCTTTTGGTAAATAGCAAGATATATGGGAGTTGGAAGTGTAACTTCCAAAATTTTATGAAATTATAAGTAGAAACTTATAATTAAGATATTCATTTGAATCTATGATATAAATGCGTACTATTTTTTTTAATATAGCATCATATCATGGTAAGATCACATTAAACAATAAGTAACCAATCTAACATGATATACATTATCGAAAACGATAAACCATAATTAAATAATTAAATAGAAGCCATATTCGCAAATAGTACATAACAAATAATGATGACCTTTTATTTTACTCAATTACGTCAAGCTAACTAGATAATGGAAAGGTTTAAATTAGATTAACAACCCAAATTCAATTATCCAGCAAGTACATATGGCTAATAAGAGATGTTGATAACAATAACATGTTGAAAACAATAAAAGTTATGGATCCAAAATTGATAATTTAATGAAATACAAGATGCAGGGACTGAAAATGTAAGTTCTGCATTATTACTAAAAAATTTATACGGCCCTTAAAGGCATGGGTTTTGACTAAAAAAAATTACCTTTTTCTCTGTTTTTTTTTTTTAATAAAGAAAACCCTAATAATTAGTATCTATCCTTTGACGTCGCTTTTCTAATTTTACGATTATAATCTCAAATTTTAAAAGGGGACACTTCATGATCAAACTTTTTAACAATTGAATCACAAAGAAGCAGGTAAGTCAATCAATGTTTATCTGTCTCAAAATCTTTTTATTTACTATTAGAAAACGATTTCGATTTATATGGTGGATTTCAATTTCAAAATTTTCAGAAAAAGAAATTAGCAATATTAAAATTGAGGATTTGTTTTCATGAACATTAAGAGCACTGATTGTATAGAAGTAAATATATATATATATATATATTGTGAACATTGTTGGACATGTTTTTAAAACAGAGCAAACATAAGACGTAATTATCATGCTATACTTTAGATCATAATAAGCAATAAGCAGGCAGTAGAATTTACAGTTTTGATAAAGCAGGAAAAGAGATCAATCAAGGAGGAATATTTACTTGGATTGTAGTAGTGGTGGAGAAACTGATTGATGGGGTATCCACACAGTTTTGTGAATGATCGTTCAACAATGGCATGCATCGGGCAAAAGAACCAATTAGAGATGATGGATATGATTTTGAGCTTTATGTGCTGATAACGTGTTAAAGGAAAAACGAAACATAACAACAAAGAAAAGAGAGACAAGAGCTATCATTCTCATTAATCAAAAACCCTTTATATAGGGATGGATACAAGTAGATAAATACCAGATATTTCAGCTCTAATCTAACTCTAGTATATCTGTCTCTATCTATAACTTTATCGTCATATCCTTTAGACGATGGCACATTTATCCTACAACATAATTCTCTTATTTTGCTTTAATGCTAATTATTTACTTAATCAATATATTTTTTTCCCAGCTTTCCTTTTGTAATTTATTGTTTTGTAGATTTATAACTTGTTACTTGATTTACTATTTTTTAGTTTGTTAATTTAGGTTTATTATTTTGATTTAAGGTTTGCTACTACTAGTCTTTTATTTATGATTTCTTGACCTTTTGATACTTTTTTTTTTCTAATTGAATATATAAGTTGATGATCATATGCCACTAATTGTTAATTTCTAATGTGTTCATTTGCTTTTTATTTGATATAGTAAAATATGTATATAATAGTATAATTATGTAGTGGATTATCTGAAATAGTAAATAGTAATTGAAAATTGAACCATAAAAATTATGTTCAATCGGTTAAACTGAATCGTTGTTTTGGTAAAAAATTACACAATTTAATATCGTAAGATGTTGTGAGGCGAATCCGTCGAGAGAAAGAAATTTAGTTCGATAAAACGTGCGACAAAATAAATGACAAAACAATTTGATGACGCAGGAAAAACCTCGAGGTCGAGGAAAAAACCTGCGGTCGACTAAAAGGGTATAGTCGACGTTGCACTAAGTATCACCAATAAGGGGTGATGTCCTCGAGAGTTACAGCGTAGATCGTGCGATTACAATAAAAGAGAATATAAATTACAAAGAGCAATATCAATATTGTAGAGAGATTTTTCTAGCTTCCATGTAATCAGATGTCTTCAAATGAGGTCTTCGGACTCCTTTTATAGCTGACTATAATGTAACTGTCGTCCATAATTGTGTGTTAAATGCAACGGTCATAACCGAAGCTTAATTCTCGCACGTAACGGTTGGAACTTTATGAGGAGCGTATCGTGGTCTTTAACGGTCATTTGTTCTTCAATGTTTATTGTTTACCTGTTACAAATGATTAATTTCAAGATATACTTAACTGTTAGTATCATATCGTGCGATATCGTACGTTTTGTCGTACGATATAGTATAAAGATCGTTCGACAATTGATCGTTATCGTTCGAAGGTATATTTGTTTTATCTCAGGACCTTATCTTAATACAGGATTATCATCCTGAAAGATATCTTAAGATTTTAAGTCGGTCGTCGTGCGTCGTGTGATTTTTCACCCAAACAGTTTGCCCTCGAGATTTAGAAAAATTTTGTCCTAAATATTTCTGAATCTCTTATCTGCAAAAGCTGATCGTTAGTTATGCTGAAGAATAATCAATTGTAAGTAAATGAATTTCATTTAAATCAAATCGAATATGAAACGATTTTAGTGACGTCGTCGTGATGACGCGTTTACGACAGCTGTCGTCTCAACGGTTATGACTGAATGCGTGTCGTTGTACGATTGGACCTGCAATACTTGGAGAGAAATTCAGTTGCCATATAATAGATAATTTTAATTTGAATTAGATACATATCTCTTAATTTGTTAGAGCAATCGTTTCCTAAAATCAGTCCTCTATTTTCGGCAAGGATTTGAGCGACGATTATTTATAAGGTACCCTCTTCTTCTTGTTTTTTCATGCGTTTAAAATCTATAGCCGAAAAGAACCCTAAGAATTTCGACTTGCTTCGTTTCAATCGTCTTAGGAATAGTTTGAATAGATTAGAAGTTGTTGAATCAATGGAAGTTAAGAGTACTATCAAAGATTCTTTAGAGGTTGCGGCCCTTAGGAATTTAGCAGGATTGCCTGATAGTGCGATTCTGAAGGTGGCAGATGAGATTAGACCAGCGGATGCGCCAGCGGGGTTTTTTGCTTTGTTTGAATACCCGTTTAAGATAGGTTTTAGATGGCCTTATAGTCCTCTTTCGCGTGCTTTCATGAGCCGCTTCGATCTTTCTCCTGGTCAACTAATGCCCCAATTCTGGAGGGTTATTAATGTCATTGAACGTGTGACGAAGGACTGGGGTCGTCCTGCGTTCTCTGTCGATGACCTTCTTACAGCGTATACCGTGAAATCGACGGATTATGATCGGTATGGTTTGTTTCCAAAGGGTAGAGGGGATTCTATGTTAGTTCACGGCACTCAGGTGCACGATCGTGGGTGGAAGTCCCGATATGTGTTTGTACGATCATCCTCAGTCTTGGAGGAGGGTGGATGGGTTGCGCCGGAGTGGAATTCGTTAGGTATAGGTGTTTCTTTTGATGATGTCTTTTTTACAATCTTTTAATTTGCTTATCTAATGTTGGATTACTTTTTGCAGAGATTGATTTCACGTTCGAGCCCACTGAAGAGTCAAAAGCCGCAGTCGAACGATTCTTATCGTACAGCATTAGTGAACGCTTTTACTCTACCCAGAAGGCTAAAGAGATCGTGGTAGAGTGTGAAGAAGAAGCTACTCAGGTTGATCCCGAAGTTCAAGTGATCTCAGAAGAAGAGATGGAAGGTATATCGTACGTTTTATGTCGTACGATAATTCTTTATTACTTGCTTCTTATATATCTTATTTTTGTAGGATCATCGAAGAAACCGTCGAGGAGGGCTGAACAGTTGGAAGCTGCTAGGAGGGCAGCTTTGAAGAAGAAGGAGATGGCTGGAGGTGAGCCTCCAGCGAAACGTACGAGGTCTACGTCTGAGACCATTAATCCATCACATGAAGCTAAGCAAAAGGCGGATGATGCGATTAATGTTTCCCCTATTAGATCTGCTCCTCCTGAGGATCAGTCGAAGGGAATCAAAGCAACAAAGACTCCCGCGAAGGCGCCAAAGAGGACGTCGTTCGATGTTGGTTCATCTTCGATGAACATAACTCTGCCCAAGGGTTTTCTGGAAGGGGATGTCGTGAGGAAAGAGGACATCTTCCCAGCCATCGAGCAATTTCTCCTTCCCTCGCAAAAGGAGCAATTTTCCAAATTGAGGTTCGAGGAAATTGATGCTGCTGCTGTGGGCCTCTCTTTCTTGGTGAGTCTTTTTTCTATCGCATGATTTGTTTTTGGATATCGTACGATTTTAATTAATTTTGTTCGTTTTTCCAGGGTTTTCAAGCTAGCCTTGGTCTTCATTCTCGGATGGAGACCATAAAGAACGATATGAAGGCCAAGATGGCCAGCGAGAGGGCTGCTGTAAAGGAAGCTGACAAAGCCAAGGAGAAGGTTTTCAAACTTGCGTCCGACCTGGAAGCAAAACAAGTCAAGATCGATGACCTGGAGTTGAGACTTGAAGAGTCCGAGCGCATGAGGGAAGAACAACGATCCCGTATGAAGATCAATCTTGATCGTACGTCCAAGCTGGAGGAAGAGCTGAAGGCCGTTCGACTGGAGAAGGCAACGCGGGAGGAGGCCTTATCGTCTGAAATCCAGGACCTGAAGGACGAGGCGGCGCTAATAAGGGTTGTAGCTCGTGCGGCCCTTATGCGTCGTGTGATAGCTGGAACCCTCACCGTTGGGATTGCCAAGGAAGAGGTGGAGGCATTCCGCGAGCTTATGGGATCTGAAGATCTTCTGGATGCTGACGATCTTAAAGACTTGGACGAGGAGATCGGAGAGAAGCCTGTCGAGGTTGCTGCCGTTGGGGAGGAGACTCAAGATGAAATGGTCTCTGGATCCACTCCAGCGATCTTGACTACTGAAGAGGTTCTCCCAAGATCGTGGGATCTACAGACGCTGTTGAAGGATCGGGCGATGATGCTGGGGTTGTGGGATCTGATGCCCCTCTTAGTACTTAGTTTTATTTTGTAATCGTATGATTTTTCTTTTGTTAAGTACTTTTTATTTTGTTTAAGTACTTTTTGGAATGAATGATGTCAACTTGTGTTTTTAGAACTTAGTTCTTTTTAGAAACGTTTCTTTATTTTGTATCGTGCGACTGGCGTTTTATCTTGCGCGCGTGCGTATTGTGATCGTGCGTCATAAGCTTAGGTTATTCATGCGATACTTGCGATATTCGTGCGATACATGCGATTATCGTGCGATACCTACGATAAGAAAAGAATGGCTAAGGGGTGGCCGTAGGTTTGACCAACGGCGCTCCGACGCCCAAGTCAGTAATCGTTCGTAATAAAATAGTAGTAAAAATGAAAAGGTTTAGAAGTAATACCTCTTAAGATGTGTTGCATTCCAACTTCGTGGAATTTCTTTTCCTTCGAGGTTTGTAAGCTTGTATGCACCATTTCCGATAATCTTAGAGATTATATAAGGTCCTTCCCATTTGATGGAAAGTTTTCCTGCGTTTAACTCTTGAGTATTCTGAAATACCTGTCGTAGGACATAATCACCTACTTGGAAAATTTTTGCTTTAACTTTCCTGTTGAAATGTCGTTCGACCATGGCTTTTTGTAACGCCATTTTTTGAAACGCCTTTTCTCTAAGTTCTTCCAATGCGTCTAGATCATAATATAGATTTATTACGTTTTGGTCCATCGTACGATGCCTTGCTATTGGAAGTTGAGATTCGATCGGTAGTACTGCTTCACATCCATAAACAAGGGAGAAGGGCGTTTGTCCTGTTGAGGTCCTTGGAGTCGTACGATTTGCCCATAATACTGAAGGTAATTCTTCGACCCATCTTCCCTTCGCTTCCTTTAGCCTTTTTCGAATCGAATTAATGATGACTTTGTTACTCGATTCTGCTAGGCCATTGGATTGAGGGTATCTAGGTGTCGAAGTAATTAACCTAATTCCACGTTCATCGCAGAACTTACGAGTTCTTTCGCTTATGAACTGTGAACCATTATCGCACATGATCTCCGATGGTACTCCAAACCTGTATATAATGTTAGTTTGGATAAAAGAAATAACTTCCTTATCTCTTACCTGAGAAAAAGCAGCAGCTTCGATCCATTTGGAAAAATAATCGGTGAGAACAAGCAAGTAAACTTTTTGTCCTGGAGCAGGAGGTAACTTTCCTACGATGTCCATCCCCCATCGCATGAATGGCCATGGGATTAAGACAGAATGTAGGGGTTCAGAAGGTAAGTGGGACATACCTGAATGTTTTTGGCAGGCGCGTCGATTTTTGTACGTACCTCATAGCATCTTCTCGAAGAGTAGGCCAATAATAGCCTTGTCGTGAGATTCTATTTGCAAGACTCCGTCCTCCAGAATGGTTTCCACATTCCCCATCGTGCATTTCTTGTAAAATCTGATTCATATGCTTCTGACTCGTTATGCATCGTAGGATTAATCCAGATGTGGATTTGCGATATAGTCTTCCTTCGAAGATTGTATACCGTGAAGCCTTCACTTTGGTCTTTCTAGCTTCCATCTTGTCGTCGGGAAGTTTGTCATACTTTAGATAATTCCATATATCGAGCGACCAGTTGTAGACTTCTTCGATCATTTGTACTTTTTCTTTTGCTTCGATGGAAGACATCGTAAGATGAATTATTGGAATGTTCTCCAAAGTTGGCTCATTGAATGCGGATCCCAAATTAGCCAAAGCGTCAGCTTGAACGTTCAAATCTCTTGGGATTTGTTCTATCGAGAACTTTTCGAATCGTGCGATGCTTTCTTTAGCGATCTCGAGATATACCATCATTTTCGAATCTTTTGCTTGAAAATCACCGTTAATTTGATTCACCACTAGTAACGAGTCACTTCGTACGTGCAAATGTCGTGCCCCCGAATTATAAGCTATTTCCAATCCAGCAATTAAGGCTTCATATTCTGCTTCGTTGTTGGTAGCCTTGAATTCACATCGTATTGAGTACACCATGTTCCCCCCGTGTGATGATTTTAGGACAATTCCTAATCCTGATCCTCTGATGTTGGAGGATCCATCGACGTACAGAGTCCAAGGCTGATTGTCTTGAATCATCACATTGTTGATTTCATCGTGCGATGGTTGCTCTACTTCTGGACTGAATTCTGCCACGAAATCTGCCAACGCTTGAGATTTTATCGCCGTTCTGGGTTTGTACGTGAGATCAAATCCACTTAAGTAGATACTCCATTTGGCTAATCGACCCGTAAGTTCAGGCTTACGAAGTACGGTCTTGAGAGGATAATTGGTTACGACTATTATATGGTGTGATTCGAAATAATGTCGTAACTTTTTAGCTGCTGTCACGAGACCTAAGAGCAATTTTTCCATCGATGTATATCTGGTCTCGGCATTTAGAAAGGATTTACTTATGTAGTAAATCGGATGTTGTTGCTGATCATCTTCTCGTACGAGGACTGCACTTACCGCATTGTTGCTGACGGCTAAGTATAATTGCAAGCTTTCGCCTTCAATCGGTTTTGTCAACAATGGAGGGGAGGCTATGTAGTGCTTCAAATCTTGCAATGCTTTTTCATGAGCCTCTATCCAGTTGAAACCTTGGTTTTTACGTAGTACATTGTAAAATAGGTGGCATTTGTCAGATGATCGTGAGATGAATCTGTTTAATGCCGCCACTCGTCCAGTAAGCTTTTGTACTTCTTTCACGTTTCTTGGGGATTGTATCTCTTTGATGGCCTTGATCTGTTCTGGACTTGCTTCTATCCCACGTTGAGTGACCATGTATCCGAGGAATTTTCCAGCACGTACTCCGAAGGAACATTTCGTAGGATTGAGTTTCATTTTGTATTGTCGTAAGATATCGAACGATTGTTTCAAATGATCAATGTGATCATGTGATCGTTCGGATTTTACCAGCATATCGTCGATGTACACTTCCATCGTTCGACCAAGATGCTCTTTGAACATCATGTTTACGAGTCGTTGGTACGTTGATCCTGCGTTCTTGAGGCCGAAGGGCATCACCTTGTAGCAGTATATCCCTTTATCCGTCATGAAGGCTGTCTTCTCTTGATCGTCTGTGTGCATCAGGATTTGATTGTATCCAGAGTAAGCGTCCATGAATGTGAGTAATTCATGACCTGCCGTTGCATCGACCATCGCATCGATGTGAGGTAGTGGAAATGGGTCTTTTGGACATGCTTTATTTAAATCTGTAAAGTCGATACAGACTCGCCACTTTCCATTCTTCTTTTGCACGACTACCACATTTGCCAGCCAATCTGGATACTTAACTTCTCTAATCTTTCCTGTCTTTAGCAAGTTATCGACCTCGTCGTTAATAACTTTGTTGCGTTCTGGCGCGAACTTACGTCGTTTCTGCTTAATTGGTTTAAAGGATGGATCCACGTTCAGCTTGTGCGATATGATGTCAAGATCAATCCCAACCATGTCTTCGTGCGACCAGGCGAAGCAATCTGAGTGTTCCTGCAAAAAAGATATTATTCTGTTTTTTATATCAGGGGTTAGTGTTGCTCCCACGAAGACTTTTCGATCAGGATGTTTTGGATCTAGTACGACTTCTTCAAGTTGAAGGTCATCGTACGATCGTACTCCATCCTGGCTCTGTAATTGCTAGATATCCTGGGGTTTGGTCTTCATCGTGATCTTGTAACATTCACGAGCGATTTTCTTTTCACTAACGATCTCTTGCACGCCCCAGGGAGATGGAAATTTAATCTTCTGATGATAGGTCGATGGTACGGCCTTCATATCATGAATCCAGGGTCTTCCGAGTATTGCATTGTATGCTGATGGACAATCTATGACGTTGAATTTAGTTTGCTTATTGATTCCTTTGGCGAAGACTGGCAGTACTATTTCTCCGAGGGTACTCGTTGCGTCTCCATTGAAGCCTACAAGAGTTGTAGTCCGTCGTACGATATTGGATCTGTCGATGCCCATGATCTTTAGAGTATCTGAGAATATAACGTTAGCGGAGCTACCTCCATCCACCAATACTCTCTTGGTCAAACAGTTTCCAATGGTTAACTGTATAACTAGAGCATCATGGTGTTTTTGGTTAACGCCCGTTAGATCGTCTTGATCGAACGTTAGTTTGGCTGTATCGAGTTCTTTTTCAGCTGCAGTCTTTGAATCTTCAGGAATAGGATATCCTTCAGGTCCTTCTCGTGCGTGTCGTTTGGCCGCAGAGTATGTCAAGCCACATACTTCGGATCCACCAGTAATGCAATTGACCACTTTGGTATGGATCGGAGATGCTGGCCTTTTTGCTTCATCGCCGATAATACCTTTTAGGTGCCCATTTGTTTTGAGGTAAGAAATCTCCTTTTTGAGGCTAATGCATTCGTCCGTCGTGTGTCCATGATCAGCATGGAACTCGCACCATTTAGTTTGATCTTTGTCTTTACTAGGATTCTCCGGCTTCTTGGGCCATCGTACGTTTGCATCGATCTTTCGCAAGGAATCCACCAGTTCTTTGGATGTACCTGCAAAATTGTAAGTAGATAAATCGGGATATCTAATTCTTCCTGTACCTTTGCTCGTGCGAGTTTTGGATTCTTGTCGAGAGTTTCCAATTTTGTTTACTCTCTTAGGTTTAAAATCATGTTTCTGTGCGCCCAGATTTTTCTTTTCGTTCGAATGCTTCCGTCTGAAGATGGCGTCGTCTTCAATTCTCATGTGGGCTAACGTTCGAGCTCGTACATCGTCAAAATTCTCTGGTGGATATTTTGTGAGATCCGTATATAATTCCGAAGAATTATCGAGCCCACGTTTGTATGCTTCAATTGCGGTTTTTATATCGCAATTCTTGACTTCGATCATTTCTGCATTAAACCTGTTAAAATAATCGCGTATCGTTTCTCCAGTTTTCTGTACGACATAGTACAAGTCACTGGTTTGCTTCTCCATCTTGCGACTGCTCGCGAACTGTCGAGTGAATTGGTTCACCAATTCAGCGAATGATTCGATACTCTTTGGCTTTAAATTTATAAGCCATTGTAGCGCGGCTCCTGTTAGAGTAGATCCGAAGCTTTTACACATGCATGCTTCCTGATATTGAGATGGGATCGAAGCAGTCCACATAAGTTGTTTGTATTGCGCGACATGTTCCACTGGATCTGTTATCCCCGAGTACTTGGTTGTAAAGGCAGGAATGTTGTACTTCTTGGGTATTTCCATAAGAGCAATTTCATCAACGTAGGGTGAAGCTTGAAATCCTGTCTTTGGTTCGACTTCAACTGGTACGGCTGCTCCAGGAAGTTTTGCGAGCAATGCGAGCATTGCTTTGTTTTGTTCCTCTAACATCTTTAATCGTACGTCCATAAGGTTTTCAGTAGGTGTTACTCCAATATTTCCTTGATAATTGGGTTGGATTGGAATATGGGTTACGGTAGTATTTATTGTTGGTATGTGTGGTATTGGTTCTGGGATTGAATAGAAAGGTCGAGGAACACCTTGAGGTTGAACGTAGGTAAATACAGGAGGTGGTCCTGATGGAAGAGGAGGAAAAATGGCTTGGGATTGGTTATTCTGAGGTGGACGTACGTTGTTTTGAGATACTTGTGTCATCACTGGTATTTGAGAGGCTTGAGGCATTGAAGGTATTTGTGGTGTCCTGAACTGATTTTGCTGAACGGGAGGTGGTCTAGGGAGCGGTGCTGATATCGTAGGATTAGTTTGAGAAACTTGAGGGTTTAAACCCCGTAATCGTACGATTTCGTTTTGGCTTCCATGTTTTGATTAGCCAACTGCTGGATTTGTTGCTGAGCAGCTGCTAGTTGTTGTTGCAGAGTCGGTTGGAAGTTATTCTCCATAATCCTGCAATGAATACTCAAGACAACTTGAAGATTAGTAGACAAACGTTTTATCAAACGAAATTTTCTCAGAACGGGGCCCCACGGTGGGCGCCAAATTGTTTTGGTAAAAAATTACACAATTTAATATCGTAAGATGTTGTGAGGCGAATCCGTCGAGAGAAAGAAATTTAGTTCGATAACACGTGCGACAAAATAAATGACAAAACAATTTGATGACGCAGGAAAAACCTCGAGGTCGAGGAAAAAACCTGCGGTCGACTAAAAGGGTATAGTCGACGTTGCACTAAGTATCACCAATAAGGGGTGATGTCCTCGAGAGTTACAGCGTAGATCGTGCGATTACAATAAAAGAGAATATAAATTACAAAGAGCAATATCAATATTGTAGAGAGATTTTTCTAGCTTCCATGTAATCAGATGTCTTCAAATGAGGTCTTCGGACTCCTTTTATAGCTGACTATAATGTAACTGTCGTCCATAATTGTGTGTTAAATGCAACGGTCATAACCGAAGCTTAATTCTCGCACGTAACGGTTGGAACTTTATGAGGAGCGTATCTTGGTCTTTAACGGTCATTTGTTCTTCAATGTTTATTGTTTACCTGTTACAAATGATTAATTTCAAGATATACTTAACTGTTAGTATCATATCGTGCGATATCGTACGTTTTGTCGTACGATATAGTATAAAGATCGTTCGACAATTGATCGTTATCGTTCGAAGGTATATTTGTTTTATCTCAGGACCTTATCTTAATACAGGATTATCATCCTGAAAGATATCTTAAGATTTTAAGTCGGTCGTCGTGCGTCGTGTGATTTTTCACCCAAACAATCGTCTAAGCTAAAACCGAATAATCCAAAACCGTATTGGTTTAGATGAGTGGTTCGGTTTCAAAAAAAAAATTGACACCTTTAAATGTGCCCCCAATAATAAAATTTTCTGGATCCGTCACTGATGTGATGTGAGCTGCTAAACTGCTATTTCCTATTTTCATTTTAGATTTTTTTATAAAATGGGTGATCAAAATATCGGGTTGGTGGGTCAACCCGAACCCGGCCTGGTTTGTTTTCATGTCGACTTTATATTGACATGGTTTTGAGCCGTTTCGGATTCGAGTCGAATTTGTGTCATATTTTCATGTCAAGTTCGAGTCGTGTTTCTTATCGCGTCTGGAATTGCCAGCCTTACATTGAACCATTTCTGCATAAATTTATTGTAATTTCTTTTTTTGAATATCAAGACGTGGAGAGGATCTAGAAACTCATGTTAGTGGATTTTCACACTCTTAATTGTTAAACAACAACCGCAAATAAAGTGGGTATCCCTTTGGTCGATTTTTTAGTTGAATTACCTTTGGGGACTTTTGAATTCCTTTTGTTGATTTTCAGAAAAAAATTTAGATTTTTTGATTGAGTTTGAAGAAATTGTCTATTAACTGCTTTGAGAGAATTCTTCGACCTTTTATTGATTAAAAAACTGTTTTTTCGGTTGATTGAGAAAAGAAAAAATGGCCATTAATGTAAATTTTCAAAACAAATGAATGAATTATGTAAATAAATCAATGAAATCATGCAAATATAATGGTGTAAAAGTTTGATTTTATGGTAACTGACTGACATAAAATTCCAAAACAAACAAATGAATTATGTAAACAAATCAATGAGATCATGTAAATATTATCATAATAATATTATAACTAATCAAATTTAGGGTAAAGACTAAAATCAAACTTAAGGATAAATAGATAAATTATTTATACAAATCAATAAAGTCATGTAAATATAATTGTATAAGGTTAATCAACTTAACGCAAAAACTAAAATCACATATAGGCAAAAAATTCTCAATGAATAGGTCATATAGACATAATTAATAGTTGTATAACATTATAAATTTACAGCTAAACGACACAAAACCTAAAAGAAAGATTCGGAAGTGACTGCGGAAGTATGAGAGCAGATTGAGGCTTTTAAAAAAATGGGGGAATTTCTTCTATATCCTTCTAAAACTTTTAAATTATTTCTATATCCTTCTAAAACTTCTAAATTATTTTCATATTTTTCTGAACTTTTAAAATTTACTTATATGTTCAAATACCCATTTTAATATTTATTAAATCATTTGCATACTATATTATCCTTATCCTTATCCGCGACCGGGACGGTAGGTGGGCTGTACCGCCACCTGTACTGGCGGTAACACCACCGAGGTGTGCCGGTAGGTGGGCGGTATCGAGCCCTACCGGTACCCGCATACCGTTCAACAAAAAATTTCAAACACACACACATATACATACAGTCTATATATAAAGATAAAATTTTAGTAATTAAAAAAAAATAGATGGTATGAGTGGTACGGATAAGGATAAATGGTATGGTAGTGGTAAAGTGGTGGTAAAGCTAATGTGGCAACTGGTATGAGTGGTATGAGCTGTATGGGTAAGGATGGTCAGGCCATCATTACCACAGGTCATACCAGTTGCCACCTCAGTGCCACTTCAGCATTACCACCACCTTACCACTACCATACCATTACATCCTTACCCATAGTCTCATACTACTCTAAATAATTAATTAAAAGAATAAAAGAAAAAGAAAAGAAGAGAGAGAGAGAGAGAGAGAATGTGGTTTAAGTGAACGGTATGAGGGTACCGATGGCCAAGCTTACCAGTGGCATACCATTCATCCACAATGGTGTTACCACCGGTACAGGTCCCATACCGGTTGCCTTGCAACTCACATAAAGGATGGTTATATTATCTAAACATTTTTTATTTACTTTTAAATATTCATCTTCATCGTATATTATTTAAACTCCTAATTTAAAACTCCAAATCAACTTCAAATCTAAAACTCTAAATCAAACTAAATTCTAAAACCTAAATATCAATCAACCGTCAAAAACTAATCAATTCTTACAACATCAATGGAGAATACCAAATCAAATTAAATCCATCGAAAATTGAAAAAAAAAGTTTTGTTTCATTATGTTTCAGTTCTGTCGGCCTTCATAATGGTGTTCTTGACCTTGGTTGCATCCTTGAGTGATGGGGTTTTGTTTGTATGTGAATGTGAGGAGGTATTGAATCTAGTAGACTCCGTTAATGGGTTTGATAAATCTAGAGGCCATAGACCATCTCCAATGGGTAACATCAGGGCTGGTTCTATGATTTTTCGTGCCCTGGACGAAAAAACTAAAAAAAATACCCCTACAACATAAATAACGATTTATATATATAAAAAACAATAAGTGGAACTTCAATGGAAACCTTGAAAACAAAACATATATGTGCACCTTTTAAAGCAAAAAACATCAATTATTTATGTATAGTAAACATTTGCTAAAAACTTACTTTTGACTTATAATATTCTAGGAGTATAACTTTAACAATTCAATTATAAATTTAAGATTATACAAAATAAAAATAAAAAGACAACAATAATGTAAAATAATATAAAAGACTATATATATTTTTTAAAAAAAGAACTAATTAACTACTTAATCATCCTCTTTATAAAATCAAAGATAAAAGATAAAAAGTTGATTGTTGATAACCGTAACGTTGTGTTCTCAAAAAATTGATGGAAAGAAAAAGAAAAGAAATGAAAGGAAAAGAAAAGAAGAGAAAAGAAAGGAAATGTAAGTTTTTTTTTATTTGTGTTCTCGAAAATGAAAGGAATGGAAAAGAAAAAAAGGGAAAGGAAAAGAAAGGAAAGAAGCTTTCCGTCCAAATGTGGGAGGAAAGTTTCGGAAGGAAAGTAAGCCTTATTTTCCTTCCTAATCCTTTCCTTTCCTTCGTAAAAAAGTTTCGAGAACATGACCCTTTTTTTTTACTTTCCTTCTCCTTCCTTCCCTTTCCCCCCTAAAGTTTTTTCGAGAACACGAATTTTTTTAACTTTCCTCTCATTGTTTTCACTTTCCTTCCCCTTCCTTTGTTAAAAGGGTTTCGAGAACACAACGTAAATGTTCGACGTGAAATCTATTTTCAAGAACACTAGTGTAAGAAGCATTTTTGGCTTATTTAAGAGGGACCCTAGGTTTGATCCCAAACTTGTTATGTATTTAGGTAAAGTTTTCTATTTTTATATCAATTGAATTACACATTAAAAATAAAGCTAAATAATTATTACTTTATAATATATTTGAATCATAATTTCATATGATTTTTTTTGTTTTAAATTGTATGTAAAGAAAAAATAAATACAAATTGCTTTTACTTTCTTACCAGAGAAAAGAAAAGTAAGATGGATTAAAATATGTTGGGTTTCCAAGTATTTCATAGAGTTAAAAAAATTAAAATATGTTAAATGCTGAGTATGTGCAACGTGTCAAAACATAAGATGAGAGAGGTGTGTCTTCTCAACTTAATATATTATATAATATTAAGTATGTGCAAGGTGTCAAAACTTAAAATGAGAAGAGTAGCTATATAGGCTTAAAGTCTACTGTTCATGCTCACATAACATAAACGGTAAGTAGCACTGCTACGATTGTTGATGCCCTCGGATGACTCGCTGCCCGATGCCCTCCCATGACTCGCTTCCCAGGGCGGTTTCCCTCGTAGCCCTATACCTACTAGGGCCGGGTCTGGGTAACACTATTTTTTTACACTAAATGTTAAAATTAGTGTAAAAAATAGTGTAAGATTTAGTGTTAGTAGTAAATCTTCTCCAATGGGTAACACTATTTTTTACACCATATTCTTTTACATAGAAAAGTAGTGTTAAAAATAGTGTAAAAAATTGTGTTACACCAAATATAGTATGATACTATTCAGCACATTAAATTTAGTGTGAAAAATAGTGACCCCATTGAAGATGTGAATAGTAATATTTACACCAAATTTAATGTTTAGTGTAAGATTTGATGACCCCATTGGAATGGTCTTGATGGGTTTTAAAGTAGTGGAATAGCTCCTCATATCCATTCGTCTCTCTTCTCCACCTTAAAAGTATTGAAACCAATTTTATTTTTTTAATTTTCATGGATTTGATTTGATCTTCTCCATGATTTTCTAAGATTGGTTTAGTTTTTGAATTTTGATTGCTATCTGGGTTTTAGAATTTGGGTTGATTTGGTTTTTAGATTTAAGGTTTTCTTAATTTATGATTAGGGTTTTATTGAATGATGATGGAGATGAATATTTAAAAGAAAATATTTTTTTTTAATAATATAAGGATAATATAGTAATTTTATGATTAATTAAATTTGATTATAATGATTATTAGTATTTAAATAATTTAATAAATTGGCTTAAAAAATAATTTAATAAAGAAGATTACATGGCCGAGCAAAAGATTTAATAAAGATTTAAAAACATGATTTAATAAATTTAAAAAAATTGATTTTCCAAAAACAGTTCAATGTCTTTTGCTCTACCCACGTGGAGTGTTAAAAAGACAAGGTAACAAATAACTCAATGGAACCAAAATGGTGCTTGGGTATTAAAAAAAACTAATAAAGAGGATTAAAAAATGATTTAATAATTTTTTTATAAAAATGATTTAATAAATTCATTTTCCATGTTAGTAAAGATGAATAATTTTCCTTGAGTTGAAAAGAGTGTTTACAAGGAAATAAATATAACAAATAAAATCTTAATCAATAAAGGCCATGGGTTGGGCTAAACCTATCTATAACAAATACAAACTAAATAATATACAATATATTTATTAACATCCCTTCACAGTCTGAACATTCGGATTTCGGACGTTAAAACTGGATCTAAAATCAAGAAATAGTAATGTAGATAGCCCCTTTATATATTTTTAATGTTAATGTAATATTTATTTTAAGAAAAATAAATAAAAAAATGGCTTTTGAATATAGTCAAAATTAGTTTTACGATATAAATATTAATAAAAATTAATGTATTATAAATATTATAAAGTAAAATTCAAATAAATAACTAAAAAGACAAATGCTGAGAAAAAGAATGAAACCATGGGTCTCTTGGATAAAGAACAAACACGCTTACAAGCTAGAAGGGTATTTGTGTTCTTATAGTATATATAATGTATGAAAAATCGGAGGCCCTTGGCAATCGGAGGCCTCATGCTATTAGAGCATCTCCAATGCAAGGCTTTTATAAGCTAAAAGTGAAGTGGTTTATAAGAACTACCATTACAGAGAGTTCTTACAAGAGCCTCAACTTCTTTAGGTTCTTAAATAAGAACTTTGGTTCTTACCATGAAAATTGTAAGATGTGATTTTTTTTCTAGTTTCTTATTTTGTTTTATTAACTTTGCAATTATTATTTAAGCAAAATGAGGCTCTTATAGAAACTATAATTATGAAGTTTTTGAAAAATGAGGCTCTTATAGAAACTCATCAATTATTATTTTTCAAAAATGAGGCTCTTATAGAAACTATAATTATGAAGTTTTTGAAAAATTATTAGTTTGATGAGTTGAAAATGAAATGAAATCATAAAGTACATGAATAAAAACTACAATTGAAAACGCTCTTAGTTTCATTCAAGCAAGGGATTCCAAGTTTCTAACCAAATTAAAAGGATCTTCTGTTTTTTACTTACGTTCTTACAATGTGACATGTGTAAATTGTAAAACATATAAACCAAGAATGTAATTTATTCTTTTACTTTTCATATACAATATAATATATAACGTTAATTTCATTTTTCTAATCTTTTTTTAAAAAAAGAATGAGGTGGCTAAATTACCCCTCACATTTGGTGGCTAATAGATTTAGCTAATGGTGTCATGTCAAGGGAGGCATCAAAACTTCAAACCATATAAGGCTACTCGCACCTAAGCTTTCCAACCCTCTCAACTCACTCACTTTTGAATGCCACATCAGCTTTTGGTCAACCCTCTCTTTACCCTCCCATAACCCTCTACAACACACACCCAACCCTCCCAACCCACTCACTTTTCAATTTATTTTATTTATTTTATTTATTTTATTTAATTAAATAACATAATTAAATAAATAATATTGTTAAAAATAATTTGAAAATTCTAATATTAATAAAAATTACATAATTAACTAAACTAAAATTAAGTAAACTAAAAAAATTACGAAAAAAATAAACTAAAAAAATACGAAAATAAATAAACTGAAAGTCGAAGTCGTGTCTCGCTTTTAGTACAGTCTTTTTTTGCAACACCGCTTGCAACTCCAAACCCGAAAGGTGGTCATGCGGGGTTTTGCAGAACACCCAGGCTTCCTCGTATGCAGCATTTAGTTGGAGTTGGAGTTTTTTTTTCTTCGAGCTCCGCAATTTTCCTATCGAGTTCAAGTTTTTTCATCTTGTAGTCCATTTTTTCCGCCAAATTGCGGTCCCACGACTCATACAGTTCGGTCGTGGGGGTGGAAGATTGGCCCCCTCTAAGGGCCTTTTTCGCCTTGCCCCGACCTACGGGTCGTTTAGGTGGCGGAACCTCGACCTCGTCGGAATCTTGACCAAAGTGACCGTCGGAAGACCCGGACGTGCGAGTACGTTTTGTTGAGCGAGATGAAGACCCACCGGACATTAACGGAACTGCAGCCCATTTAGGGCTGTGACGGACTATCTCCCAACACTCTTCGAAGGGGAAAACACCGCCCTCCGTCATTTGGTATTGGGAACGAACCTTTTTTAGAAGGTTGACGTCGCTTTGTCCGCTAGGCCTATTGTTCATTATTTGGTTGTATATTCCGTTGAAGGCCATGATTTTTTTGTTCATCGCCCTCCATTTTGCAGTCAGTTGGTGGTGGGTTCTGTACGGGGTGGCCTCAAGTCGGGCGTAAAACGACCGCTCGATTGACTGCCAAAATTTCACTACAAAATAATTAACGAAACAATTAATTAATAAATTAACGAAAAAACTTATTCGAATAACTTAACAAATTAACGAAACAATAATATACAAGATCTTTGCGCGTTACCGGATGCGGGGTTCTCGGACTCGTTAATCCACGAATGGCATAACGCTACTTCCTCCTCGGGTGTCCATTTTTTTGCCGCTGCGCGGGTGGGGAAGGTTTGTTTCGGTTTTTCGGGGAAAAGATCGGGTTCGGCCTCGGGTGAAGCGGAACCTTCGGTTGGCAACCGTTGGGTTTCCGGAACATACGAATGTGTTTCGCTTGAATCGGAACCCGAGGCCGTTTCACGGGGTACGAGATCGGGGTAAGCCGTTTTCCCGCGGTTATAATCCGTATTGACACCGGATGTCCCGTAGTGGGTGGGAAAGGCCGTATTAGAAATTTGGGTGGGAAAGTAATTTGGAGGGTAAGGAAAATGGGGAGGATAGAAATTTGGCGCATTTTCCGTAACCGGTTCCGTAACCGGCGTTTTGTTCATCATAATGCGGTATAAACGCCGGTTGTTTTTGAGCGTCAAATTGCGGTATATACGGTTCGTGGTTCGCGTAATCGGCGAATCCCGACCCACCGGCACCTCCCGACGGACCGGCACCTCCTGACGGACCGGCACCTCTCGATCCACCGACACCTCTCGAAGGACCGGCACCTCTCGATCCACCGCCACCTCTCGATGCTCTTCCTCGTGAACCACGTCCCGACATGTTTGGATTCATGGTTGTGTATATATAGTTGTGTATATGAAAGTGAATATAGAAGTGTTGAAGGATGTGTATATGAAGTGAATAGAAGGTTTATATATATATGAGGTTGGTATGTATTTGGAAAAAAAAATTAAGTGAATTGTGCCGTTGGAGAGGCCCGTTGCCAACGGCTCTGTGAAGCCGTAGTAGCTCCAACCCGCCGGCTTCCCAATGTGTCGCACCCAAGCCGCTGAACCCGGCGGCTTTACCCGCAGCAAGCCGCTGCCAAGCCCGGCCCGCGGTGCGTACAACCTAAGTGTGCTTTAGGAATAGGAGGGACGAAAACCAAAAGGCAACCACAAAAGAATGCATTGAAATCAATCTATATATATATATATATATATAAAAGCAAGATGTTGGAAGGATGATGTGGACACCCTATCAATTGAGTATTAGCCTATAAGTTTTTTCTCATTGTTTTGAGTTTTTTATATATTAAATAAGTTAAAGACAATTCTACCCCTAAATAAAAATTGTCTCTTTTATTATAATAAGGCTTCTTTGGTAAATTGACATCCAATTTAATTAGCTTTAACTAACAAACTATTTATCTTTTTAAAGACATTCATTTCACTCTTTTCATCTTTCCATTTATTAATTTTAATATTGTAAAAGACTTTTCTACCCTCATATATGGATGTACAATTCACTATCTACAAGGTTATTTTGATAATTTCACATATTTGAATGTAAGATAACTCCAAATAACCTCTTCATCTTCATCATAATTAATTGTTCATTAATTTTCATTAATTCATTGATTAGAGATAATCTTCATGATAAATAGATACATTCTTCTACATCATTGTAGTGGGAAATTTGTTCTACATCAAATTCAACTTCATAAATCGATATTCACCATCGTATCTATCAAATTCTTCGTCTAAGTTGTGATGTTCTCTTATCCTTAGTCCTTTTGGGAATATTATCAATCTCATAAAGTATTTGGTCATGTTCTTGGTTTAGTTTTCAATCTCTTACACGCATTGCACAAAACATATGATTATGTTCATGATTTTTTGTTTTATTTTCAATTTTGACATTACAACATTCGATTCCCTTAATTTCTATTGAATGTAAGAACTAACTTTGTTTTACGATTTTGTATTTGGGTTTTCATTTTTATGTTGTAGGTAAAAGTAGACGTTGATTTCGCGGTGACTGAAATGCCCATGAAGTAAACCTCGGCTTATTCTTCTCTCCTTAAATCCTGCAGGTTTTTTTGTACTTCTATTTTGAAATTTAGGGGTTTTTTAATCACGATTTCGTCAGTTTTTATACGTTTAAGGGATTTCTTTTTGCAAGCATTCTTCACCAATTACCGACTCTTGATATGTTCTTTTTAGGTTTTTATAAGCCTTATGTTTTGTTCTATGTTCTATCTTATGAATTTATGGAATTTTTCATCAAAATGATTTAACTTGGGTATATCTTATGTTTGAATTGATTTATATGTTTTTTATTGTTTCACTTTGGTAGAATTTATTTTCTATTGGTATTGATGTTTTTCCTCCATAAATTTAGGTAACACCTTTCATGCTTTTGTAAAATTTTGAATTTTGGTGTTGTTGATTATCCCACATCTCTAAGAATATGATGGATTGAAAGTAATACATTTTAGCAACACATAAGGTTTTTCTATTTTCAATCATCAATTGTTGCAAAAGTAACTTTTATATAAAATACCAACTGAAAAATATATATATTATAAGATTAATTGAGAATTAAATACCAACTAAACTTATTAAAAGAAATTAAGAATTAAATATTTTAAAAGATTACATTATGGTTTGTTTTTTGATATCTAATCTTGATGATAAATTGATACATTACTGAGCATATGTGATCTTTTTTAAAACCAAGGGTTATGTGACCATGTAAAACATTTTTTTACTTTAGTTTTTGGAGTAATAATTATATTTTATTCAAAAATATCTCTAATAAGTGTAAAACTGTGAATATAGCTAAAAAATATGAAGGTCAATAAACAAATCGATGTATCTATAAATTATAACTTTATAAAAAGAATAGGACTTACACATGATCTGACAATCTAATATTTCAATATTTTGAAATTTTGAATTGTACTTTTGTTTTGATCATCATATATCCATGGAGAGATGATATGTTAGAGAATAGAGTTAAGTATGTAAAAAAAATTGTGCTATTGAAATGTGAAAAAAAATATATTTCCTAAATATGTTTTTTGACACACCCTTTAATTTAAAGTACATTATATATAAAAATCATTAGTATGTCTTTGATAAGTAAAATGTTCATTGACTAAATATGCTTTTAAGCCAACCCTTCTACATAAAAAGAAAATATTTATCCATATAATAAGTAAGTAGAAAAATAAAAAAATCACAATAGATGTATGAGGTAGCATCGTGGAAAATGTTATTTAAGTTCAAAATTACCCAAATTTTGTTTTATTAATGATACATCTTAAGCTATTCATAACAAAATTGATTAATATAATCAATATATGCAACTTAACCACTAAATAAATAAAACTTAAAAATAATTTAATATTTGATTAAGTATTTTAAAATAAAGGATGGACATGTATTTTAAGATATAGTAATTATATGTTGCTATATCTCAAGTTACATCACGGGAATGACTAACCATACTTAATGCTGATAAAGAAATTGAGGATCAGAACATGATAAAAAATATAGTTTATCATGAAGTCTTTAACACCATCTCTGCAATCAAATCCAACTGAATAAAGGTACAAATCTATGAAACTTATTATACATTCTTCCAATTTATATTCACATAATGCATGTCTCGCTTAAATTATTTTGTTCACTCATTATTTTCCAAAAAAAAATCATTTATTATTAGTATTAATC
The DNA here is from genome assembly GCA_030169165.1 of Centaurea solstitialis. Lineage (NCBI taxonomy): Eukaryota > Viridiplantae > Streptophyta > Magnoliopsida > Asterales > Asteraceae > Centaurea > Centaurea solstitialis. The sequence continues at coordinate 71,480,132 of CM058042.1, forward strand.
AATATTTTTGTTATTAGATGCAGAACATTGAAGTTAATTATAATGCAAGTTGCACATTCCAATTGTGGTATACAGTTGGATTATGCAAAGCGGACTTAATGCCATATAGTTTCATTTTGTTACTTAAGTCTTTCAGATCGCTACTTTACACTTTCAATGTTATTCTTATGTTATTGATCGAATATTATTCCATTTAGTAATAATATATTAGTTAATCAAATCTAAATCAAGTATATAATCACTCAAACTGTAAGCATGTTAATTGTCATTGATCTATTTAGACAATATCATTCAATTATGCCAAAAAGAACATAATTGATAGGATGATTGATGGTAGAGTATCTATAGTCCAAAATGTATATCATATAATGAATAAAACTTATTAAATATAACCAATAAACAATATTTTATGTTATTTTTTAAACACCGCGCAACGCGCGGTGCGGGCCACTAGTATATATACTAAAAGGAAAAACCACAACATCCTATGTGGCATCCTCTAAGGCCAAGAAAATATTTATCTTTTTTCTCAAAATTTTGATTTTTTTAATGTTGAATTTTGTAAATACTTTTTTGCCCTTCCATAAAACATGTGTAATTCAATACAAACTTGGGACTTTTTTGTAAATTTACATATCCAAGTTTAACCTCCAACTTTTCATTTGCTTCTTCATTTAATTCTCTTTATTTGTTAATGAAATTTGTTTTTCATAAGTTACAACGATAAACAAATTGAAATCCTATAAATTACTTGGTGAAGCTTGAGAAGATGAAAGTTGAAATTTGAAAAAGACGAAAAATCTTAAACATGTATGTAGAAGTTATGTTCTCCAAACAATATGATTTGTTACTAAAAAGAAGAACCACAAAATATGATGTGACATCTTCTAAGGGCAAGAAGATCATTTATATTTTTTCTCAAAATTTGTAATTTTTTGTATTTTTAATTTTTTTAATTAATATGATAATAATTACATTCATTATTTCAAACATAAATTGACCACATTTTCATTTATTCTTCAAACTTTTCATTTACCATCAATTAAATCATCAAACACATGTTATACTATATATACCAACTATTTACATCAAACACATCCATCAAATTGTCCAAGTTTTTCTTCATTAAAAGGAAGAATCATGAGTTTTGATGTGATCTATTCTAAAACCAAGAAACCTATTTATGTTTTTTCTCATTCATTCTTCTTTTACTCTTTTTTTTCTATATTAATTTTTCATCAACATTGATGGTTATTTATGTTTGCAATTAAACCATCTTTTCGTTTTCTCTACATACTCTCCATCTTCAAACTATTTATACTACTATAACTTATGATAGATCATTCATTCACCATACGTTTTCATGATGATTATCATGTTTATAGTTTTTTTGTGTATTTCGTCTCTTTTTTTTTCTTTTGTTTACTTTGAGAAAACTAATCCATATCTCATATATGCATTTTGTAGAAATTTTGGTGGGGATTTTAGACTCTCTTTATCATGTTTGAATAAACTTTGAGAGACAAGGTATGCATCTCCCTTACCTTTTGTTAAGATTTTAAAGTTTTTTTTTGTTTATTTCGTCTATATTTTTTTTCTTTGGATTACTTCGAGAAAAACTAATCCATATACCATATATATCATTAATCATATATGCATTTTGTAGAGATTTTGTTGAGAATTTTAGAGTTTCTTTATTTAACCAAGGCATTGTTTATGTTTGTTATATATTTCAAATGAAATCAAATGTATATTTTTTTATATTTGTTTTGCGTTTTGCTTGCAACAACTATTCATCAATGGAATTTCGAATATATTACAATCATTGATGTGTCATGAGTAAAGTTCATTCTTTATTTATATCACATTGTTCATATAGGAAAATGCAAATTATATATATATTTTTTACTCCTAATTTTATTTTATGTCAAATCATCAAACATATGTTAGAGAATATGTACACACACATACACCGACTATTTGAGACAAATTATTTGTTTGTTTGTTTTTTTTTTTTTTGAGTTTGTTAACAATTGTATATTGATCTATTTACGAGATTCATCCAATTGTAAGCTAAGATGGATGTTCCGTTAAAATGGAAGTTATTACGTTTTCACCATAAATTTTTTAGGTAAAAACGTTTATCTTTTATTTAATGTTCTATACAAATTATATATTGTCGTTGATGTTTGCACATATGTTTTATTCGAAAATTGTTTTCTTGCGTGACAGTGGTTCTTTCAACGGAACCAATGATGCATTATTGACAACGATTTTAGAAGACAAGATACAATATATAATATAATTGTTATAAGTAATCTTCAATGGTTATTTGTACTTTTATTTAGGTTTAATTTCGTGAAAATTAATATGGGTATACATTTTTTAGACTGTTGTTGGAGTTTTAAAGCCCTTTTCTTATCCCAATCTTTTACATTTTTCCAAGTTTTTTGCTTGATTAAATATTTTAAAAATATTAGAATAAATATTTTTGTTATTTCGATGACACGTGAATATAATAATTTATATTTAGTTGTCAAAATATAATAATAAATTGGTTATAATGGAAATAAATAAATAAATAAAGATGACAATTAATCAGTTCAATTTAAAATATAAATGAAATACTTATGATAATAAAAATATAATAACTTATCGTTACTGTTTAATGACAATTATTAATTGCTATTGTCTATATAATACTTTTTATATGTATTGATTAAAATATTAACGGTAGACTATGCCATTTATATTCATTTGTATGATACTATTTTCATTAATTCGATATAAACATATATATATATATATCAATTGATCCTATTTTTAAGTGAAATTGTAATTTCAAAATTAAAAACACGATAAATAAGTGAAGTCATTATATAAAAATAAAATCATATATATTGATATATTGATGATTAATTTTATCTTACAAAAAAAGGTTAATAAATATTAAAAAAATAACCAAATAAAACTCATTTAATCATAGTTTTGATTTATAATGATTGTTATGTTACAAAAAAAAAATATAATTGTGATTAATATAAAATAAATAAAATTATAATTAGTATATAGTATAATACTATTATTAGTCCTCTAAATAAATGAGATATTTATCATGTTTAATATCGCTTAAAATGTTATTAAATAAATAATATATATAATTAGAATTAGTATATAAAATATAAAATTAGTACGATAATATACAATAAAATTAAAGTCAATAAAATAATAGAAGAATAAAACTTAAATTAGAAGAATCAATATATTGGATGAATTTGATTTTGGTTACAATCCCTAATACGTATAAATTATTTCATAATTCATTATTACCTTAGATTAAATCAAATTGAATTAGAATAGAAATAACAACTTTATTTACATAAATTTAATAAAAATTTATCTTTTTCATGATTTTTACGGACTAACCAAATATAAAGAAACGGTCTTAAGAATATCAAAAAACTCGAACATGTTAAATGAAATATTAACGCTTCAATTAAACTCGCTCGCAGTCAAAGTGGTTGCAATACCAATAACTAATGTTCTTCTTTGTGCAATAAGTTTTTTTTGTCAAAGTTGTAAACGAGTAAATTACAACAATTGTAAACAAATTACAAAATATCTCGCAATTATATAATAGTAAATAAGAGCGTCACATTTGTCTGATATATTTTCACCAATCCTCATAACACACGTCATAACTATAATCAACGATATCTCATATTTCTTTTATTATTACTTTTAGCCGATCATAAAGTTTGATATATCTTTACTATGAAACTTATTAATTATACACTAAAAATACAACTAAAGATGATAAGGTGGATTTATATCAAATTAAATATGCATTCGTATTAGTTATAATACTTGATACATGATTATCAACCAATATAACTTCAATATTTTAAAAAAAAATTACCAATCACCGTGCAACGCACGGGCCCGCCACTAGTTAATGTAAGAGCATAAAAAGGGTTTCTCTCGCGGGTGATGAACTAATGATGATGAATCTATTATGTTTTTATTTTCACTCATACTTCTCTCGTATTTTCACTCATAGATTCATCATCATAAGTTCATCACCATCAATGGTTGATTACTTGATTATTCTTTAGTTTTTTTTTTTAAATTTCGTTGTTATATTTTTAAATTTTAGATTTTAATTTACTTGTAATTTTTAATTTTATGTAATATTATTATTTTTATTAATTAATAAATTAAGAAGTTAAATTATATTTATTTAAATAATATAATGAAAAAAAAAAAGTTGAAATGAATGAAGGGGTAGAATGATGACCACTGCAAGTCTGTAGAATTTTATAGGAATACAATAGTGGAAGAGAGAAAAAGAAAGTAATGTGACAATAGGGAAGGAGGTGAAAGAGTGACCACACCCTCCACCCCAATATTTAAAGGGTGTTGTTATATGAACTCTTTTGATTTTTAATACACTCACATAAAAGTAGACCCGCTTATATTAGGTTCCGCTTGTACCTTCATATAAATGACTCATTTCCCTAATATAGGGGTCCATTTAATTCCCCTATTTAAAGTAGAGTTTAAACGAATAAAATATCCTTTGCCATATGTTCACACACACATGTCAAATTAATCAAGCGGTAATATTGTATGTTTATATGCACACACATGTCGAATTAATCAAGCGGCAATATTGTATGTGATTTGACTACCCTTCCAAATATGACGATATTGCTTTATTCAAAACTATTGCTGCATATCACTTATTATGCTATTATGTAAAACATGTTTATCTTAAAGTGATTAATTGTTGGTTCATTGCTTTCAACTAGCTGCTATAGTGCCTTGGTTATTACCTCATTAACTACGTCATTTCCCAAATCAAGCATTTATTATTTTTTATTTTTTGAATGACAAGCAAACACATACATGTTCTTAAGGTATTCGGACTTGTGAGAATATGTGAGATTGTGGAAAACCCATGATTAGGGTTGCGTGTATTGAGCACAATATATAGACAGAAATATTACAGAGCGGTCCCTAAACTATACAAATATTTAACACACCCCCGTAGTTTGATCGGGAGGTAAACGTATGTTCAAACTATCTCTAAAATCAAGAAATAAACTAGTAGGTAGACCCTTCATAAAAATATCTGCATACTGATACGCGGATGGAACATGCAAAACACGCACATGACCAATCGCAACATGCTCCCTAACAAAATGTAAATCTATTTCCACATGCTTGGTTCTCTGGTGCTGAACAGGGTTAGATGCTAGATACATGGCACTGACGTTGTCACAGAAAACAACGGTGGCACGAGAAAGGGGACAATACAACTCGAGTAGGAGGTTTCGTAACCAAGCAGTTTCAGCAACTACGTTGGCTATCCCCCGGTACTCGGCCTCGGCGCTAGAACGAGAAACGACATGTTGTCGTTTGGAGGACCAAGAAACGAGATTATCACCCAGATAGACACAAAACCCTGAAGTGGACCGACGTGTAGTAGGACACTCGGCCCAGTCGGCATCCGAATAGGCAACCAAGCGATCAACAGCTGACGCCTTAATATGAAGACCATGAGATAAAGTACCCTTTAAATACCGTAAGATGCGTTTAAGCGCATTGAGATGCGGGAAACGCAGGTCATGCATAAAGAGACAGACCTGTTGGACGGCATAGGCAATATCAGGACGAGTAAAGGTCAGATACTGTAGGGCACCAGCAAGGCTTCGATATAAGGTGGGATCCGGAACAGGCTCACCATCAACAGCAAGCTTTGTTCGAGTGTCAGCTGGTGTGCTGCAGGGATTGCACGAGACCATATCAGCTCGTGCTAGAATCTCCTGAGCAAAGGCAAATTGAGAAAGAAAGAGTCCGGACCTGCTACGAGACGCAGCTATTCCTAAGAAGAAGGATAACGGACCCAAATCAGACATGGGAAACTCAGAGGATAACTTAGAGATAACCATGGAAATAAGAGTAGGAGAGGAGGCAGTAAGAATAATGTCATCGACATAAAGAAGGAGGTAGATAGTATCTGAGCCGCGATGATACGTGAAAAGAGAGGTGTCAGTCTTACTGCTAAGAAAACCTAGAGAGGAGAGATAGACAGCAAAACGATGATACCACGCACGGGGCGCCTGCTTAAGGCCATAAAGAGCCTTGCGTAGGCGACAGACATGATCGGGAAAAGAATTGTTTACATAGCCAGGGGGCTGACGCATGTAAACAGTCTCAGTGAGATCACCATGAAGAAAGGCATTCTTAACATCAAGCTGATGAATGGGCCAGTTGCGAGGGATGGAGATGCTAAGAACCGTGCAAATAGTGGCAGGTTTGACAACGGGACTGAAAGTGTCATCAAAGTCCAGGCCGGGTTCCTCAGAGAAGCCCTGAGTAACGAGACGGGCTTTGTAACGCTCAAGACGTCCATTGCTGTCAAACTTATAGCGAAACAGCCAACGATTGCCAACAATGTTAGCATCAAAGGGTTTAGGAACAAGATCCCACGTGTAGTTAGAAAGAATGGCTGCCATTTCAGCATCCATGGCGGCCTGCCAATGAGGGTCACACATGGCCTGAGCAGTAGACCGAGGAATGGGAGAGATGTCACTAGTGACCGAAAGATTGAAGATCTGTTTGGCTTAAGAGAGCCTGAGCGCGAACGAGTGGTCATCGGATGACCAGAGGTAGCAGCCGGAGCAGGAGGCTGAGAAGGCTCAGCAGAAGAAGCGGAAGGAGAAGAGGTGGTGCCAGAGGACTCAGCGGGTGAGGGCTGAGGAGAGGAAGCAGAAGGACCAGCGGCCGACGGAGGGGAGGAAGTATCGACCATAGGTGTAACACCCAAACCCATTTAACAAATTTAAAAGAAAAAGTCACTAAAAACTCCTTTAATGATTCAAATAAACGACCGTTCAAAAGAAACCCAAATTAAGTTAACATTCATATCTAATATCCCAAATAATAAATGTCATAAAGTTTACGATCGGATCGGAACGCCATGTCATGCCGAAACCTTCAAGCCGGAGCCTTGCCTTTGTCAACACCGGAACTTGTACCTAAAAAAATAATTAACACGAGGGGTAAGCTCAACAGCTTAGTGAGTAAGTTACACATACAACGTATCATAACAATATGCACATAAACGCAAACATCCACATCGATACAGCTTAACGGTTTCCCGTTCACCGGACCATCCCGCAATCCGGTCTCCGCGGTTTCCCGCCCTTTCGGGTCATCACGCAACCCGGATCATCATCAAGCATCACCAAGTAACACGTATACACACATAAAATCATAACACGTTGGAAGTGAAAACCCACTCACCTGGATAATCACAACAGAAATACGGATTCGAAACGTTCCCACAACTCTGAAAATTTAAAAACAATTATACCCTATAAGGGCCCGTCCGGTAACACGAATTAATCCTAACACTAACGCAACAAAACCCGCCGGAAGAACCACACTCACGACGCAAGGCCGCCCCCATGCAAAACCCTACGCATCAACACTAATGGCGGCGGCCGTGTAGGAACACCACCACCGCCGACCGATCGACAACCACCGCGGTAGCAGCGGTGTCGGAGGATTCTCCAACCACCGCCGCCCACGGCAACAACTAGCCGTCGCTAGCCGCTGCTGGCGCCGGGACAACAACAACTACCGCATCCGGCGGTCACCGCTCGGCGGTGATATGCGCTACGGTCGACACGGCGGCGGCAACGGTTTAGACCGCCGCCACCACCGGCCATCCTACTCAAAATACCAAGCGGCGGCAGCGGCGTTGGCCACTACCACCGTCGACCACCGCATCAGCCGCAACAGCAGCATTCGCGGGCTGTCGGAAGAACACCGCAGCGACAGCCGTGGTATCCCACCGCCATCGCCGGACCGAGGACAAGACGCGGCGGCCGTGGCGTGGTTCTATCACCGCCGACCGAACCATCACGGCAGCAGCCGTGATCCACACCACCACCACCACCGTTCATCACAAGGCGGCGGCAGCAGCGGCCGTGGACCACCAGCGCCGCCGGCCGACTCCAAAGACAGCAGCAGCGGCGGAGGGATCGGCCACCGCCACCAATCAACGCTCAACGGCAGCGGCGGCGTGTATAGCCACCGCCGCCCGACCCCTGCCGTTTCCGACACCTGGGCGACGTACGACAGCCACCGCCACCGGCCAAGACCGGCGACGGCTGCAAACCGAAATAACAGACACAAGGAACCGGGGGGGGTTTACCTTGCAACGGCGACGAAACTCCGGCGACTCTCCCGACCTCTCCTCTTTCCGTCAACCTCCCTCTTTCTCTCGGCCTCTCTCTCTCTCTCTCTCTCTCTCGGTATCTTGATTGCCAAGAAACACAATGACGACAAAGGTGCAACCCTAGGGTTTTTATCTAGGTTAAACGGGCCTCCCTCCCCTTTCTTAACCCGCAAGAAACCCTAACCCTAATCCAATATAAATAATAATAATAATAATAACAATAATAATAATAATAATAATAATAACACAAATAAACGGGATGTTACAACTCTCCCCCACTTACAAGGATTTCGTCCCCGAAATCAATCTGAAAAGAGCTCCGGGTAGTGCTCTCGCATCTCTGCCTCCGGCTCCCAGGTCCACTCGGAACCCTTCCGATGCTGCCACTGTACCTTCACGATCCCGATCTCCTTGCTCTGCAACCTCTTCACCTTCCGGTCTATCACTGCCACCGGCCTCTCGACGTAATTCAGGCTCTCGTCCACCTGAATATCGTCTAAAGGAATATGCGCCATCTCATCGGCGAGGCACTTACGCAACTGCGAAACGTGAAAGGTGCTGTGGATCTGGCCTAGTACCGCAGGCAGCTCTAAACGATATGCTACCTTCCCAACACGCGCAAGAACGGTGAACGGTCCGATGTAACGAGGCCCCAGCTTGCCCCTCTTTCGGAACCGAATCACGCCCTTCCAAGGGGAAACCTTGAGTAGTACTCGGTCTCCCACCTGGAACTCCAAGTCCGACCTACGACGGTCAGCATAGCTCTTCTGTCGACTCTGAGCCGTCCGCAACCGCTCCCGGATCCTCTGAATATCCTCTGTGGTCTTCTGAACAACCTCGGTGCTACCGAGAACACGCTGTCCGACCTCACCCCAACAGATAGGAGTACGGCATCTCCTCCCGTAGAGCATCTCAAACGGCGGCATCCCGATACTCGAATGGTAACTGTTGTTATACGAGAACTCTGCCAGAGGCAGGTACGTATCCCAACTGCCACCGAAATCTAAAACGCAGACTCGAAGCATGTCCTCCAAGGTCTGAATCGTCCGCTCACTCTGACCGTCTGTCTGAGCGTGGTACGCGGTGCTAAAGTGCAACCTAGTACCCAGCTCCGAATGAAATCTCTCCCAAAACCGAGAAGTAAAACGTACATCCCGGTCTGAGATGATCGACACTGGCACTCCGTGCCTCGACACCACCTCATCCACGTAGATCTTCGCCAGCTGCTCTGCAGTCGAACTCTCCCGGATAGGAAGGAAGATAGCGCTCTTGGTCAACCGATCCACTATGACCCAAATCGCATCAAACTTCCGAGGGGTTTTCGGAAGCTTGGTGATCAGATCCATAGTGAGGTTTTCCCACTTCCACTCGGGAATCTCTAGAGGCTGCATCTTGCCGTGAGGCTTCTGATGCTCAGCCTTGACCTTTAGACAGGTCAAACACGACTCCACGTACCGAGCCACATCTCTCTTCATCCCTGGCCACCAATAACCCGCCCGCAGATCCCGATACATCTTAGTAGCTCCCGGATGAATCGAGAATCTAGATTTGTGAGCTTCCTCAAGCAAGGTCTAACGCGCCGTGCCCGCCCGAGGAACCCACACTCTACCGTACCTAGTCAGTAGCCCTCGACTATCCCTGACCAACGCGGCCATCTGTCCCCGAATCCGCTCCCCGTTCTGGTTCTCCTCCCGACTCTCCTCCTCTTGGGCCCGTAGAACCAAGTCCACAAGGGAGGTAGTCACCGCCATCTTCAAATGTGAGATACGAAGCGGTGCGTGCTCCGTCTTCCTACTCAAGGCATCAGCAACCACATTGGCCTTGCCTGGATGATAGAGAATCTCGCAATCGTAGTCCTTGACTACGTCAAGCCACCTCCGTTGCCGCATATTCAGATTCGGCTGCTCCAAGAAGTACCTCAAGCTCCGGTGGTCCGAGAAAATGGTGCACTTCACCCCGTACAGGTAGTGCCTCCATAACTTGAGGGCAAAGACCACCGCCGCAAGCTCAAGGTCGTGCGTGGGGTAATTAGCCTCGTGAGGCTTCAGCTGCCTCGAAGCGTAGGCTATCACCCGGCCCCTCTGCATCAGTACACAACCCAAACCCAGCCGCGATGCGTCGCAGTAAACCGTCATGTCTTCCACCCCCTCCGGTAAAGTCAGAACCGGAGCCTCACATAGCTTCTGCCTCAATGTGTCGAAAGCCAACTGCTGATCTGAACCCCAAACGTACGGCTCACTCTTCTTCGTCAAACGCGTCAACGGTACCGCGATCTTAGAGAAATCCTGGATAAACCGTCGGTAGTAGCCGGCCAAACCCAGGAAACTCCGGATCTCGGTAGGTGCCTTCGGAACTTCCCAATTCATGACTGCTTCGATTTTCGCTGGATCCACCTTGATGCCTTCCCGGTTAATAATGTGGCCCAAGAACTGAACCTCCTCTAACCAGAAAGCGCATTTTGAGAATTTGGCGTAGAGACGCTCCCTCCTCAGAACCTCAAGTACCTCCCGCAGATGCACCACGTGTTCCTCTTTCGTCTTCGAGTAGATCAGGATGTCATCAATGAAAATGATCACGGACCGATCGAGCATCGGGCGACACACCCGATTCATGAGGTCCATGAAAGCTGCTGGAGCATTGGTAAGCCCGAACGGCATTACCAAAAACTCGAAGTGGCCGTAACGGGTTCGGAAAGCGGTCTTGTGGACGTCCGCTTCCTTCACCTTCAGCTGGTGATACCCGGACCGAAGATCGATCTTAGAAAACCACGACGCCCCCTGAAGTTGATCGAACAGGTCATCAATCCTAGGTAGGGGGTACCTATTCTTGATGGTCACCTTGTTGAGCCCATGATAACCAATGCACATACGGTGACTCCCGTCCTTCTTCACAAACAGAATCGGTGCACCCCACGGTGAGCTGCTCGGGCGGATGAACCCCTTCCCCGAGAACTCCTGCAACTGCTCCGATAACTCCTGAAGCTCCGGCGGAGCCAGATGGTAAGGAGCTCGCGCAATCGGAGCCGCTCCTGGTACCAAGTCAATGCCGAACTCGATCTGCCTGTCAGGTGGAAGGCCAGGCAGATCCTCAGGGAATACGTCTGGGAACTCGCTGACAACTGGCACCTCTGCTACCGACAGCTTCTTCTCCTTCGCCTGATCCGCCATGGCATAAACCAAGAACCCCGTACACCCCCGCTGGATGTATTTCTGAGCTTTCGCGACAGAACAGAAGGATGTAGATACCCTTCTCCCCTTGCCGTACACCACCAGTTCTCCCCCACTAGGATTCTGGATGCGTACCAACTGCCCTGCAACATCCGTGGTCGCCCGGTTGGGAAACATCCAGTCGATCCCGACAACCACGTCTACTCCGTTCATGGGAATGGGGATGAGATTGATGCTAAAACGAACTCCAAAGATATCAATGCTGCACCCCCGGTACACATGCTCGACCACCTGCACCTCCTCCGCAGCTACGTCGATTGCCTGAGGGCTATCCAGATTACCGAGCTCGATCTGGAAGTCCTTACAGAACCTACGCGACACATAGGACCACGTGGCCCCCGTGTCGAAAAGCACTAGAGCCGGTTTCGAGTTGACAGGAAATATGCCTAAGGTACACATTTAACGGCAGATACACCATTCTTATTACTAACAAATAAAGTAAGCTACTATCAATAATCGCATAATAACATAACAAGGAAAAACCTGTAATCACATCAGGCGCCGTCTGCGCTTCCTCAGCAGTCATCTGAAAGGCTCGCCCACGGGTGGTAGCTCCGCTCTTCCCTTTGGTAGTACCGTCCGTGATCATAAGCGTCGCTGGTGCAGGAGCCAGGGCTGGCGTCTTCTTCAGCTGAGGGCAATCAGGCTTGATATGCCCCGGCTGGTAGCAGTGGAAGCAGAGTCTAGCAGTCTCCTTGCAGTCCTTGTTGAGGTGGCCCGTCTTGCCACACTTGTAACACGAAAGCTCTCGCGGTCTGCACTCTCCCCGATGGTAACGCCCGCACTTCGGGCAACTCGGGGTTCCGCTCCTGGTATCAGCCCTTGCCCCCTTAAACTTCTTTGCTGGTGCTGACTGATCCTCTGCTTTTCTCTTCCCTTGTTGCAATTCCTCCAAGACCAGCTCCTGAGCCCGTGCTACCTCCTGCATGTCACCGAAGGTCTTACACCTCCCCGTGGCCACCGCCTTTTTGATCTCTGGCTTCAGCACTCCCAAATAACGAGCCATCTTCAGCGACTCGTCGTTCGCGTAACCCGGTACAAACAGCAGCTTCTCCAGGAACTGCGCAGTGATCTCGTTCACCGACTCCGTCGTCTGAGTCAGTTTCAAGAACTCAGATGCTATCCGCTCCTTTTCGATGCGAGGTGCAAACTCCTCGTCGGACAAGGCCCGGAATTCCTCCCAGGTCAGCGCAGTGATCTGTGCCTCCGTGTACTTCTTGAGAGTCAGATCCCACCAATCCTTTGCAGCTCCACGAAGAAGGTTCACAGCGAAAAGAACCTTCGAACCATCGGGGCACCCACAAGTGCGAAACGCTCCCTCGACCGCCGAGTACCAGCGGTAGCAAGCGACGGGGTCCTTCTTCCCGTCGAATAATGGCGGTTGGCACGCCATAAAGTCCTTGAAGGTAATCCCACGAGTTTGAGGCTGACTCATGCTCCCAGTACCTAAGCTACGGGCCGTGAGGGCCGCATCAATGCGCTGGTCCACAGTCTGAATCAGCTCATCCCTCGTTTGGTTAAATAGCCCCGGCAGCATCTGCTGCAGGGCCTCAGTGATCTGGGCAGCAATGTGGTCGGACTGTCCGGCCTCATCATCAGTCTGGCTTCGGGTTAGCACCATTCTGAAGGTTTAAAGCATCTCAGTTCATTACTATATACTATTAGGATATTCACACGCAACCCTATCATTATTGCTCATGCCAACCCTAAGGCTAGTTCTTACCGCGCATGCTAATACAAACCGATTCACACATAATAATTAATCACATAGCATGCTAAATTCCTAACCGTTGTCAATTAGTTAAAGTCCCCAGAACTTAATCAAATCCAACCCTACACAGGTGCTTATAGTAACACTATTATTGGCGCCGTATTACTATAACCAACCATGCATGGTAGCCGGATCAAGACCACCGGGCAACAATCAAACAAGAACATGCCCGACGACCCATCCCTGACGTACCAAGGTGTTTACGTTTGGTTTTGATACCATCCTATTTAGACTTCAACTTACTAACTAGACGGTCACATAAAATCACGTATACAGCTTCTCACCCCATGCATTACATCCCAGGAAATTCACATTCAATCATGCATGCGTCACGAATTAAAACTACTACGTACATAATAATTTAAAGGTACTAAAGCTTACCTCCGTCTTGACGGTTCCGCTGGCCGTTCCGATCTCATCCGATTATTCTCAACTGCCTGGTTTAAGTCCAACCACACACACACTCACGAGTGCGTGTGCTGATTCTCTTAAACCTAGGCTCTGATACCAAGTTGTAACACCCAAACCCATTTAACAAATTTAAAAGAAAAAGTCACTAAAAACCTCCTTTAATGATTCAAATAAACGACCGTTCAAAAGAAACCCAAATTAAGTTAACATTCATATCTAATATCCCAAATAATAAATGTCATAAAGTTTACGATCGGATCGGAACGCCATGTCATGCCGGAACCTTCAAGCCGGAGCCTTGCCTTTGTCAACACCGGAACTTGTACCTAAAAAAAATAATTAACACGAGGGGTAAGCTCAACATCTTAGTGAGTAAGTTACACATACAACGTATCATAACAATATGCACATAAACGCAAACATCCACATCGATACAGCTTAACGGTTTCCCGTTCACCGGACCATCCCGCAATCCGGTCTCCGCGGTTTCCCGCCCTTTCGGGTCATCACGCAACCCGGATCATCATCAAGCATCACCAAGTAACACGTATACACACATAAAATCATAACACGTTGGAAGTGAAAACCCACTCACCTGGATAATCACAACAGAAATACGGATTCGAAACGTTCCCGCAACTCTGAAAATTTAAAAACAATTATACCCTATAAGGGCCCGTCTGGTAACACGAATTAATCCTAACACTAACGCAACAAAACCCGCCGGAAGAACCACACTCACGACGCAAGGCCGCCCCCATGCAAAACTCTACGCATCAACACTAATGGCGGCGGCCGTGTAGGAACACCACCACCGCCGACCGATCGACAACCACCGCGGTAGCAGCGGTGTCGGAGGATTCTCCAACCACCGCCGCCCACGGCAACAACTAGCCGTTGCTAGCCGCTGCTGGCGCCGGGACAACAACAACTACCGCCTCCGGCGGTCACCGCTCGGCGGTGATATGCGCTACGGTCGACACGGCGGCGGCAACGGTTTAGACCGCCGCCACCACCGGCCATCCTACTCAAAATACCAAGCGGCGGCAGCGGCGTTGGCCACTACCACCGTCGACCACCGCATCAGCCGCAACAGCAGCATTCGCGGGCTGTCGGAAGAACACCGCAGCGACATTCGTGGTATCCCACCGCCATCGCCGGACCGAGGACAAGACGCGACGGCCGTGGCGTGGTTCTATCACCGCCGGCCGAACCATCACGACAGCAGCCGTGATCCACACCACCACCACCACCGTTCATCACAAGGCGGCGGCAGCAGCGGCCGTGGACCACCAGCGCCGCCGGCCGACTCCAAAGACAGCAGCAGCGGCGGAGGGATCGGCCACCGCCACCAATCAACGCTCAACGGCAGCGGCGTCGTGTATAGCCACCGCCGCCCGACCCCTGCCGTTTCCGACACCTGGGCGACGTACGACAGCCACCGCCACCGGCCAAGACCGGCGACGGCTGCAAACCGAAATAACAGACACAAGGAACCGGGGGGGGGTTTACCTTGCAACGGCGACGAAACTCCGGCGACTCTCCCGACCTCTCCTCTTTCCGTCAACCTCCCTCTTTCTCTCGGCCTCTCTCTCTCTCTCTCTCTCTCGGTATCTTGATTGCCAAGAAACACAATGACGACAAAGGTGCAACCCTAGGGTTTTTATCTAGGTTAAACGGGCCTCCCTCCCCTTTCTTAACCCGCAAGAAACCCTAACCCTAATCCAATATAAATAATAATAATAATAATAACAATAATAATAATAATAATAATAATAATAATAATAATAATAATAACACAAATAAACGGGATGTTACAATAGGAGAGAGGGAAGGGAGAGAATCATCAACATCAAACGCGTCGTAGTCCTCAGAGGATGGATGAGGTTGGAAGTCATGAAACGGAAAGTGGGTTTCATCAAAGTTGACATGACGAGAGATGATGACCTTTTGCGTGATGAGGTCTAAGCAACGATACCCTCGATGATCCGTGCTGGGACCGAGGTAGACACAGGCAGACGATCGAGGGGCAAGCTTGTGAGCACTAGTAGGCGAAGTGTTGGGATAACACAAACACCCAAATACTCGCAAATTGAGAATAGGTAGGAAAGAAACCAAACAATACCTCAAAAGGGGTCTTGTACTGAATGGTGGTGGACGGAAGCAGGTTAAAGGTGTGAACAGCAGAAAGGAGGGCCTCAACCCAGAATTTGGGCGGGAGAGAGGCTTGGATGAGAGACGTGCGTAAGGTGTTATTAATAGTGCGGATGATGCGCTCAGCTTTTCCATTTTGTTGAGACGTATAGGGACAAGAAAAACGTATTTTGATGCCATGAGTTTTGAAAAAATCCAAAAAAGGTTGATTGTTAAACTCACGACCGTTGTCACATTGGAAAAGTTGAATGTCCGTTTTAAATTGATTTAGAACATAGGCGCGAAAGGTTTTAAAAACAGAAAATACCTCTGATTTTGCACGTAAAGGAAAGACCCATAAGAAATGAGAATAATCATCCAAAAACAGAACATAATATTTAAATCCACTCAAGCTAGTAACAGGAGAAGTCCATAGATCAGAGTGAATAAGTTCAAACACACGAGAAGTTTTAGTAGCTGATAAAGAAAAAGGTAAATGACAATGTTTTCCTAACTGACAAGCATGACATAAAGAAGAGTTTTGACTAGAGCAAGTAATAAACTTGCGAGACAAAAGAAACTGAAAAACAGCAGCACCCGGATGACCTAGCCGTCGATGCCAGACGTCAAAAGAGACAGCAACGTTGGCCGAAGCAACCGCAGACTGAGGAGAAGGAGGAAGAACAGGATAAAGATCATGGTGATCACTGTCGCAACGCTGAAGAAACGAACCTGTTTTAAGATCCTTCACAGTAAAACCAAAAGGATCAAATTCAACAGATACAGAATTATCAATTGTAAAACGTCGGACAGAGATAAGGTTTTTGATGAGTTTATCAGATACTAAGACATTTTTCAGCATAAGAGGCCAAGGAGAAAAAGGTAATTTACATTGGCCAATATATCTAGCAGGAACCACAACACCATTACCAACCTGAATGAAACTAGAATTACAAGGAGTTAGAGAGCGCATTGTACCTTGATTGAAGGTCATGTGCCTGGATGCACCGGTGTCCATGTAAAAGTTGTTGTCCTAAGGTGGCTGCACAGACATAGCCTGAAAAACAGAAGAGAGATCAGTGTACTGTGAAGCATGTCCGCCAAAAGATGGCTGATGAGGCGGAGGTCCGCCAAACGGAGGCTGAGCAGGTGGTGGCACAAGCGTGGATGGCTGTGCATGCTGCATAAACTGAGGAGAGACTGGCATCGGAGTGGGGGACTGAGGAAGCCCATAATAGTGTTGATGTGAGTTCGCCGACGGCTGATGGAAAGGATGAGCAAGGAGCTGCTGAGGTGCACTAAGCATCGTAGGGGATGGTTGAGGAGAACCCGTCCCAAACGAAGGCACAGGAGGTGCACCAAGGAGGCCTGGCTGAACAGACGGAGCATGGCGAGGTGTGGGAGAATTCCCGAAGTACGCCTGAGAGTGTCCCTGATTACCTGCAAAAGAGTGAGAGCTTGCAGAAACATTAGTATTACCCCCCCCCTTTGGAAGCAGAACGCCCATTATTTCGACCCTTGTTAAATTTATTTTTCGATTTTCCATTTAGGGCAGAAGAGTATAAGGCAGCGGAAGAAGTGAGAGGGGTATCGGTGTGGGGTTCAACAGACTCTTCTCGAGACTCGTGAAGGAGAAGCTTGTTTTTGGCCTCAACAAAAGAAGGGAAAGGTTTGGTGTTGGTGATGACGTCGACAATGCTATGATAGGAGGGTGGTAACTGGCGAAGGATTTGCATAACCAATTCAACATCAGTTATTTTGGAGTCACAGTCAGCAAGGGCGTCAGCCAAATTCTTTAGATTATGGCAAAAATCAGTGATGGACAGTGTACCTTTCTTTGTGTTACGAAATTGCTCTTGAAGTTGGAGCATTCGAGACATTTTGTTATTCAGCAAAAATTCTTCTAGTTTGTCCTAGAGATCTTTAGCAGTGCAACTATCACTAGAGATTATTTGCAATAAATTTGCATCACAAGTGGAGTAAAACCAGGATTTGATGCGGGAGTCAATAGCTTCCCAGTCCTAATCATCATCACCAGTAGGTTTAGATTTACCAGTGATGTGACCGTAGACTTTTGCACCCTTACACATGTCCAAAAAAATGCGACGCCAAAGCTTGTATTTGGATCCATCAGTGGAAAGTTTAAAACTAAACTGAGAGTATACGTTGGTTAGGGCAAACACAAGTTGGCTAGCAGTGGGGGCAGTGAGGGTGGTGGAGGAGGCTGAGGTAGTCATGGCAAAAAAATGGAAAACACAAAAACTAAACTAACAAACGTGCGAAAATAACGAGCAAAACGCTTAACCGCGGGTAGAGGGATAGTAATGTACCACAAACCCTATACGCAATGGTGAACGAAGACGGTAATCGACTGCAACGGGGTAGGGCTTCGCGCACGCAATCTGAAAGAGAAAACAACACCTTTTTTTTAATAATAATAATATAAAAAAAAGGGGCTGATTGGGTTCTTTTCCCAATAAATGGCCAAACGCAACCTTTGTTTTATTCTCCTCTACTTCGAAGCAGCAGATCCGGTCAGTTGCAGACTCCGGCGAACGAGGGTGGAATCCGGCGAACGAGGGTGGAATCCGGCAAAGGTCAGGCGACGATCAAGCAAGATGCAGCAGATCCGGCGTGTGGTTGCAGACTCCGGCGAAAGTCAGGCGACGAGGGTGGAATCCGACAAGATGCAGATCTGGTCGCGTAACAACACGGCGGAGATGGAGGGGGAAGAGGCGCGGCGTGGTGCAGGCAAGAGGCGGTACACGACGGCGGCGGTTGCGTTCGAGCAAAGGGGAGGAACGCCGGCGTTCCCAGACACGGAGAGTAGCAGGCGGCGTCGCAGATCGTACGTCGGAGTAACAGAGGGGACGACTCCGGCAAGGGGCGAACGGCGGCGTTCGTGAGAGCAGAGAGAGGAGTCCGACCGGAGAAGGACGTCGGAGTGTGACGAACGACGCCGGAGAGCAGAATTCCGGCGGTGCAGACGGCGGCGGCTGCCGGAGGTAAAAAAAATTAGGGTTTATCGTAGTAGGCTCGATACCATGTGAGAATATGTGAGATTGTGGAAAACCCATGATTAGGGTTGCGTGTATTGAGCACAATATATAGACAGAAATATTACAGAGGGGTCCCTAAACTATACAAATATTTAACAGGACTGACAAGAGCACCCGACTAATCCTATCAATCATGACCCGACCCAATTAAGGGTACCAGTACTATATAGCATACTCATGATCTGTGTATCGCCACATGTTCCTCCAAGGGCGGACCTAGAATTTTTTTTTCAACAGTGGCACAATTTGACTATAAGAAATATATGCATAAATATTTTCATAAAATCTCTATTGGGCTAGTGGTTGGTCCCTTGCTTCTCAAGTAAAGTCTTAGGTTCGAGTCTTGTTGCAAGCACTTTTTTTCAATAAACACAGTAAATGATAAAAACTAAAATCTAGTAAAAAATGAGCCTAACAAGATTTGAACCAAAGACCTCAAGTTTGAAAAGTAAGGAACTTACCAACTAGACCAAAGAAAACTCATGTCTTAGCTACAGTTTTAAAATATATATGGTGGTACACAACAAATTAATACGGTGGCACCTTTCAGGACCTGTAATTTTTTACACTACGACGAAGGAATGGAACGGTGGCACGGTGGCACATGCCACCGTCTCCAACATGCTAGGTCCGCCCCTGTGTTCCTCATAGAGTTTGGACCCCGGTAATCAGAAATATCATCCACTATCCCTTTAGGATGTTACCTTATCACTAGACAGGGCTAGACATACTTTGATCAAGCATTTAATTAACTTTAATAACATAATAGTACTCTAATGGATGTTTTTGGTGTGGATCTTAATCACTTTAGTTGCGATTATCTGTATTTGGAAAGTTTCGATATCATGATTATGATTTTCTTTAATTGTTTATGATAAAAATAATCAGATTTGGAGAAATAGGTAAAAGGAATTGGTTTGGGGAATTAACTGTTATAAAAACATGTTTATCTAAAATGAATATATTTGTTGATTCATTGTTTTCAACCAGCTGCTGTCGCACCTTAGAGCATTCATAGTGGTGGAATCTCCACAAACCTTACCTAGCTACCATTTTTTTTGCCATATCATTACGATCTCAACAAACTAATAACCTTCTTAAAACTCTACAATGGAGATGCTGGGTGCGAGAAGGAGACGAAAATTAAAAATGGAAATTGGAAAATGAAAATGAAAATTGGAAATCTATAAAAAGTAGTTTTCTAATTCATATAGGATTTTAGAAAATGAAATTTTGTTTTCGTAAAAAAGTTTTTTTTAATTAGGTAAAGTAAACAAGTTTTTTGAATTTTCATTTTTTCTAAGATAATTTTTCTGAAAAAATAGAAATTTTTCAAGAAATAAACACACCCTAATTGTTTAGATCCACTTTTTATATTTTCCAAAATTAATTTACTTATCATAAGATTTTTCATTCTGTGAAGAAATAGCTAAAAGGAGTCCATTAGTGTTGTGGTGAGAGTGGATAAGGCTTGGGGTGTATAACGCCTAACCCGAGTTCGAATCCCTTCATACGCAACTGTGGACATTTACCTAGGGGCATGCTTTAGCCCTGAAATTACCGAGGATTAGTCGAATCATAGGCTCGGACACCCTTCTAAAAATATAGCAAAAAGGAATTGTAAAAAGAAGATTCATTGTTGAGAGTGCATTTGAATGTGTGTTTAAACTTAACTAAAAGTGGTAATAATTAATTTGTGTTTGATAATAAAAATGATTACATTTATATTATTTGATTATATATAGGCTCAAGATTAATATTTTGGGAAAAGCATGAGATGGAAAGAGATTAAGGGTTCGTTTGTCTTTTAAAGGGTACGTCTTAAAATCTTTTAAGTCTAAAAATTAAAATGTTTGTAGATATAATATCGTTTGTTTTATTTTTAAGGAATAACTTAAGATCCTACTAAATCCTACCATCCTCTAAATTATAAGAGGTACACCAATGCACCATACACCTCTTATTTTTTAAACATAAATTTAAACTAAAGATAAATAAACCCTTAATTATTCAAGTCTATTTTTCATGTTTCATAAAATTAATTTAACTTGTCATGTCATACAATTTTTCATTCTTTTAGGTAGCGTTTGGTACACAGACTAGATGGGACAGGACGAGACGGGACAGGACTGGACAGGACAACACAGGACGGGACTAAGTTGTCTGTCCTACGTTTGGTATGACTAGACTAGACAGGACTAAATTGTGTGTAACTATTTAAAAAGACCAAATTGCCCTTATAAATGTTGTTTAATGTTAGTGCCTATTTTACACAAATCATAAACCCTATAACTAAAATGTGAAAGGAAAAACAAGATGAATTGAAACTTCCATTGCCATCTGTTCAATCTCATCTGTTAAATTTTTTCTAAATCATGAGCAAATAAAAAAGTTCTCACTGTTTGAAACTTTGATTCATAAATCATTCTACATAATAATTTAATTACCAACCCTCTAAAATTAGAAATCTGAAATCGAACTCCAAGAAATAACAAAAAAAAAAAACCAACTCTCTACATACATAAGTTTTAATCGAGAAATCAAAGTCGAATCGAAGGCCAATCCAGAGAGAAATCGAAGTAAAATCAGAGCGAATCAAGAAATCGAAGTCCAATCGGAGAGAAATCGAAGTAAAATCAAAGCCGATCGAGAATAGAGAGAGAAATCGAAGTCAAATCAGAACCCAATCAAGAAATCGAAGTTGGATCGAAGGCTAATCTAGAAATTGCAGTTCAATACTGAAATTTAGAAGTCGAATCGAAGGGCAAATGAAGAAAACAAAACCATAAAAACAGAAAACAACTTGAAGTTATGTCGATGAAGCTATGTCCATGATGGGATGAAAAACGATGGAGACAAGAAGCTGTGGAGAAGATGAAGTTGTGTGTATGGTAGGATGAAAAACGATAGAGACCATAAGCTGTGTGGAGAAGATGAGGAAATAGAAGCTGTTTAGGTATTATCTGAGGGTATATTTGTAATCTTATTTTTAGTCCAAGGTTGTTCCACCTATTTTGGTGGAACAAAAAAACCAAGTTTTTGTCCCATGTTTTTAAATTTTTGTCCCACCTTGTCCCATGTAGTTTTTGTCCCATGGCATGCCAAACATGGGACAACTTTTTTTTGTCCCGTCCCGTCCCGCCCAGTCTGCGTACCAAACGCACCCTTAAGAATAGGTAAAACGAGTTATTAAAAGAAGATTGACAATTTTTCTTTCTTTTAATAAATATGTAAAACGAGTTATTAAAAGAAGATTGGTTGTTCAGAGTTGTTAAAAGTGGTAACAATTAATTTGTGTTTGATAAAAAAGTGGTAGCATATATATTATTTGATTATTTATATTGGGTCAAGATTAATATTTTTTGGGAATGTAAATAAAGAATTATTGAAGCAATGCATATTGACTTATTTTGTTGTGAAATAATAGATAAACATCTTTTACTGAAAGAAAAAAGAACTACTTATACCTTTTAAAGAAACAGGAAGCTTTTAAAAAGTCATTTCATTCTAAGTTATTAACTATTTAATTTACTTAAAACAATTTATCAAATTTTTTTTTTTTAATTTTACATGTATAAA
Source organism: Centaurea solstitialis (assembly GCA_030169165.1). NCBI lineage: Eukaryota > Viridiplantae > Streptophyta > Magnoliopsida > Asterales > Asteraceae > Centaurea > Centaurea solstitialis. The sequence goes on from CM058042.1 coordinate 71,502,563, forward strand.
CAAATTCCAAACATTCTTTAAACCCAAGTTATCAAGTTTTGGTACCATCATAGGTTATTATAAATACTTTTTTTAAAATTTCCTTATAACACCACATATGCAGGTCCGGTCCAACAGTTTTAGATGCCCTGGGCGGATAGCTAAATATATGCCCCTAATTTAATAAATAAAAAACATGCAAATTTTGTAGAACCTAGTCTAACTCATATCTGGAATACTTCAATTTTTAAGATAGATTTCAGTTCATCAATCTACAATAATAAGACTCCTCTAAACCTCCACATTCAACCAAATAAGTCGAAAACGTCTTCACGATGCCCAACAATACTACCAAGCTTTAGCTAGGCGGTAAGACCTTGGGCCTATGTTTTTAATTAAATCTCAACTCCTAAATTATTAAACGTAGATTAATTGTGCAATTAACCTAGATTAATAACAATAGATGAAAATTTGATGCCCCCTTGGGCTTGATGTCCTGGGCGGTTGCACGTGGCCAGAATCGGCCCTGCACATATGTTGATAAACACATTTACAGAAAAATATAAATTGTTTGAAATAAGCACCCAAATTAACACCTCCTAAAACTGATCGTTATGAATTTTTACGATTAACATAAAAGATACGTCTATAACTTTGAACATATGGTCATTTTAGTTGAATCTCACCAAATTGTTAATCGAGGCAAGTTTGTTAGATTTAAAGTCAACGTTACATTGATCTTATGAATGTCTACATGCATTTAAGTGAATCAAAGGTATTACATATATGAAAATCTCATTCCAAGGATTGTTGCCACTTTTTTATTTATTTATCATTTCATCGTTATTTTAACAAAATAAATATTTATGTAAAACTTCATTATAACAAAAATGGTCTACAAATTTGCGAGTAACGTGATTTTTCTATTTTACTTTTCAATGTTATTTTTTTATTTATTAAAGTTTTTATAAACTTTGTATTGTTAGTTTTCAGTAACTGTTATCAAAATCTTTAATGTGATATATAGAATAATAATTATTAAATCAAAGCAAGAAAAAAGAAGGGGCAATCAGAATTCAGACAAATAACTTCACATATCACATAAATATAGATATTTGGTTCTTAAATAAACTAATATCTTGAAGGCTATTGAAGAATGGTTTATAGTTAAAAGAACCAAGTTTATAAGACACCTAAAAAATAAAGCATTTTAATAGATTGTTTTATAGGACCGAATATAAAAGCGTCTTATTTAAAAGTTTTACAATAAGTTTATAAGACGTTTTATGTGTCATAACAAGTTTTTTAAGACATTTAAAAAAAATGTCGTATTAGCTAACTTTATATAGGACGTTTTTTGAGAAGTGTCATATAAATCTATCGTTATCGTATTATAGGACACTTATGTTTTTAGGACCATTTTTCAAATAGTGTCTACCGACTAGATTTTTAGCAACACTCGTTTCTTCAGAAAATTAACTGTCGGTAAAGCTAATTTCCAACTGTTTTCCGACTATTTCGCATCGATAACATCCTTTTCTTTAGTAGTGACTCTAAAGAGATGAGTTCATATTCATTTTACTAAGAAGGATTAAATTAATATTATTTTAAATTTTTATTTTTCAAGTATACTAGGATCATTTAATTATAAAATGTTTAAACAAAAAAAATAATCATGAAACTTATAAAATAAAAATTCGTTTAAATTATAGAGATAAGAGTAAATAACATAGAATTATGATAAATGTTTCTAGGTCATTGAAATTTAGACCCGACAAATGTGTTGTGTCATGTTGTGTTTGGTTCAAAGTTAAACGGGTTAAAAAATGTTTGATTCTAACCGGTTCCGTTTAATAATCGGGTTGACCCGTTTAACGTGTTTAACATTTATAAAGTTAAAAATAAAAAATTTATGAATCCAAATTCTATAATTCAAACTTATAAGTTTGAACCAAATCTTTAATATTATTATATTAAAAATTGAAATAAATCGTAAATTAGTAAAAAGATAAAAAAAAAACTTTATATATATACATAAACACACACACACACACACCTATATGTATAAACGGGTTAGTCAGATCATTTTCGAGTTGATATGTTTGATCCTGATCTTACCGTTTAATTTTTGTGTCGTGTCATGTCAACCCGTTTACTTAAACTGGTTGAAATATGTTATCCAAACCCATTTATTTCATGTCGAGTTCGTGTCGGATTTGTGTGTCGTGTCAGCTTTTGTTAGTTCTATTGAAATCAATATTGATTTGAAAAATAATTAGAAGTCACACATGATTTGACAAAGTAATTGATTTGATTAAGAAAAGTTCATGTGTTTTGTGTGTTCATTTGATACAAGTCCTAGGGCCTAGATGAAATGACATTTACTTTCGTAAAAAGATTTTGGGAAGTCATCAAGGGCCCAGATGCAATGACATTTGATTTTGGGAAGTCATCAAGAGCAATCTCTTGAAGGAAATCTCAAGTTTTTGAAAGGAGGAAAAGCTTAGCTAGGGGGTGCAATGCGTCATGTATAACGTTAATCCCTAAGAATTCTAATACGACAAGCTTGATTGTGATCTTTTATAAAATTGTCTCTAGGATCCTAACTGAAAGGATGAAAACGATTAAGGGTAGAATAATTGGATAAACTCAAGCGGCTTTCATTAAGGGGAGATATATCCTTGACGGGGTACTAATTGCAAACGAAGCGGTAAGCTTCCTTTGGAAAGAAAAGATGAAAGGATGGATCGTCAAACTTCAACGTCGACTTCAATATGATAATGTAGAACGATCTTTTTTTAGAGATGTTAAAGTCAATGGGTTTTGGCAATAGGTGGTGCAATTGGATAAAAGCATGCTTGGAATCGGCAACAAAGTCGGTGCTTATTAATAGATCTCTCACAAAAGAATTGAAGATGGAGAAAGGGCTTCGGAAAGGGGACCAGTTAGCACCTTTCTTAGTCCTAGTTGTAGCAGAGGGTCTAAATGTGTTGATCTCGAAAGCAAAAGAGAAAGGAATCTTGGAAGGTGTCAAAATGAGGTAATCTTGACACATCTTCAATATGTCGATGAGGCGGTATTCTTTGGAAAGTGAAACATGGTAAAATTAAAAAAACCTTATGTAAATCCTAGAATGTTTTCGCGACTTATCAGGTTTAAAAATAAACATGGGAAAAGGCAAACTTTTTGGGGTGGGAATAAAGTCGGAAGAAGTTAATCCACGGGCAAGAGGGTTGGGTTGTGAAGGCGGAGAATTACCATACACTTTTCTCGGAATGTCGATCAACAAAAACATATACACGATTGAAAATTAGAAGGAAGTGATCAAAAAAGTATGAGACAAACTAGCAAAATGGAAGATGAGATTGATATCCCAAGGAGGTAGGCTAACTTTGGTAAAGTCGGAACTTGGTAGCCAACTGTTATATTTTTTCTCATTGTTTCGTTCCTTGAGAAGAGTGATTAGATAGTTAGAGAATGTGAGAAGCCAATTCTTTTGTGGGAAGGGGGTCGGGTCCAAACGATAAAAGGGGTTATTTTGGGTTAAGTACGATAAAGTGATTAGGGACTTTGAGAAAAGATGGACTTAACGTGGGTAGCCTTTTATGGTCTAATTGGGGTTTGGTGAGTAAATGGTGGAGAAGGTTCACTTTGGAAAATAAATCTCTTTGGGCCAAAGTGGTTAGAGATATTTTTGGTGAGGATGGAGGTGTTGTTGGAGAACATGTTACTAGAGGAGGGGATCGCTATGGTCCAATGTATTCAAAGTCGGGTTGGAGTTGAGAAATATGGAATAGATGTGAGGAAGTGTATTGGGATGGAGGTGGGTAAGGGAGACAAAACCAAGTTTTGGTTGGATAGGTGGATTGGAAAGGTGTCCCTTAAAGACAGTTTCAATCGAATTTTTCAACTTGAAACGTGTAAGGAGGGGGATGTTTAAGACTAAGAAGGCGTAGGTGAGGGACGAGTGGCGGTGGAAATAGAGTTGGACGAGGGAGTCGAGGGGTAGGGAGAGGGGGAATTAGAGGAGTTGAGTCGTCTTCTTGAAGGGTGGACTCCAAAGGTAGGGATAGATTGGTGGTGTGGTTAGAGGGGAGTGACAAAACTTTCTTTGTAAAAGAATTCAAAATCAAAATTAGTGAGAGGGTGAGGGAGGCAAGGGATCAACCAATTGTAATGACATGGTCGAAAAGGGTCCCAAAAAAGTTGCCATTTTTATTTGGAAAACGAGACTAGGAAAACTTTCTTGTAGGTTGAAGCTCGATGAATTGGTCATCGATGTGGATTATACGATATGCCCAATATGCGAATAAGAGTTGGAATCAGTGGATCATGCGATTTTTACGTGTGGAGAAGTGGCAAGGCAGTGGAAGATGGCGATGAAATGGTGGAATCTTCGGGAGACAATGATCAACTTTCTACAACAGATGTTGAAGGCCCAAACCTGCAACAAGGACTATGGGTGGTAACGGTTTTGGTGTATTGCGTATTTGATTTGGAACTATCACAACTAGATTATCTTCAAATGAGGCAAAAAGGAACTGGTAGATAGATTTTATAAACTACAACAAAAGAGTTTTGAGTAAATTGTCCGAAGATTTGTTGGCCAAAAATTTTATAGGAACGTAAGGTTATAACCCAAGCACAATTCCTTAAGGGACAACAGATCACAGTTTTGATCAGTCACGATGTGGGGTGTAATTGACGAAAGTCGTTCTTGAAGGCTCGAATATACTCAAGTTGTGTGACGAAGTTCGTTCTACTGCTAGATGGAAACGATGCATCGGTTCATGGAGAGAGAGAGGAGCAACAGTGGTTTTGACCAAGATCGAGGTTCATCTTTGCAGCATCGATAGGTCAAAAATCACTACATCTGGGTACCGACCACGCAGGCAACAACAAAATGGGTGAAGAATCGATAGCATAAGGCAAGAGGTTACATATCATATTGTCACTTGTAGCAGATCTTATCACACTATCTTACAGTGGTTTAACCTGGTTTATGTCTCATAAGCAGACGATCATGTACTCTTGTTGTTGGTTCTATGTGTGAGTAGTTGGGTTGCGTGGCCACGCTATGATGAAATGATAATTTTTCATTTAGGTAAATCAATCAAAATTAGGATCGAGTAATAAAATATGAGTGTTGAGAATAGATCCCCGCTCCATGTCTAATGCTCAAATGCGAAATATCGTGATGAAAAAGGAAAAGTCTGGATAATCTATTATCGTCTATAGATTCTAATATGTGGATGTAACCGATCTTATAATCTGGTTAATCTAAGTGTATGGCTAGGGACCTTCCTATACCAATGTTTGACTAAGTTGTGTTACTTGTCAAGCACGAGTGGGAGTATGCTAGTGTAATGTGCATATGACAGATAAACGTGTCAAAACATGTTCAATATTATAAGACACTAAAAGTCATACTGCCATACACCCAACTAAAACCATTCACGAGAACGATCTCAAATAAATTTATGTGGATAATTAATTTATGGACTATAAGTTAATTATATAAGTTTTAGGGTATAACTCATAATTACTTCAGCTTATAGGTTACGATGAGAGATTGCTTAGAGAATAATCCAAGGTTCTAAGTGTAACATTGGATTAAGGTAATAATCTAGGTTTTGGAAACAAAATAAACCAAGATCTCTCTACTTTTTGAATATAAATTAAAACTACGATCTCTGTTTCTCCCATTCATTGAAATCGACAAAAAGAAGAAGCCATAAAAGGTTTTGTTTTTTCCGATTAATATGCACACACACAAATACGACATCAGTTTTTCTAGTCTTGAAAAACGAGGATCGTTCTTGGTGCGGTCTAGCAGCACAGTTTGAAGGCGGTGTAGTGGTGTTGTATCCTTCGTAACATTCTAATCAACTAAAGAATTTGTTCGCCATGCAGGTAACCTTGACTTTGTTTTATCGTTTTTCTTACTGATCTGATTAGATCACTAGTGATGGTTTTATAGTTTTTTATTTTTGTTGTGCTTGTTTTCTTTACCTAAAACCTAACAGGATTGTACACTAGGGAGGGGGTTATCCGGATTATGTCTGAGTGGAGTTATTCGAGTGACTTACCACCCTTGTCCATTTTGGTCGACGTATAGGTTGACGGTTCGTTCGAAAGTGGGTTATGATTAGACCTGGCAAACGTGTCGTGTCGTGTCGGGTTCAAAGTTAAACGGGTTGAAAATGCTTAACCCTAACCCGACCCGTTTAATAAACGGGCCAGAAATCCCAACCCTAACCCGACCCATTTAATAAACGGGTTGACCCGCTTAACCCGTTTACTCGTTTAACATTTATAAAATTTAAAACTTAAAATAAAAATTCACAAACATTTAGAAATCCAAATTTTATAATTCAAATTTATAAGCTTGAATCAAATCCCTTATATTATTACATTAAATATCCAAATAAATCGTAAATTAGTAATAAAAAAGTATAAAGAAAACTTTATATATACACACAAACACACACACACACACACACACTTATGTATAAACGGGTTAGTCGGGTCATTTTCGAGTTGATATGCTTGACCCTGACCTTACCCGTTTAACTTTCGTGTCGTGTCGTGTCGTGTCAACCCGTTTACTTAAACGGGTTGAAATCTGTTACCCAAACCCGTTTATTTCGTGTCGAGTTCGTGTCGGGTTAGCGTGTCATGTCAGTTTTTGCCAGGTCTAGTTATGATGAGTCAGACCTATCGAAATTCAGGTGGGTTGCCTTGATTCCTTTTTTATGCTTTGACATACTTACAAATGTTTTGCGAACATTGTTAATGGTTACACTATTTCAATCATGGCTTTTCAAACATAAACTTCATGATTAAATTGTCATAAACTTTTGCTCAAAACTTCTTATACATGATGCATGATTAATATGTTTACCTGTTGAGATCATATTTGGGTTGCACAATGGGAGTAAGGTACCTCAAGACAATGATAGTCTCTGGGGATTATATTGTGCTTAGTAACGTGCCTTGAATATGTTTTATGTGCACTTGAATTGGCGTCTATTGGGACCATTTGGATCTATTGGGACCTTGGATGTTTATGACCACAATGATTAAATCCCATTATATAGTTAAAGGAACATTATTTATTTATGGACCTTCATGGCGAAATATTTTACTAATGATTGTTTAGTTGTTAATAAGGGAATTCACTATACCTTATGGTCTAAACCTCGTTTTCCATCTTAATAACCATCTTCATGATGGTGTGTTGGAAGTTCATTTTATGGGATAGAGAAGATGGAAAGCCGTTTTAGGTGGCATGGCTTGGAAGAAATATCGCTAGTTGAATTTTAGACTCGTTTTAAATCTCAGTTATGGATGTATTTACAGCCGTGAACTTAGCATGATTTTGTTGTATCTTAGTTTATTTGGGGACATTTGGTATTAATGCGCCAACTATTGTAATTGATTTTTTGTTGTTACAGTTATTGACCCCCTTATTAATGTCAAAATCATGTCAATTCTTGCATTGGGAAGGTAATAAAGCAGATTTTGATGTTGATGTGTGTGAGGAGAAAATCATTGGCATGGGTAGGGTGTGCATTGGTCGGGTTTGGGTTAAAGAGTTCGAATATCCGAAAAAGTCGAGGCGAGATTTTGCCAATCGTATGCCGATCAAAAATTTTGTATATCTGAGATTTTCAGGTTGAACGAGTTTGGGGTTGGGTCGGGTTGGGCCGATATATATCCTATTTTTTGATATTCTGTTTTCCAAACAATTTCAATTATGTTCCAGCCCATGAACTTAAATGAATTAATCATACATTCAAACCAAACCAATTAACGTTCAAACATATCATATGTATATCATATGTATAAGAAACCAATTAACGTTCAAACATTCAAATAATGTCAAACATTCAAACCATACCAATTAACCAAATAAAGTCTATAATTTGAATTTTGAAACAAACAATTAAACTAATTAATCAAACATTCAAACCAAACCAAACAAACAAGTAATAAATCGGTTTCAATATTTAGGTATTTAGGTTATTAGGGGAAAACATACTTAAAAAATTATATGGAATTCGGGTTGTCGGCTTGGTTTGGGTTGGGAAATGTGTATCCAAACCAAACCTACACTTTACACAAATAAACCGGTTTCGGTTCCTTGGGTATTCGGTTCCTTGGGTATTTAATTCCTTGGGTTTGGGTGGGTTAATTTTCAGTCGGTGTTCGGGCGGGTTAGGCAGGTCGGTCGGGTTATGCTCACCCGTAGCTGTAAACATAAATATCCTTTAAAAAGATGAGTTTATATAACACTTTTAGAAAAGAACGTCTTATAAAATTAGTTAATAGTACACTTTCTTTTGAAAATGTCCCAAAAAGTTGTTACGACGCTCAAAAGTGTCCTATAAACTTATTGTAACATTTGTAGATATGATTATTTTTTGTTTGATCCTATAAAATACTTTACTTATACGTTTAGTTATTTTAGATGTCATATACACTTAATTTCGTTCTGATGCTATTTAGTGGGATCAATCCGACCCCACCATTTTGACGTTAGATCCCACCTTAGTTAAAATGTTGTTGGTGCACACAACATAAGTAACTTTTCATAATTTTTTTGTCTGTTTACTTTTTTTTATCTTCAATGTTTCCTCGTTCCATCATTACTTTATTGGCTTTAATTTCTTAAAATCAAAGTTCTTAAAGACCTAAAGAACACATGTCGAATTAAAGTAGGTCCAAATTCACTTGTTTGACAAAATCAAATCAAGTTAGAACAACATAAACATTGTTATGAGACAAAACTAAAAATTACTTAACAACTCAATATTTTAGAATGAAGTAAAATAAAATCAAAATGGAATTAGGTAATGTTTGTTACATTAGTTGATAAATTAACTAGTAGATGAAAATTTTGTGTATTTTATGTATTTTACTTTTACATTAGTTGACATATTCAGTATCCTTCAGTATCCTTACTTTATGACGGGTTTTATTTTATGTATTTTTTTTAATTTTTTTTATGTATTTTACTTTTAACCATCAACTTTTTATTATTTGCTAATTGCAATAAGATACATTTTTACTATTTATAAATTATATACCAAAATTTGTTTATACATACTCATGATTGAATAAAACCCAGCAACTCTAGCTTGAATATTGATTCTTTAATTTTTATAAATAAAAAAAAATCAGTTTTTATTTGATTGAATAAAACCCAACAAGTCTGGTTCGAATATTGATTCTTTTTATAAAGAAAAAAAAATAATTATACATCTTTTTTTAACTTTGCATAATAATTAGATCAAAACATAATATATGAAATTTTATACGAATTTGAATAATTATATACTATTTATGCAATTTCCTCCTCTTTGTTTTTAGGTGGTCATTTAATCAGTTACATTATTTCAACAAATATAAACTTTTTGGATTTAATGATTTTCTTCACTCGATTGATATCAATAATGAGAATATTACAAAATATATAAATCAAATCATAAACAACATTTAATTTATAACATGGTTTTAACTTTTAAGATATATATTAACATATCAAGAAGAAGACATAGAAAAACGTACTTAGATTGATGTAGTGCATGGAAAACAAGTCATCTAGTGGTGTCGGGCAACTGATGGAAGAATCGTTTAGTGAGAGAATAACAAGTATCGAGCTTACATGCTGAAAATGTGTTAAATGAAGGGTTTACTTCCCCAAAATGTATCCAACTTGCCACCTTTTGCTATTGTATGTATCCAACTTTGAAAACTACCATTTAATATACTAAAGTTTAAAAATTTTGCTATTGTATGTATTGGGTGACCTATTAAACAGGTTGCAAGTTATTTTTCTGATTTTTGATTTTTTTAATTCTAAAATATTAAAATAATTTACTGATTTGACCCCTGAGATCAATCAAATGTTACGAATTTGGTCCCAAACTCACACCACCACCTACCTTTGCCGCCTGCCGCCGCACCACCACCTCCTTCTGCCACACCGGTCATATTCTCCGACGAACTCTGACCATCTTCTCCGGCGAAGTCCGGTCATCTTCTCCGGCGATGGTGTGCGATGGTGGTTCCGGTGATGGTACACGATGGTGGTTACGATGGGCGATGGTGGTGCGACAATGGTGGCGATGTTGGTTAAGGTGATGTTGGTGGTTCCGGTGATGATGGTGGCCGGCGATGGTGGCGATGGTGGTTCCGGTGATGGTGGTGGTTCCGGTGATGATGGTGTCCGACGATGGTGGTTACGGTGATGGTGGGCGGTGGTGGTTCCGGTGATGATGGTGGGGCGGCGATGGTGGTGGGGCGACGATGGTGGTGGCCGGCGATGGTGGCGACGGTGGTTCCGGTGATGATGGTGTCCGATCATGGTGGTGGCCGGCGATGGTGGTGGTTCCGGTGATGATGGTGTCCAATGATGGTGCTTACGGTGATGGTGGTGGCCGGCGATGGTGGTGGTTCCAGTGACGATGGTGTCCGATGATGGTGGTTACGGTGATGGTGGGCGGTGGTGGTTACGGTGATGCTGGGCGGTGGTGGTTCCGGTGATGATGGTGGTGCGGCGGCAGGCGGTGGAGGAAGGTGGTGGTGGTGACTTGGGGACCAAAATCGTAAGATTTAATAAAACTCGGGGACCAAACCTGCTAAAAAAGGGGGTGACTTGCTATTGAAGGTGACAATACATACAATAGCAAATTTTTGAAACTTCAGTATATTAAATGGTAGTTTTTGAAGTACAATACATACAATAGCAAAAGGTGACAAGTTGGATACATTTTGGGGAACTAAACCCTTAAATGAAATACTAAACGGAACAAAATAGAATAGAGATAAAGGAATCTGTAATTCTCATCATCATAAACTCTTTATATAAAAATGAGGCACAAGTATATAGTTATAAGATATACCAGTTCTAATCTATGTTTATCTAAAATTCTATTTCATCTTTATTGTCACATTCTTTAAACGATATCACACTAATGACTTATCCTACAACAAAATGCTAATTTTCTTTCAAAACTTTTGTCAGTTGCTAATTTTCATTCAACAGAAGATTGAGGACAAATCAGTAATTTTACATCATTCAGGCTGAGATTCAAAGTAGTTTCCGAACAATCTTATCTATTAAGTATTAAGATATATATATATATATATAGAGAGAGAGAGGTCATGCAAGAAAGATAACTTAAAGAAAACGCGAGGACGATTCTCAACCACTCATTCGGTCAATAAATGTGGCTTTGACCGGGTCACTTTTCTTTAATCATCTCAACCCTCCATTAATCGCGTCAACAGTGGCAGATCTAGGAATTTTGGTAAGTGGGGTCAAACCATAGTGAAATATTGTTGACAAAGTACTCTAATCGAATACTTTCACCTTATACGATCGGTACGATTAATTTGATACCCTAAAACGAAGTTTTATGAAAGGATTTCAAATAAAACCATTCGAAACAAATTTCGTAGCCAACAAAAGGTATCCTACAATTACGACCTGATGTTGGTACCTTTCTTTTTAAAACATACATGTTAAAACATCCGTTTTATAGTATTTAATCTATAAAGATCATTTAATATTTACATGATTATTTATGTTTGTTTTGTAATTATCTATGAAAAATGAAATCTAAATTCATTTCAAAATTATAGTTTATGCATACCAAAAATACCAAATCTTTTAATTAAAAATTTCCCACCTAATCCAAGTTCTTCAAAAAAGTTAATTGGGTAAAAATCAATAACAAAATATAAATATAAAATAAATAATGCTTACTTGATCAGTGATTGGAAAGAAATTTTAGACCATTTAAAGGCAGAGGATGGGAAGAAGTGGTGTCAGACTTTTTAGTTTTAGAGTAAAAATAAAGAAAGTGGGGTCCTTTAAACTTATTAGTGGGGTCTTTTGCTTCAAGATTTTTAGTGTAAAAGAGAAATTAACGTAAAAAAACTCACTTTTTTCATTTTTTAGAATGTCATAACTCTGATCGAGAATTATTCTTACATTTTTTTAAATTAACATCGTTCTCGTATGAACCCACCTATATATATATATATATCTATATATATTAAAAGAAGGTTTTAACTGACATCATCATAATGAAATTGAGCGATTTCATTGGACAATTAAATAAATTACATCAATTGATGATGTCATCATATATATATATCTAATTTTTTTTCTTTTTTTTAATGTTATATTAATTCCTATAAATACGTAACTAACAAATATGGAAAAAGTATTTTCCAAAATTCACCTACCTAAATTTACATTTCGTATCCTTAGAATTATTTGATTAAATAATTTTTTATCCCTTAGTTTTTCATTTTTCACTTTACATTCTTATCATATTAACTTAAATAATATATATGAATTAAAATGTATTAAATTTTATGTTTTTCTTTGTTATAAATTACATCATTATAATCGTCTTGATGATACCTTCAAAATGAGTCTAATATTGAATATTTTTTAATTTATTTATATTATTAAATATTAAAAATAGATATAAATTGACTTGTTTACATTTTATTACAATTCTATTGTTGATATTCTTGAAATTTAAATATTTCATCTTTTTTAATCTAACTACTTTTGTAGATTATTTAAAAATAATAAAAATTAATTTTATTTAAAACCCTAATGTTGATATTCTTGAATTTAAAGATTTCATCCTTTTAATATAACTATTTTTATACATTATTTATAAATAATGATTTTTTTTAGAACCCTACTAACAAAAAACACTACATATTTTATTTATGAATCCCTCCAGTTTTATAATCATTCACGAAATCCGAATCTTTCGACAAAAGAATTATAAATTTTCAATTTCAGATATTTTAACAACTATTAGATAACTAAAATATTTAGTAATAAACAAGAGTAATTTCTTTTCTTTCCATTTAAATCATTGATTAATAAGAATTATTAATAAAATTAAGATTATTTTTACTAAATAACTATTCTCTACTTACTCAATTTCAAAGAAAGTTTTGAATAAAGGATTGGAACAAAAGATTTCCTAAATGGCTATGATTAAACTAAATCATTAATGTTTTTTTATTAACTAAGTTATATTTATATTGTTAATTGGAGGTGAAATATTTGTGAACTTTATAATGTAAATGTTTATTCTTATTAGAAATTAAAATAATATGTTTAAATTGTCTGTGTATTACACGGGCCATTAACTAGTAATTATATATAGAGAGGAAAGTTCAAATGTGAACCATTTTTGGTTGTGAACGTGAGGACAGCCGAGAGCGTGACACGTGGCGGAGACTAGTCAATAAAGGCGGCTTTGAGTGTGGTCCCCCCCCCCCCCCCACCTTAGTTCAATGCCCTCCCATGAATCGCGCCTAGTCATCCGCCGTGGACCCGACGTGGCACCTAGTCATCCGCCACGTGTTGCGCTCTCTGTTGTCTTCACGTTCACAACCAAAAAGTGGTTCTCATTTGAACTCACCCCTAGAGTCAAGTTTATTTAGAAACCAAAAAAAGAGTAAAAACCGTAGAAACTCATGGTTTCACAGCTTAAATCAACGAAAACTTTTCGTAGAGTTGTTTAATATGATGCAAATGTTTCATATAATTCATTTTTTGATGTTCTTTTTTGTAAAAATAACAAGGTTTCATATGATTAAAGAAAATACATAGAATAGTTTCATAAGCATAGAAAAATGTATGAAACCTTTTCATTTTTATATAAAAAACACCAAAATATGAAACAATTTCATCAAAAAATAAATTATATGAAATATTTGCATCATAATAAATTACTTTACGAAGAGTTTTCGTTGATTAAAACCAAAAAACCATCGGTTTGTAAGTTTTTACTCTTTTTTGGGTTTCTAAATGAACTTTCCTCCTCACCCTATATATATATATATATATATATATATATAGAGGAAAGTTCAAATGTGAACCACTTTTTGGTTGTGAACGTGAGGACAACCAAGAGCTCGACACGTGGCGGATGACTAGGCGCCACGTCGGCTTTGAGTGTGGTCCCCCCTTTAATTCAATGCCCTCCCCATGAATCGCGCCTAGTCATCCGCCGTGAACTTGACGTGGCACCTAGTCATCTGCCACGTGTCGCGCTCTCGGTTGTCCTCACGTTCACAACCAAAAAATGGTTCGCATTTGAACCCACCCCTATATATATATATATATATGGAGGTTCAAACGAGAATGACATCAATTTAAGAGAATATGAGAATGATTTTTGTGTACAAAATCATAGTATATGATTAAAAAAGGAAAATTTCAGGTACAAAAAACATGTACAAAATCATATATGATTCATACATGATTAACAACTGTGTGGGTTACATGCGACTTACAACCAGCATGTAACCCGCCCGCGTCCCTTTTTTTTCGTAAGTACTTAATCATATACTATGATTTTGTACACAAAAATCATTCTCATATTCTCTTAAAAAGTTGTCATTCTTGTTTGAACCTCCCCCTCTATATATATATATATATAATCTCTTAATCATTTTACCTACTTAATCATCACGCATGACATAATTCTAAACTAACAAACAAGCCCTTAGACTATTTATCTTGCATCCACGTATTTTTTTTTCATGTTGACGTCGTTATAAACGTGCTTCACAAATCCATTCATTCTTTTCCTCTCTCTCCTCTGCTTGAATAGGACAACGAGTATGGTTCTTAGACAAGTTGATGAACAATATTCTTGAAATCGACAAAAATAGTACATATTTTATTTTATTATATGCTTAAAACTGGCAAAAAAATTATAATAACGATATATATATTATTGATTAGTTAGATGACAATCTTTCATGTGCCGACACCACTACTACAAATATGACTTTTATACGCACTTTATTATAAACGGTTTTTGTAAAAACGGCTAAAACCGCATATAAAAGTTAGATCCGAGCACCTTTATAAACGGTTACTATTGAACCGTTGCTAAAATGAAGGTTTTATACACGGTTTTAATTTTAAAACCGTGTATAAAAGTTACTCGACAATCATAAACGGTTGGCGTGATGAAACCGCGTATAAAAGGTACTTTTTATACGCGGTTGTTTATAAAGAAACCGCATATAAAGGGTATCACTTTTATAAGCGGTTGTTTATAAAGAAACCGTGTATAAAGGGTGTTACTTTCATACGCGGTTTTGCTTACCAAACCGTGTATAAAGGGTGTCACTTTTATACACGGTTAGAGAATAAAAACCGTTTACAAAAGACAACCATTATACATGGTTTGGTAAGCAAAACCGCGTATGAAAGTAAAGACCCTTTATACACGGTTTCTTTATAAAAAATCGCTTATAAAAAGCTATTGGGGTTTCCAAAATACATATATATTTATAATATGTCGTTTATTACTCCATACGACTCCTTTTCAAATTTTGTTGAATTCAACATTGTTTTTGACGTTTGGTGGGTTATAATGGGTCTTAACTGTCTTATTGAACCCACTACACACCACATGCATATATGTAGTACATACTTGCACACAAACATGTATTAAGTAATCGGTAATGTTATGGGGCCTTAACAAGTCACAATATGTCATATTGTGCTTTTAAGGTGGCTTAGTGATTTGTATTGGGTTATATTGGATTACTGGGTCTTAATTGTCTTATTGACGCACAACACATGCATATATGCAGTACATTCTTCCACACAAACACGTAATAAGTCACTAGAGATGTTATTGGCCCTTACCAAGTCACAATATGTCTTGGTAGGCTTTTATGGTGGCTTAGTGGTTCGTATTAGGCTATAGTGAGTCTTGATTGTCTTATCGAACCCACACCACATGCATATATGTAGTACATACTTGCACACAACCACGTCATAATACATCAGTAATGTTATTGGGCCTTAACGAGTCAAAAGATGTCTTATTAGGCTCTTAAGGTGGCTTAGTGGTTTGTATTAGGCTATAGTGGGTCAAAACCCTCTTATTAAACTCACTACACACCACATGCATATATGAAGTACATACTTGCACACAAACACGTAATAAGTCATATATGATGTTATTGACCCTTAAGAAGTCGTTATATGTCTTATTGTGTTTTTGTGGAAGCTTAGTGGTTCGTATTGGGCTATAGTAAGTCTTAGTTGTATTATCGAACCCACGACAAACCACATGCATACATGATACATGTAGTACTACTTGTACATAATTACGTAATAAGTCAACCGTGATATTATTGGGGTTTTAAGATGGCTTAGTGGATTGTAATGGATCTTAGGCTTCAATGGATCTATTGGGGATTTATCGTTCTAGTTGGAATGTAATGGGTCTGGTTGGATATTTATCGACCTAGTTAGGGCTTTAATGGATCTTTTGGGCATTGATTGATTTGGTTGAACTTTAATCGATATTGTTGGGCTTTAAGGGACATGTTTTAATAAAAATCGTTTCTTATGCATAGAGTATTGTTTATTATTGTCAATTAGAGGTTTATTTGGATTAAATACGACATTTACTTGATATGTACAATTAAATAGAGACTTTTATCAATTATCGACAAATTAATGTTAAAAAATTATATAATTTGCTCTTAATTGATAACTTTCATAAATTTATTTTGTTTTAGTGTAAATAAAAACTTTCATCAATCATCAATAAATCATGTCATGTTGATTCTTCGTATTCATTGTTTTATTCAAATTTTTAGAATAAATTATTTATATAATTAGAAAGTCTAAATCATTGACAATAAAAAAATTATTAAACTACATATAAATAATATGTATAATATAAAATAGTGTATGACATAATATAAAAGATCTATAAATATATTATCAACAATATTATAATCACCCTAAAAATTTTGATTTTTGTAAAATTTATTTCCCTCCAAAATTTTCCCCATTTCCCTCTAATTTTTCCTTATTTCCCTCCATTTCCCTTTAATTTTTCCCTATTTCCCCCCATTTAACCTTTCACTTTTTTAAAATCCATTTCTACTGCACTATAACTCTCCCTCTCCCCCAAACACAACCAAACCACCATCCTCTACCGCACCCACCACCATTGAAGTCCATCACTGTCGAAGACCGTCACCACCATCTTCCACAAGGTGCATTTCTTATAGTATTTATTCTTTTCTATTGATAACTACATTTTCAATTCATATCTGTTTATAAAAAATATTCCAAATCTGTTTATTATAAAAACTTTCTTGATATATTTTTTCAAAAATTATTCCAAATCTGTTTTTATAAAAGTTTTATTGATTTGCTTGCAACAAATATCCAATTTAGGATTCATAAAAATAATTAAATTCGGTTTTATAATAATTTCGAGTGTTTTTAGAAAATTTCTAAGTTTTTAAAAATTATTTAAGATCTTTTTCATTAAAAAGTTATTAAGTTGTTTGTTACAAATATTATTGATTGTTTTTTACATGTTTAATAATTTGATTTTTCTCTTGTGATTGTTTTTGCAGATTATGTTTATAAAGAATATTTGGCTAATGCAAGGATGCTGGATATATAAACTTTGAACTTTGAAGATCTACATTAATTTTGGATACATGTAATTCTAAGGAAATGATTATGTATTATTTACATAAATGTGTATTTGTATAAAAATTTCAATTATGTATAATTAATTAAAAAAGAGTGTATATTTTAATTATCTTTTTTGTGCCAATTTTTATCGTTGTTTAGTAACTGGAGTTCATTTTATGATTAAATATAAAAATAGAATAACTTTCTAAATTTTAGAAAAATAGAAAAACTAGAAATACTGATTGATTAAATCTGTTATTTATTAGTAGATTATTAAAAAAGAAAAAAATATCTTATGAATTAAATCCGTCAAAAACCACAATTTTAATTTAAAATGAAAGTATTCTACTATTTTAATAAATAAACTAAAAAAATTAATTAGTTTATCGAAAACTAATTAAATTAGTTAATTAGAACTGTATACGGTTTTAGCATAAAAACCGTGTAAAATTATTACAAATTATATACGGTTTTAACATAAAAACCGTGTAAGATACACACATTTATACATGGTTATTAAGATTTTTTTAAACGGTTTGAACTAAAAAACCGTGTAAGATAGTGACATGTATACACGGTTATCAATACCTTTTTAAACGGTTTTGAACCGTGTAAAAATGGTGACTTTTATACACGGTTGTAAAACCGTGTATAAATGTCCAAGACTTTCATAAACGCTGGCCATATACACGGTTCCAAAACCGTGTATAAATGTCCAAAATAACCGTTTATAAAACTCTATTTTGTAGTAGTGCACACACACACATATATATATATATATATATATATATATATATATTTGGAATAAGGGGAGGGTACCCCGAAAAATATTTATTAAAGAAAAAATAAAAAGAGTACTAAGAGCATTCTTGGAAGCCCAATATACGAAAAAGGGAGCCAAGAAGCATCAACGACAACACACCAACTAACACCATCTATACAAGACAAGCAGAGCTAGGAACAAGACAACAAAAGGAAGAAAAAAAACCTATCCAAAGAGGAAAACTAAACAAAATGAGACATCATACCCTCACGATCAGATAAGACATCATATTATAGAACATTACAGGGTTAATGACTTATTTAGGTAACAAACTATTCGTTTTGTACACAGAATATCATTGAACTATTTTTTGTACTCAATATACCATTAAACTCTTTTTTTGTACACATAATACCATTGCAACCTGGAATAACTTGTTTTAGATGACATGACAATTAAATCACTAAATAAAGTTTATGTGGATATGACGTAACTTTGGCGTGTCAATGACTAAGCATTCTCTTCTTCTTCTTCAAGATACCACCACCACCGCACCCACCAGCCCACCACCACTACAGCTGCCACCACCAAACCACCACTGTAGTAACTCATTTTATTTTGATAAAAAATGAATGTCTACTACTACGAGTAGACTTTAAAGTCTAAGGGTTATTGTTTGATTTATTAGTTTTAATTGGTTAAGGTGGCAATTAGGAATTTTTTTATGGATGACTCATCAACTTTTCTTACACCTCGTGCTAGTTGTTTTAAGATTCAATATGCATTTATCATATACAAGGTTTGGAGAGAAATTCTACCAAGAAGAATTCAAAGTCACCATTAAGAGAAAATCCATTGAAGTTTAGGTGGTTAAGTTATGTTCAAAATTCATGTTGGGTTTGATAGTTTATTATCAGTAAAGATTTATAGCATAAAGCAGATTAAGGTGAGTTTTTTTTTTAACCGTTTTCGAACTGAAATGCATATATTTATGAATGGTTTACGATTGATAATCATGTTTACGATATTTTATTACATGTGATTTATTATAGGGAGAATTTCTTCTATGTTCTTACACAACTTCTAAATTACTTCTATATCCTTCCAAACTTTTTAATTACTTCTATATCCTTTCAAACTTTTAAAACTCTCTTCTATATCTAAATATATTTTAAATGTTTATTTGAACATTTAAATATCAATAACCATTATTATTAAATTCAATTACATATAAAATTATTATATTACCTTTATATTATTTAAGCCTAAATTAAAAACATTTAAATTGTAATATCTTTGACAAAATACTTATTAAACATGGAGACTACTAAGAAACCACGATAATATAAGTGAACCAAATTAGGAAAACCCAGATAAAGCATATGCACAACATAAAGATTATATAAAATATATGAATGAGGAAATATAAAAATAACAATTGTGAAAGAAATTCAAACTAAGTATCACTTAAGTAATTAAATGCTTATAAGCATAACAAGAATTGAGAATTTTATTTAGTTGGTGAGGGAAAAGACTTGTAATCTTTTCTTTTTAGAAAGGTTCATTTAAACTTTGTCTAGATTACATTCTTGGCAATTTGGTAATTAAATTACAGCCATTTGAGACTAAGCCTGGCCACAATTAATGTGTACGTCTGGAATCGAATCCTGAATAGATGGGATATTCCAAGGATCTCAACGAATATGCCACAACCCTTCTGGTTGACTTGTATCCTTGTTATCACTTACCGACTAAAAGATGCTTATAAACAATCCACTTTCAATTACCGAAAATATTATTCGACAATGTAAGTAAAGATAATGGCTCCTCTTGATAAACACTTATTATACTATATAACAATTTGCATGAATGATGAACACCGCTTTTAGAGTAAAGTACGACTTTGGTCCCTGTGGTTTGATATTTATAACATTTTTCGTTCTTAATTTAAAAAAAAATTGTTTTCTTCATACCTGTGGTTTTTATTTTCATTCCTTCATCCAACTTTGTTAAATTAAGTGTTAACTCATCCAAAAACATGTTTAATTAAATTACATATTTGGTCATTATATTATACCATCTTATATTTTTTATTCTCAAAATACATAATTCACATTTTGTTACTTTTTTACTTTATTTATTTATTTTATTATGACATTTTCTTTTATTGGTTAACTATAAACTATTATAACTTTAATCAAAAAATAATCAAGTAATTTCATTAAACTATTGATAAGTACATGATATTTTTTCAAAGTTTTAGGTTAAAATCTTTTAAAATTAGTATTTTTTATTTATTGATTTATTAAATCTTTTTATTTATTTTATTAAATCTTTCGTATGACAAAATATGTACAAAATTTATGTTTCATATAAATCCATGTTACTACTTATGATGAAATCTATCACAATTCCTAACCCAGAACGAAGTTCTAGGCTCTTAATAACTAGTTCGTAAATATTTAGGTGGTGTTTGTTTTTTTAAGATTAGCTCTTAGTTGCTATATACTTATTTTTTATTCGGTCAGAAATAAGACAATTTCAGACCTTTTGTTATTTTCCCTTTTCAATGTCTCTTAACCTTTAATATCCTCTGATAAATTAAGTGATAACTTAGCTACTTAATTACATCTTATTTCCGTCCAACACCATTATTTCGATTTCAATATTGGTTTTAGTCCAAATGCATTATGAACTTGGAAAAACAATGCAAAACACGCAAATTATAGATCTATGTGTTGGATTTCTAGAACATCTTGAATTAGTTAAATCTAGGCTTCGATGTTTGAGATATGATTAAAATTTCATAGTCTCCAAAATCTGTTAACATCCTTCTTATTTTTTTTTGTCATTCTATAATCGATGCTCACTTTAGTTGATATATTTAAGTTGAATCTTTTAGTGATAAAGTAGACAATCATACATATTCATGCGTTTGTCAATTCATGAGTTTTTATGTTGCATATCGGATGTATAAAACTCAAGGTCAATATGATCAGTTGATCCAATAAATTGAAAAATATTTACCCTATAGAGTTTTCAAACCCACATCTAATTAAATACATAATTATATATAATGTATAAAATGTAGAGTAAATTTCGCTTTTGGTCCCTAACGTTTGTAAATTTTAACATTTTTTGTCCCTAATCTCGCGAAACTCACATGTAATTTCTCATGTTTACAATTTCTCTTGGTTTTGGTCCCTCCTACTAATGCCTGTTAACGTTTTTCGTTAAATCAATTAAATAAGAGGTAATATGGTCATTTTACCGGTTTTCTTAATAGGCATACACAAACATCATATCTGGCACACCAAGTACTATAGGGACCAAACTGTAATTTACTTTAACTTATATGTGTATATATAGAAAGAGGGGGAGGGGAGAAACAAACTGTTACCTACAAGCCCGCAACTACGGCACAACACTAGCTACCGGGACCGTCGCCAAACTAGAGGCGCCGTCATTGGCAGTCTCCGGCAACCGTCGACATCATGTCCGGCACACAAAGACCCACACCTCCATCCTAAGTCCATCCTCTCCGACCATTATTTCCGATGGTTCCCAACAACTCCACTCCGATCATCATCTTTGACGAGGAGACCTGCATAGGTCACCATCATCACCCTCATCTTCGAGAACTTCCTTTCTCTTCTTTTCATCAACATACACAATAAAAATGGATTCGGTAGATCTGTTATTCAACAAATAGATCCCAAACTCACAACTTTTGATTTGGGAGCTTTAATGAAGGAATGCTTAATGAGATTAATCAATCATGAGTTAAAAATCTGATATAATATCAGTAGAAATATGGGGTTAATTAGAGAAGTCAACAATATAAAGAAACTTGTTGGCCTGTACTATGATCTTTCATCAAAACTTCTCAAAAAATGGTGGTCGGAGCAAGGACGGTCGTAGGAGGGTCGCTGGTGTGTGTCTATTATATATATATATATATATGTATATGTTATATATAATATAGTTACATAAGAAGTCCCTATAGTTTGATGGATTTTATAGTAAAAAGAAGTTTAAGAAAACAAGTAAAAGGACCGTATTACCCCTCATTTAATTGGATTTAACGGAAAAAGTCAATGGACGTTAGTAGGAGGGACCAAAACCAAGCGAACTTGTAAACTTGAGGGACTATATCCTAATTTTGCGAGATAGGGATGAAAAATGTTAAAATTTACAAACATTATTGACCAATAGTGAAGTTTACTATAAAATGTAAGTTCTAACAATAATTCCTATGAATCTATGTTATTTAACTATATGATTAAATACAAAAATATTTAATATTAACTCATTTATATAAGTATTGATTAGACGATTATAATAAACAAAATCTAAAAAAGTAAAACATATTTTTAATATATATTAATTAATATATGCTTATGTATGTTGATATGATATAGATGTAAAAATCAGAATGAAATAACTAAAAAATAAATTAATTAACTAATTATATAAACTTAAAGTGTAATTTAAAAGTAAAAATAATTTTATTTTTTATTATCATCTTGAAAGTGAGAATTTTAAAACTTTTACCATTATACATATTTTATTGAGATTTGTATCTCTTAGATAAATATAGATATGATGTAATATGTATAAGTCTATAAAAAATTCGGTATTTCATTTTTGAAAAATCTCTATCTGCAGTTATGATATTTTATAATATTTACTAAATTAGAAAAGTTTTTAATTACAAACTTATTTTGAAAACACTGATAAGATAATTATAATGCTATAGTTTGTAAAAGAAAAAACTTCATTTTTAGTTTGACAATGGTGTAAAATAAAAAATAAAAAATAAAAAGGTATAGTTTCCAAAAATTAATCCAAGTTGTCACATTTTGCTATTGTGTGTACTGTACTTAAAAACTTACCATATAATGTACCAAATTTTCAAAAGTTACCATTTAGTGTATCCTGACCTCTTATACCAGGTTACCAGCCGACCACCACCACTTCGGTGACTTTTCCGGCGACCACCATCTTCTCCGGCATGTTCGCGGACGACCACCATCTTCTTCGGCGTGTTCTATGGCAACCAGCTTCTTCTTCATTGTGTTCTACCGTGATCACCATTTTCCCCGGCGTGTTCCCCGACGAGCACCATTTTCGACTTTCTTTTTCACTTGTAAACCAGCAACCTCCGGTCACCCACTCCGGCGACTTTTTGGCAACTGCACCACCATCTTCTCCGGCGACCACACCACCATTTTTTTTGCGACCTCCATCTCCGCCACCCTCCATTTTTCCAGTAGACCCACACACACACAAACAGTCATCGAAAACTGCCCAAAAGTCGCTGGAATTTCGCCGGTGAAACGATTATGCGAGACGTAGGTGACGATTTGTCGGAGTTGCTCGGTGAAACAATTTCTCCGGTGACAAGTTGCTTGGAGTTGTAGGAGATCCCAGTCGAAGAAAATGGTGGTGTGGTTGCGGGAGAAGACGCTGGAGTGGTGTGTCATCGGAGAAGATGATGGTGTGCTCGCCGGAAAGTCGTCGGAGTGGTGCAGTAACTGGAAAGTCGCTCGGAGAAGATGGCCGGAATGACCGACTACCTCTTGAACAAGTTTCCCATTACAGTAAATGATAGGTTTTGAAACTTTGATACATTAAATAGTAGGTTTTTAAGTGCATTACACACAATAGCCATATGTGACAACTTGAATACATTTTGGGGAACTAAACCCAAAATAAACCTATAAGACATATAAAAACATTTAATATCATACTCATTTCGAAAGCATTGACGAAGCCATTACAATGATATAATTTGTAAAAAGTAAAAATGTTTTTTAACCATATTACTTTATATACATTATTTATAGGGATTAGTTCTTCAAAATGTATCCAACTATCTCCAATATACTATTGCATGTATCATCCTAAAAAAATTCATTTTGTATATATCAAACTTTATTTTTGAGTCTATTATGTGTATTTTTGATACACACAATAGTATATTGGGGGATAGTTGGATACACATAATAGACTCAAAAATCCACATAATAGACTCAAAAATAAAGTTTGATATACAAAAGAAATTTTTTTAGGTTGATACACACAATAGTATATTGGGGGATAGTTGGATACACATAATAAACTCAAAAATAAAGTTTGATAGAAAAAAAAAATTTAGGTTGATACACACAATAGTATATTGGGGATAGTTGGATACATTTTGAAGAAGTAATCCCTTATTTATATTTATATGATAAGAGTCAACAATGAAAATTGAAAAAGTAAAATATTAAAATAAACTATAAACCTAATTTTAAGGGTATTAAATGTAACTTATAAATTAAAATAAATAAACTAATGAGAGATTTGTTTATGCTAATTGAACCATTAATGTAAACTGTGGTCAGATACTTTTCAACAACTTTTCTATTATAGAGAATCTATTATGAATTATATTATTAAAATATACATTATATTTATTATCTCAAAAAACTTTTAAACAAATAATTATGATATTGCTGAAATAGATTAAAATAATATTTCTCTATCATCATTTAGAGGTTTTATAGCATTTCCAACAACATTGCTAAAATAAAAAAATAACATTTTTATTCATAAAATCTCTAAATGGGGATAGAGAAATAATATTTTAATGTTTTCCATCAATAACATAACTAATTATTTAAAAGTTTTAAAAAAATTTATTGAAATAATAATAATAATAATAATAATATATATTTTAATAATATAAATAATGATAGATTTTTTAAATAAAAATCTTATTGAAGATAGAAAATAATAATTTTAAAGATTTTTATCTTTCATTTTCTATTTTAAAGAAAATTATAATAAAGTTGTTAAAAATGCTTCCAAAAAAATCTTTATGTTTAAAGGGAACTTTAAATTTTTTTATTTTAACAAACGGTTCAACAATACTATTGAAACACTTTAGATGAAAATTTTTTATTTTTATTTATTTCAACAAAAGAATTGGAAGTATACATCCAATTCAAAGTAGAGTTTAGGTAAACATGTGTTTAAAATTCACACGATGCTTCAAAACCGTAACCGGATTTATCTCAAAAGCAGGTGCATTTTCGTCATTTCACTCCTCCAACTTCATATATAAATATTATTAAGAGTAAATCGGAAGTAGAAGAAGAAGAAGGATTATCAATATCATTAGATTCGGTCGGTCTCTATCTCTAAACCCCCCTTTGTTTTCTCAGATTCTTTCTCTACATTTCTTCTTCCGCCATTTTCGATTAATTAATCGCATGTTTTTCGATCTTTTTCAACGAACTCTTCTTCATCGCTTCCATAAATTTCTTCCTTTTCTTTCTGTTTCCTGTTGATTCTTATTCATTATTATTCGGAAAACTATTTTCATATAATATATATATATATATATTTATTTATATAGTTAAGTTATGGTTCAGAGAATGTGGTCGGAGAAGAAGACGAGTGATGCCTGGATATGGCCGGAGACGGAAACGACGGCGTTTGGGGGCGGAAAGCGTCCGATAAAGGTGGAAGAGATCGAGGAAGAGTTATCGCTTCATAAACGGTGGAAATCGTTGGCTTCTTCCCAGCCAACTGATGAGGTTTATAAATTTATGTTTTTGTTTCTACATTCTAGATTCCTTTTTTATGTTTTTGTTTCTACATTCTAGATTCCTTTTATTTGAATAGAAATGGCTGTTTGTTTGTGAGTTTAATTTTGAGTTTGAGGTTTAAGGGACTAGTTAGGGGTTTAATTGGGATTTGGGATTTTTTTTTTTACTTTTGAATTCAGTATATGGAGTTATAAAAGTGGATCTGGAATTGGAGTCTATGTAATTGAAAAATATGAATGATTTTGTTTCAATATCTAAGTTTTAATCTATGCATTTTGCAATAATAATGGTGAATAGGTTAAGAGTTCCATTATTTGAAAGTTAGGGATGTGGTAGATTTTCAAAAACATGTGGAAGAAAAACTAACCTGGTGGTTGACTTTTGTAGTAATTTGGGTCAAAGGGCCCACACTATTTTTTATATTTATGTATGTATAAACAATACAATATTGGGGGCAAATCATATGGTCTAAAAGTTAGAAATTGGTGAAATCATTTTACATGTGAACATGTAGTGTTCATAAGGGCTGTTTCATCATCAAGCAATGTTTTAGTGTTAAAGAAACACAAAAAATCATACACAGAATAGAAGGATGTAACATGTGAAACAATATGAATCATAGCTTAAAGTCAAAATTTTAGGCTGTTTTGGTTTATTTGCTTTCATGGGTTTGATTTTCACATACGTTGTTTCATCTATTAAACAATACATAAAACAAGTTTTCATGGTTTCTAACTTTTAAACGTTTTTTATATGATTTGATATATATATATATATATAGAGAGAGAGAGAGAGAGAGAGGGATGTTCAAACGAGAAACATATCAATTTAAGAGAACGCGAGAAGCAATCTCAGCCACTCGTCAGGTCAACAAATGCGGCTTGGACCGGTCCCGTTTAATAATCTCTACCCTCCCATGAATCGCGTCAATCCTCCGTGATCACGTCCACCGTAACTGCGAGATGAGTGGCTGAGATTGCTCCTCACGTTCTCTTAAATTGACATGCTTCTCGTTTGAACCTTCCCCTATATATATATAGTATTAGGTTCAAATGAGAAGTGCTAAAAAAATGAGAAGTAGAGAAGTGATCTCCACCACTCATCCGGTCAATATGGGCGGCTTTGACCGGGTCCCCTCCTTTAATAATCTCTACCCTCCCATGAATCGCGTCAATCCCCCGTGATTGCGTTCAAAGCCACCTTTATTGACCGGATGAGTGGTGAAGATCACTTATCTGCTTTGTATATATATATATATATATATATATAGGTGTGGTGTATATTGGTATGTATATGCAGCATCATTACCATCCCTTGGGTTAGAGTAATGATTTGCATAAACTTATCCCTCAGATGCTGATATCATCATCATCATCCCTTTCATGTGAGGACCATTTATTTTTTTATGGAGGTTGTCATTTTCTCAAACTAAGTTGTTGTTCTTATTTTGACTTTTTCATCCTTTTTATTTCTGGATCTATCCCATAGCTTTAGATGCATTTAAAAGGTTGTCATTATTAACTTATATTAAACAAATTGGGTTTGGTTGTTTTTTTGCTTCTTGAGAAAACTGATGTCATACATAAGGACTTTTTTGAAGTTCTAATTTACAAAGGCTAAACTAACAAATCATGTGTTTGATACTTGATTTTGGAATTTGTGGAATTCGGGTGCAATCCCAATAAGTTTTTCTACAATAGTAATGGAATAATTTCTACCGTAAAGGTGAAGCAAGTTGAGAATTTTATAATTGAACTACTTTAGTTGAGTAAGAGATAGAAAAGTTGGCCTAATTGTTCGTAGTTATCTTATCATATATAATAGTTTGCAATTAGTAAAAGCCGAGAACTTTTTGAGGTAGAGGACAAGTCTGCATACTTCTCACCTCCATATCCTGCTTTCGAGTGGGATATATCAAGTCTGATTGGTTTGATCCTAATACCTCAATTCTTACGGTGTATCGTCATAATTTCATAAAATTAAGTTATAAGTGGTCTTAATTGCCAGTGAATGTGAAAAATGAGTTTGATTTATATACTCTGACTCTTTTTTGTAATCGTATGTGATTATAGTTTGATAAATGATATGCAGTCGAACCTTGATAGCAACGAGTTCCTGGTCCCACCTTCTGGTTTTAACCCGCTTAACAAGACAAGTCCCTTGGGTTTGCGGCTGAAGAAGAGTCCATCGTTGTTGGATCTAATCCAAACAAAGTTGTCCCAATGCAATAAGAACGACGACCCTTTGCCAAGTGAAAATGTTCAAGTGGGAAATAAGACGGATGTTAAAGCAAGAGTTGGGACTTCAGGCCCTATTGATAAATTGAAGGCCTCTAATTTTCCAGCTCTACTTTTAAGGATCGGGAAATGGGAGGTATATATAACATTTTCTTATTCTTACAAAATTTTACTTATTACGGTAGAGGACAAGTCTGTATACATCTAACCTCCAGGTGGAATATACTGGGATCGTTTGGTTTGGTTTAATATCTTACTGTTACATATTGGTTATACCTATACGTAAAACGTTTCCAAATTGTACCTGAAAGTTGTTCCTGTGGCAGTACGTATCACAACACGAAGGGGATTTAGTAGCGAAATGTTACTTTGCAAAGCATAAGCTTGTATGGGAGGTTCTAGATGGCGGACTAAAGAATAAGATAGAAATCCAATGGGCGGATATAGTGGCGCTAAAGGCAAACTGTCCAGATAACGGGCCTGGCACTTTGACTATTGTGGTATTTACCCCATTCCATTATCGTTCGTATATGTGATTACATGTTCATCGTTCCTATATTCAACCAGTACCTTTTGTCTTCAGCTTGGTAAACAGCCACTTTTCTTCAGAGAGACCGATCCACAGCCTAGAAAACACACCCTTTGGCAGGCAACCTCAGATTTTACCAATGGAGAAGCAAGCACATATAGGTACACCCTTTATAGCATAAATACTAAAGGGATGTTTTTTTTTTCTTTCAAAAATACCTCTTAAAACCTCTTAAGTCTCAAAGTTAAGAGGATTTTGCATACTTAAGACTGTTTGTTTTAAGAGGTGCACCATCCACCTCGTATTTTTTAGATGTGAAATCAGACTTCAGACCTCTTAAAAAAACAAACGACACCTAAATGTCCTAAATCTAACAACGTAGAAATGACCAATAGTTTTGATTTGGTGGTTTCTGCAGGCAACATTATTTACAGTGTCCACAAGGTGCGCTAAACAAGCATTACGAAAAATTAATCCAATGCGATACACGGCTTAACTTTCTTAGCCAACAGCTAGATACAATTTTGGACTTGCCGTTTGCTCCAGAAGCTTCCATTAAGGATCCAAATATATCTGGAAAAAACGTTGTTAACCGAGCAGAAATGTCAAAACGATCCTCCGTATCTGGCTTTGAGGGCGTGGTTATGCCATATGCTTCACGGCATTCGTTCTTGATGACCAAGGAACCGCATGGAGATTTTACAAAAGATACTCACAATCCGAATTCAGGTACTATTTTTACTGAAACAAATGATATGATTAGGAACAAAATACTCTGATTTTTATTAGAAAATATTACTTATTTTATGTCATTCATTTTCCATGGCTTTGAAGAGTACGCTCACGAGGTTCCAAACAGTTTTTCGGGAAAAATGAAGGCGCAACCGAATATGTCGATATCTCAACTTGTAAACCACATCGGACACTGTATTTCCGAGCCAAATTCCGGTGGGATTTTACCATTACTCGAGAATGTTTCAGCTGTAGGCAATCAAAAAGACGCCATCGATAATATTTCCCAGATTCTGCTGAGCGACACCCAGCTGGGAACGGCTTCAGACGAGAATACCCTGCTGTCGACAGTCGACTCCCTATGCTCCCTTCTTCAAGTACACGATGGAAATGACTCTTTTACCCCTGATTGTAATCCGATGACCGAGATTGGGGGTTGGGAAGAGGATTTTGGTAATGCTTCTGGTGTTATGTCGAGAAAGGACTCGTTTAGCGATTTGCTGCATGGGCTTCCGAGGATCGCATCCCTGCCAAGGTTTTTGTTTGATATCTCGGAGGATGGGGAGATCTTGAATTCTTAAAACGGAATCAACTTGAATATGTAAATATGATTCATCGTCGTAGTTTGAGGAAGTAGATATGGATTTAGAACTGTGCAGATCCTGCGTTGGTGAAGAATCTCGACGTCTTTTCTTATGCATCGTTATCGTTGTCTTCTGGGTCAGTTTCCTGTTAATAGGTTTATGTGTTTTTTTCTTTTCAGAAATTAGGATATTAGATCAGTATGAAATAGATTGATGGATTTTGGATCTCTTTTTTGTTTTTAGAATGTATTGCTTCTCTGTGAGTATGTGAAGTAACTAGTCAAGAGTAGCAGGTTATTTTATGTACCGATTTCATCTTTGTGTCTTCATTTGTGTTCTGAATTTTCTTTTGTCGGTGTTTTTGATGTGTCGAATCGTCCCTGTTGAGCAATGTCCCACATTGGACATAAAGTGAACTTGTAATGTGCTTATAAGGGTCATGGGCTACTCCACTCATAGCCAATTGGTTTTGAGTTGGAACCCCACAAACTTACAGTCCCTAGCCAAGTCGTGGGTTGCAAAGGCAGACTTGGACGCTTGATTTTTTTATGAAGACGCATTGGATTTGGCCAGCAGGCTTCTATTAGTTGATGTGCACACTCTCTTGTAGGTAGCGGCCGACACCCCCTTCCTCTTCTCCCTTCCCCTTACTTCCCCGCCTCATCGGTTTTAATTTCTGTCGAATTCACTGCATCGGGAATCGAACTCTTCCTGGGGTAGTATTCATCATTTCGTCCAGCATTGGTAAAGCCTTTTTGTATTCCACATCGCTGATTGGCTCTTCTGGGTGCTGGTCATTTATGCGGTTGGATCTCGTGTGATGTCTGCCGCCTCGTCTGATGTACCTTTTCTGACCACCTCCCCTTCTTCCGGGTGCCGGCCATTCACTTGATTAAATCTCAAGTCGCCTGCAGCGATGTCTACCAACCCGCACCTCCCCCTACTACTCCGATATGATTATTACCTTAAAAAATGCTCTCCTCCACTACCCATTGTTCATCGCTCCCATCATTCCTTTCCTACCATTTCGATAATTCATCTTCCGTATCGATGCCATCCTTTGTGTCCGACTCTTCTTCTCTTATTTGTGTCTCCATAGTGCTACCGTCTTCTTCTTCAATTTGGATTACATAATACAAATCTACGACTTTGACTCTCTTGATCTCACTAATTTTATTCACCAGACTTGTAGCAATCAAACCTTTTGCGCACATTACATTTATGCACTCCTCCAGCCGACAATTGCTCGTGGTTATCCCTACGATTTTTGGATTGAGTCAGCTTATCAACATTTCCTACCGTGCATGATTGAAGGAACTGTAGTCTATCATGATCTACCTTCTAGTGACCGATTACGTGCCGGTTGTGAATCCTTTTTTTTCTAAAGTTAGAGTTTGTGTGTATTTGTATCCTCTTATCTTCTTTTAGCTAATTAGTGTATCTTTCCTTGCTGCCACTTTTGTTTGCAAGATACACCCTCATTCTGTATCCTCCAATCCAAATGTTCCTTAGTTTGTTCTCTAACTCCTCCTCATCATCTCCAACATATTTGAACCTCACAAAGCCAATATTTGTCTCCATTCTTGAGTCTCTTATCCACCATGTAGATATCTGAAACTCAACCATCCATACCCTTTGAAAGGTGTGGAACCTCCTAGGAAATAGGGAAGTTGTGAAACAGATATGATATCTCTTTTGGAATCTTGTTCGATCCCTTGTTCAATCGATTCAGTTGTGATTCGCTATACCCACTCCATTTCCTACTCACCGGATCCGTCCTCACAAACCCTCCCACGTTGCGTAACCCACTCCGGTACTCTCTCTCTCTCTCTCTCTCTCTCTCTCTCTCTACCTCTCTCTCTATCTCTCTCTTTTTATTGGATAAGGTTCATCTAGGCTTCGCCTAGACTACATCCTTGGGAATTTGGAAATAAAAATTCGGCTGTCTAAGACTAAGCCTGGCCACAAGACGTGTACGAAGGGATTTAAACCTGGGGTGAATGGGAGATATCATCCACATTCCCCACCAGGCCTTACCGCTACGTCACAAGCCCAGCCCTGTGGTTAACTCTCTCTCTCTCTCTCTCTCATTTCTCTCCTTACTTTAACTAAAAACCTTTTAACTATTTTAATATTTAATTGAGCTTTTGTCAAACATTGACGTTAACCGAATTATATTTTGGTTCAATATTAATTCATTTAACAGTCAAGTAACTTGCTCAAGATTACAAATTTACAACATGTTCTCCTTTCCCTACAATTATTTTGCTAATACAACCAATTAATTGAAATTAACTCCCATGCCAAATTATTACAAAATATTGACATTATTAAAGATTGGTATGTTAAATAATTTTTGAATAACATCAAGTTGCAATGCTTCAAAGCTTTGAACAAAACTTGCTAAGAGTATTACAATTCAAACATTTATATATAGTAATGAGTTGTTTTTTTAAATACCTCCTAAAACCTCTTAAGTCTGAAAACCATAAGAGGTTTGTAGACTTAAGACTGTTTGTTTTATTTCTAAGAAAAAGTCTGAAAACCTTTGACAATACTCAGAAATTTTAAGAGGTGCATCATCCACATCTTATTTTTTAGATGTAAAATCAGACTTTAAACTTTAGTCCTTTTAAAAAACAAGCACCTAATTGTTTAGGTGACTACTATATTGGTATGTAAAATCTTATTGTAATAAAAAAAATAGTTCAATTTTTGATTAAAAAAAGAGTTTGAATGTGTTTATGAGTTGGTTACAGTTTTATGAAGTACTTGATCATGTATATCAGTTGAAAACTTAGTTTAAAAGGGTTTAAACTAGAACTTTAGGAAGTTGTATCTATGGAAGAGTAATAAGTTGTAAACTTCAAATTTAAGAGATTATAAAAACATGTGGTACATGTACACACAATATATATATATATATAGATCTATTATTAACATAGAGTAAACTACACTTTTGGTCCCTGTAATTTAACAAAAATAACGGATTTAATCCCTAGAATTTAAAAAATACAAATTTGCCACCGTAGTATGCAAATTCGTCCGGTTTTGGTCCCCAATGCTAACACCGTCAATTGGGCTTCCGTTAGTCACCACCACGTGCAGGGCACACGAGGGTAGTTTGTCATTTTAACCATTTTCTTCTATTTTAGTATTTCCATATTATTTTTCTTATTTTATCAAGAACAATGAAGAACATTCTTCTTCTTTATCTTCTTTATCATTTGAAGAACAATCTTTATAACAATCCTAAACCACAAATTCTGATCCAAATTTAAATTAAAATTGAAAATCCCAAATCTAAATAATGAACAGAGCCTAAATCAAAACCGTAAATCAAGTATCTAAATCAAATTCCAAAAAGATCATGCAACAAGAAGAATCAAATCCCAAAATTCATTTAAACCGACAACAACCCAGATCTGAGAGTGAGATAGAAGAACCAACTTGATGAAAGAAATTGAAAATCCAAAACTCATATGTTTGATAAAAAGAGAAAAACCAAGCATAAATGAAGAACAATCTTCATCTTCTCCAATAAAATCCCTAAAATTTAAATCAACATTAAACTAGATTTAAACACAAAAATCTTAAACAACATTAACCTAAGATATAAAACCTAAAATCAAACTATTTTTAGAAAAAGCTCTTGATGAGAAACCTAAATCTGGAACAAACCCAAAGAAAACCCTAACAAAAACCCATAGTTGTGTTCTTTTCCAGATTCAAAATCCATAGAAATTCCTAACAAAAACCCATAAGGAAAACCCATAGTAGTGTTTTTCCATATTTGAAGAAACCCATAGCTATAGGTTTCGTATGGACCCCAAAATCTAAACGAAGGTGCACAAGGACAAAATCTAAACCCTCTCTGTTGCAACCCAGATCTAGAAGAAGATGATAGTGGCGGTTTCTGGTTCGAGTGGGAGGGTCATGATGATGACAGTGGCGGAGAGGTGTTGATGTGGTAGAGGAGGAAGGTGGCAAGCGGGTGGAAGGTGGTGTCGCCATGAGCTGCGATGAAGGCGCTGGAGATGGAGTCGCTAGTGATACAACGGAGGCCAAGATTCAGATTTAGTCCCTGTGGTTTGAAAAATATTAAAATTAATAAAAGAAATGCTAAAATGACGAAACAACCCTCGTGTGCTCTGCACATGGGTGTTCCTAATGGAGGCCTTGCTGACGGTGTTAGCCTCAAGGACGAAAACCAGACAAAATTGCATACTACGATGGCAAATTTGTATTTTTTAAATTCTATGGACCAAATCCGTTATTTTTGTCAAACCACATGGACCAAAAGTGTAGTTTACTCTATAATATATTATAATTATATATATATATTATATACATATAACCTATAAAACAAATTAAAATAAAGCAAAAAAACAAGAAGAGTAATTCTGTCATTTTGCATCACTGAAATCAACATGCTGCGAACCAAACAACATGAGAAATTGGACTCCAATTACATTTCCTGCCAACCAAACAAAATATGGAATTGGATTCCAATTTCATCAGAGATTTCAATTCCATCAAAAACATTACAGCGAGCCAAATGCCATCTTAGATACATTCATTTTACCTTTTCATCTTTCTATCTATTATTTATAAGGAAATGTACAACTAATAACAATTAATAAATTACATATTTGGTCCTTGTGGTTTACTCTTTATTACATTGTTGGTCTTTCTTTCAAAATAATTATGGATTTGGTTCATGTGGTTTACATTTTCTTGCACTGTTGGTCCTTCTACCTATTATTAAGCATAGGGACCAACAATACAATATAGTGTAAATCACAGGGACCAACAGTGCAATATAGTGTAAACCACAAGGACCAATAGTGCAAGAAAGTGTAAACCATAAGGACCAAATCCATAATTATTTTGAAAGATGGACCAACAATGTAATAAAAGGTGAACCATCTGGACCAAATATGTAGTTTACCCTAAAAGTTATGTATTTCATTATAACAAAACTTATTTGGTAATTTCACATCCAATGTCCAAATATGTAGTTTACCCTAAAAGTTATGTATTTCATTATAAGAAAACTTATTTGGTAATTTCACATCCAATTTAAGTTGCTTTAAGCTCCAAACTATTTAACTTTTTTAGATGCATTCATTTTATCTTTTCATATTTCTATCTATTAATTATAAGAAAATGTACAAATGAATAACAATTATAAATCATCTATATAACATCAACTATGGTAACATGTTTTACCAAATCATTACCTAAAACCAAATTTGGGAAACATGTAGAAAGCAATTAAATACAAATGTTTCTGAACTCCCATGATTAATGCATGAATTAGGGTAAGTAGTAGACAAATGGGGAAGTCTACTATACGTTTGATAATGGTATGTTGTACTCTTTCCTTCACCTAAGGTTTTATTTTTCCCACATGGTTTTGTTCCTTGGTGTAAGGTTTTAGTAAGACAACAATGTTGATTTCTTAACTCTCATGATTAATGTACAAATCAGAGAAAATATTAGACTAAAGGAAGAGTCTATATTGCAAAGAAACTAGTACGTTGTACTCTTTCCTTCGTCATATTTTTGTTTTTTTTCCAATGGGTTTTTATTTTGGCGTAAGGTTTTAACGAGGCAACGAATGTGCATTACCACTCCTTTGACTCGGCACAAGGGGAGTGTTGTAGGATTATGTGCATCATCAAAATTATATTAAAATTTTCTTTTATATCTTAAAATTAGGGTTTTGTAAAATGAGAAAAGTATAAGGGGCGTACACCTTTTCTTGTGTGTGTGCAATTCAATTGTGGCAGTTCACAGAAACGCATCCCTCTTCTATTTTTCTTCAATTGGCGGTTCCTTATCGAAACACCTTTTGTTCTTCAAGTCGTTGCTCTCGTGTCTTCATTCGCCGGTCTCTTTGAGCAATTTGAATTCTCCGGTTTCTCCGGTTGTCTTCTCCGCCTCTCCGGTTAAGGTAAGTCCCCCTTTTCGGTGGGTTCCAGATGGTGGTAGTTTTCTCCTAGAATTCGCCCACTCTGGGTATCCCTCGTATGATTCCAATCGACCTTCTTTCTATGGTGTTCTTTTGTTGAATCTCCGGCGCCGGTTATGGTGGGTTTCTCGGTTTCTTGATGAATGATAGATGATGAGAACCTTGGCCCTGATACCAATTGTTGGATCGAAATATAGAATGACAAGAAATAATCAACCAAAGTTTATTGATATAACTGATAAATACACTGAGAATCCACAATGAAATCTGTTACATATGTTTCCTATTTATAAACAACGAAGAGGTTCCTTCGAACCATTGTGACTGTTCGAATAGTTGTGTTGATTCGAACCATTGTGATGGTTTAGAAGGAGGTGGTTATTCATGAACCATCACATCTTTTCAATTGAACTATCATCACACCTCTTCATTAATAACTGATTACATTTAATTACATAAATTATCTAATTATAATTCTAATACTAATTACTTATTTTTGTCATTAAATTCCAACAGAATTATTGTCGTGCACATTTATGTAAAAGTTGTTTACATTGAGGGAATCCAATTTTAGCTTATGATATGGTTTTTGTATTCTTAACTCATCAATAAGAATAAAGATAGATAGTTTTTGATAATTGTTACTAAAAAAGGTAATATCATTAGTTTTTGATAACATATAAACAAAATTATTATCGGTGCATTTTAAACTCCTATTAACAAATACTATTGTCAGTATATATAAATTTACCACTTTTATTACTTTATTATTTTACATTTGAATTCAATTAGACCATCCACTGTGGCCATCGGCTTACCCATCAGGTATGTCTAAGCCGTCGGGTTCCTTAACCCACACCGCCGCGCCTCCACTTCGGGTTGAATGAAACGGTTTGATGAAGCCGTTTGAAAAAGAGACGTTACCCCATCCCCCTCCACCCCCAACGGTAACACCAACGGCTCTTTTTAGTTTTTTTTTTCTTTTTCAATTTTCAATACTATATATACAATCCTATATTCACACATTTCCTACACAACTCACAAAATTTCTACACATTCCTATTCTGCTGTACATTCATATTCTTCTACACATTCTTCTACACACTTCTTCCAAATGGATAAACAAAAGACACCGAAACAAACGAAACGTTCGAGCCGACAAACCCAAACCCAAGTCCGGCCGACAACTTTGAGTTCCGCCGGTTCATATATCCCGCCATCCGCCGCCGTATACGATCCAAATTTTTTTAACACCAACGTTCCGCAATACGGAATGAGCCATGGTAATCTTTTACCGTTGATGGCTCAATCGTTTACGGGAATGTTCACTCATTCGAGTCCCATGGCGTCTCAATCAACTCCGACTACGATGCCAAATATAAACGAGCCCCGAGATAGGGAAGAAAGCTCGCCCGAATTTGATGAGGTACCCGAAACGCAACCAACGACACCGCCATCCCCACCACCACCATCGGGTAGGAGCAAAGGCAAAGGCAAAGCCAACGACTCGAAAGACGCGAAAAGAAAATTCCCCGACCGGGCGCCGCCGAAAGCGTGGACACCCGTGGAGGAGGTTGAGTTGGCGAAGGCATGGGTGGCGACGTCGGAGGATTCCGTAGTAGGTAACAATCGTTCGCAAGTATCTTTATATATTGATTGTGTCATTTTGTGTATATAACGCAACTTACGAACTTTTAATTTTTTTCATGTAGATGATTTTTGGGATACGGTTAGAATATCTTTCGAGCAACGCACGGGATGTCCACCAAAATACCGCACCGTGCATCAAATAAGGAGCAAATGTGTATCGTTGGGCAAAATTTGTCCTAAGATTTTCCAACATCTACAACAACATAAAATCGAATCGAAAAAGCGGCGAGGGTGACTCCGACTGGTTAGCAAAGGCTCGCTTCCGTTACAAAGAAGAGCACAAGAAGCCTTTTCATCACGAACATGTTTGGGATGTGCTCAAGGGGTGCGAGAAATACATGCGCACACCTCTCATAGGTGCCACCCGCTCGTCCCAAACGATCAAAGACTTCCGAATCCGGGACGCCCACCGACGCTTCTGACGCACACGGTTTCAATGTCGATGACGATGACGAAAACGAAGACGAAGACGAAGAGGAGCGTCCATGACCCATCGGAAGACACGCGGCGAGGGCTTCGGCATCGGGTTCTACGGGAGGCGCCTCGAGCGAAAGAGTATCCGGGTTGTTGAGCGAGTTAACCACGCTCAACACGACATCTCGAGAATTACTCGATCAAAAAACGAAGGGACTTGGACTTGCGCGAAAGAGATTTGATGTTTCGTGAATCGGAGGCGGAGGATAAAAGGAAACGGCGAGATTATAGGTTTTACAAAACGCCGCATGCGCATCTTTTGGGTGGTGCGTTATATACAACGTTGGAAATGAAAGAGAAGCTACGACAAAAATACGGATGGCCGCCTCTCGATTGATTTTTAGTTTTTAATTTTTTAGATTTAACGCAATTTTTAGTTTTTAATTTTAAGTATCGCAATTTTAATTTTAATTTTATTGTAACGTTTTTATTTTAATTTTTAATGTTAGTATTATTTTTATAAAAATTTTTAAATGTAATTTTTTAATTTTTATTTTTTATATTAGAATTGTTTTTTAAAATTAATTAAAATGAATTTTGATGGAGTGGGTTGCAGTGGGTCGACAGTGGATGAATTGGGTAGTTTTGGGTAAAAGAGTTGAAAGCTGATGTGACAGTTGAAACCATTGGGTTGCAGTGGGTCGACAGTGGATGGCCTTATAAAACAAATATCACACCACGCAATGCGCAACGAGCAACACGAGTTTTTGAGGAATTCAGATCTCGTGTAGAAACATGCAGAGGTGGAAGGATTTGAAATAATTGGTGTGTAAAAAAATTAAAATTAAAATGATTTCAATTATCCATAAATAATTCATAAGAACAAATTAAAAATGGTCATAAAAATAAGAGGTAAATTACATGTTTGTCTTGGTCCCTATTTTAAAATAATTATACAAAAAGTCCTTGCGGTTTACATTATTTTACGAGTAAATTACATATTTGGTCCCTGTGGTTTGGTGGTTTTAATACTCTGGGTCCCTAAATTGAAATAATTATGGATTGGGTCCCTGTGGTATGCGTTTTATAACGCGTTTGGTCCCTAGAAATGACGCCGTCTATTTTGATCCGTTAGACTCATCATGTGCCGTGCACATGATGGGCATTTTTGTCATTTAATAATTATTTTTATTTTCATTTAAACTCATAAGGACCAAACATGCAATTTTCTTTATCATAACTAAAAACCTCAAGGACCAAAATGTAACTTCTACCTACCACTACCATCATCATCCATGTTTGAAGACCATCATCATCATCATCCCCTTTGAAAAGTCCTTCCAGACCATCATCATCCCCATCCCCTTTGAAAAGTCCTTCCAGCAAAAAAACCATTAAAAATTCACCATCATACTAAAGACCACCACCACCACCACAATCCACCACCACCATCACCACCACCACCACCACCACCACCAACCACAATCAACCACCACACCACCACCACCACCAACCACAATCAACCACCACCACCACCACCACCACCACCACCATCATCACCACCACTAAACCTTCAACCCACCAACACCACCACCACCCTCAAACCACCAACACCAATACCCACCACCACCACCAACCACCACTAAACCACCACCACCAGCACCACCACTACACCACCACCACCATTACACCATCACCACCACCATCATCATCATCATCACCACCACTACACCACCACCACCACCATCACCATCATCATCATCATCACCATTCACCACCACTAAACCTTCAACCTACCAACACCACCACCACCCTCAAACCACCAACACCCACCACTAACACCAACACCACCACCAACCACTACCACCATCACCAGATCACAAATCTGGAAAATCCAGATCCAGATCGCAGATCCATATCGCGGCTAGGAGACGGTCGGCGGTGGTGCAGGTCGATTTCTGCAACGATGGTGGTGGGTTAGCAGGCGACGATGGTGGGTTAGCAGCCGAAGGGGGCGGCGATGGAGGTCAGTTTCTGCAACAACAGTGATGGTGGGTGTGGGTGGCGTTGGTGGGTGGTCGATGTGTGTTTTAGCTATGGGTAGGTGTTTGGTGATGGAAGCAATTGGGGTAGATGATCTGATGAAGTTAATCGAGGAAGATGAAGTAATTTATATATTTTTTTCTTTTTTTAATTAATAGTATGATAAAATACATTTTGGTCCTTATTATTTTAATTAAATAGAGTGAATTACATATCTGGTCCCTGTGATTTTAATGAAAAATAAAAAGATATGTTAAATGACCAAAATGCCCATCATGTGCCATGCACATGATGGGACTAACGGCGCAAAGATGGACGGTGTTTGTCAGAGGGACCAAACGCGTTATAAAACGCATACCACAGGGACCCAATCCATAATTATTTCAATTTAGGGACCCAGAGTGTTAAAACCACCAAACCACAGGGACCAAATATGTAATTTACTCTTATTTTACACTGCTGTACTTTTGATTTACATTAGATTACACTATTGGCCCATGTGGTTTACACTATATTGCACTAATGGTCCCTAACGCTATTGGCAAAATATGGACCAACAGTGCAATATGGTGTAAACCACAGGGACCAACAGTGCAATATAGTATAAACCACATGGACTTTTTCCATAATTATTTCAAAATAGGGACCAATAGTGTAAGTGTAAACCACGGGAACCAAATATGTAATTTTCCCTAAAAATAAGAGTAAATTATGGGTTTGGTGGTTTTTATGGATTTCGTTCCTAAGCTTTATTAATTATGAATTTGGTCCCAATGGTATACATTTGCTGCTGGATTTGGTACCTATGGTTTGCGATTTTTGTTGGATTTGGTCCCTATGGTATGTATTTTTTGTTGGATTTAATCTCTATTGTATGTATTTTCTGTTGGATTTGGTCCTTATTATATGCACACGTTTATTGAATGGCCATTAGCCCGAAGGACCAAATCCAAAGAAAAATGCATACCATAGGGACTAAATTCATAATTAATGAAACCTAACGGCGAAATTTGTAAAATCCACCAAACCTTAGGGACCAAATTTGTAATTTACTCTAAAAATAATTAAGCTACCTTCTATTAATCGATTACTGCAAAAATGCATACTTTAAAACATTAAGAAAGAAAATCGGTGAAATACCAACTACCCATAAGATTTCTAAATTTTATGTTTGAGGGATTTTTGTAATTTCAATTCCATCCTTCAAATAAAACGCGGGATTGGAATGAAATAAATTCAAATTCCGCAAACCAAAAGGGCCGTTAAGACATAAAAAGAAAAGAACAACTTGCATCACTTGAACAAACATGCATTGATATCCCAAACATGCTTTTAGATTCTAATTAAAGCCAAAATTCCACCAAAGTTGTCAAATTCAACATCTACTACTATAGTAAATGTACACAGAAAAATAGCAATTGCTTTACTAATCACATCTAATCTAGTTTCTGTACTTCCAAAAGAACTGTTGTAGAATGCTAAAAATGGTTTTCGGTTGAAATAGGAAACGGAATCATGCCATGCTAAGACACAAAAAACATTCGGGATCGGTAGATTGTTCTTCAGGTATGGCATACCTCAAGCATTCGCTATGGAAGGCATGCCCGCACGGCAAAACATCTACAGAAGGAAGAAGTTGAGGCCTCAACTCAATTCTGTATTCATATTCATCCTCTTCATAAGATCCATAATCATGCTGTGGCAAATATGAAAGATCCTTATCGCATAAAATGCAGTCATTCCCAGATCGCTCACTTTCTTTCTCATGGCCTGCAAATTCCAAAAAACATAAGTGGCTAAATATGTGAAATTGTCTTCAATTGGTTATCCTCTATTTGAATTTGGTTATTAGCTGGTTATCAGTTAGTTTTATGGAGCTTTATGAAGTTGTATGCATGCAGTAAGAAGTTGTAAACAGTTGCTAACTGTTTATATGTTTCGCTATGTCTATTTCAGTATAACTATATCCTTTTCAATTCTAAGGTGTTGTTTGTCTTTAAGATGTCTAAAGTCTGATTTCACCTCTTAAAATTTTAAGGACGGTAAGAGGTTTTCCAGACCTATTCTTAAAAATAAAACAAACAGTCTAAAGTCTGCAAACCTCTTAATTTTCAGACTTCAGAGTTTTTAAGAGGTGTTTTTTAGAAAACAAACAGCCCCTAAGACAATCCAATCCCTTTCAATGTGTCATTAGTCAACTCATTTTAACCACTTCCCATCAAATTTCAAATATTTCCAAAAAGTTCAAAGGAGATAAAAATGTCAATGAAAGATACTCCCTCCGTCTCAAAATAAATACCCACGGCATAAAGTCTTAGAAATATATGATCATTTAACTTCCCAATGAGCTAAAAGACAGTTTTGCCATTTTAAAAAGAGGGAGTATTGCATAACTCCATCTCATAGTTAAGGGTAAATTGGAAAGTGGAAACTTAAACTAAAACAGAAATACGACTTATTTGGAAACATACCGTTCCATTTGATGTAATAAACCGGGGTGTATGAATATGGTCTGCTTTGACTAGTAGAAGCATGGTTCTTCTTGTCATGGCCAGATAACATAGTTGGAGTCTTTGCAGTTCCAATCTTTTTAACGGGAATTTTCGAACCCTCAGTTTTCTTCAGAGTTTCCATCTTCTGAATAGCAATAGAAGAATCTTTTTTGTCATCAGGTTTTGGGATTCCGCTCTTCTGGGTAGAAGGAGCTTTAGAACCTTCAGTTTGATGGATTTCCTTCTTTTTAGAAGTAGCCGGAGAATCTTTAGAAACTTCTAATTTCTGAACTTTCTTCGTCTGAATTTGAGGGTCCTTTGGGCTTGCAATTACTTGAATTTGCTTTTTCGTGGCAGTTACCGGCTGAACCTTGCTCAACTGTGCTGGATTACTCTGCTGAGATCTGCCTGATGGACCTGCCACATCTTCAAAGAGTTGCAACAAAAAAGTTAAAACGAAAATCCATATTAATTTTAAGAGGATCTAAGTAAGACATACCCACAAACATGATTCAAATTATAGTTAGGTGTGTACCGACAAAAAAGATGGACATTGTAGTGGAAGATAACAGCAGGCTGACCTCAGTAAACTCCAAATCAACTTCAAGCTGTGGTGAAGTTATTGGTAGCCCATAACTTGAGGGTTATAAGAAACTCAAAATCTCAGGTTCTATCCATGTGAGATGAGTTGTTACATAAAAGTTCCTAAAGACATAATGTCTTTCTTTGTTAGTTTTACGCAGTTATATTACTAAGGCTGTGTTTGGCAAAAATAAGCTAGCTTATAAGCTTAGTCCATCCAAACATGTACCATAAGCTAGCTTATTGAAACGCTACTTGGAGTAGCGTTTTTGTAGCTTTTTTCCAATTATACCCTTATTAATAATAAATATTATACGCCAAAAGGGTATTTTGGTCATTTCACATACTCATAAGCTAGTTTTGCCAAACATAATTTGTTCATAAGCTAGCTTATCAGCTACTAACTAGCTTATCAATTAACAACTAGCTTATCTGCTACCAGCTAGCTTATCAGCTAGTTTGCCAAACACAACTTGAATGCATACCTACAAAACAAGGTTTGGCGCACAAAGGGAAAAATAATGGATTTCTCCACCTCATAATTAAGGGTAAAATTGGAAAGCAGACACTTACTTTTGGGACAAACTAAAAATAGAAATGCGGGCACTTATTTTATGGAAAGAGGGAGTACTTACTAGATTGTCTTTCTTTGTTGTTATTATTACTGCATGGAGGTCCAATTTTAAGAGAAGCCGCCGTAGATGAATTCATCAACGCCGCCCTCAAGTCATTCTTACAATCATGCTGAATCTTGCTTGATCCTTCGACAGTTTTCTCCCTACCCTCCCCCAAATTCGAAGGTTTTAAATTTGAACCACCCAAAGATCGATTCATCAATGCCCTCAAGTCATTCTTGCAATCATGCCGAATCTTACTTGGTCCTTCGACAGATTTCTCCCTACCCTCCATCAAATACGAAGGTTTTGACTTCGAACCACCCAAAGAAGACAGAAGTCGCCCACAGTAGTCGTTCCATATCTTTGTGGTACTTATTGGCTTCACTGCAGATGTTTTGACCGCATTTTGGTTTGAGATAGAGAGTTTTGTAGCAGCCGGAGGACAGAGAACTCGTTTACAAGCGAGATTGGATGTTACTGCCTTAGTTCCATCAGACCTCACATTAAGACGTTTGTCTGAAAACCGTGCTAGAGAATTCTTCGGCTCATCGTCCCTATGCGGGTTATCCTTTTTTGTGCCAGAGGAGCTGGAAGAGGCAAGAGAATCTAGAAATCGCCCAAGTGGTTCTCGAGTGGCGTGGCTTGATCCTACTTTGGAAACCTTGTCACAATTCATGTTTTTGGGTATGGATGCTGCAGATATTTTTGATGATAGATCAGCTACAAGTATTGATAAATATCACAAATGTACTTAATTCTATAACATCTATACATGTCAAAAGAAAGTTAGAAACAACAATAGCCGTGCTTAAGATAACTTGTTATGTAAGCATGCTACAATATCATCCGAGTTTCTTATTTTAATTCTTCACATCAATAAGGTTGAGTCTGTTAGAATTGAAATGTTTTACTTTTCTGCATAGTATATAAAAGTTGATATTCCATTTTGTCAAGCTAAATGATCATTAAGTGCATAAAGAACAGCAAAAGAGATTTATGTTTCACATTTAGAACTTGTTCAATCACTAATCTATTTATGTATTGCAGTGATACAATTTGACTTAATTTTATCTAAAATCAGCAATTAGTAACTTTGTTAAAATGCCATGAAATCAAATAGCCAACCTACTTATATTCAATCTTAA
The DNA here is from genome assembly GCA_030169165.1 of Centaurea solstitialis. NCBI lineage: Eukaryota > Viridiplantae > Streptophyta > Magnoliopsida > Asterales > Asteraceae > Centaurea > Centaurea solstitialis. The sequence goes on from CM058042.1 coordinate 71,547,426, forward strand.
CCATCAAGTATAGTTTCGAAAACATTTATCTAAACTTCCGACCTAAATCGTAGTGTCGAATATGAAACTTCTAGAAGCCGTCTACGCGATCCTTGCTTTCGGTTACTTATTAAATAGTACACAACAAAAAAACTCAATAGTATTCTACTCCAAATTTACTATATAAAGGATAATCCTTATAATCTCCTTACAAATTTTCAAAAATTACAATCCATATTTATAGCATTCACTCAGAAACCAATAGTTAAGGAAACTCTGCTTCTTAATTCAGTCTAGTTTTGCTAATAAGTATTAATTTCAAATATGCAATATCTACTACTGTTCATGGTGCAAATAAACCCTAAAATAATCGCCTAATTCGAATTTGAAAACCTAAAATCATGATCATGATGACATAAATTAAGCAGAAATCAAAATATAAAATGATTGAAGCATTAATAGAAATAGAATCACACTTACCAGAAGGAGGAAGAAGAAGAATAATCAAGAAATCATCAATGGAGGAATTACGACAAAGGAGAAGGGGTTTTGTTTCTAGGGCTTTGGTATCTTCTTATATAGGTTTACGTGGGCCCAGGGCCGATATTTGTTTATTCATACTCTACAGAGCCCAACAAGGAAATAAAACCAATTTTTGTTTTTATTTTTATTTATTATAAACTTTCATTTGATTTTTAAAAGCTAAAAGAGGTTGTATTCATTGGAACTCCCAAAATAATTTTTTCTTGAACGGCAACGACGACTTCATTCAAACATAAAAGGCGACTAGCAAGGCGCTAGAGGCAAAGAAACAAGAAACATTACAAGCAGGAAACCGGATTACCGATTACAACACCAATCAACTCATCTATTAGCTAAAGCAACACCCTTGGCCCTATTTTTGAACCAGAAGAAGGAAAACGTCTGCAATTGACTAAAAGCAAGGGGTTCCTTGACAATCCTTTGATTCGGAAAGATCTTGGAATTGTTAATGCTCGAAATGCTCCAAATATACGCATAAAAAACTCCCAAAATAATTAATTTCCGAAGGTTGCAGTATTTGTTGGATAATATTTTAATAATAAGTCAAACAAAAGGTAGTTTTGTTATTTTTATGTTTTTTGATTTTTTTTAATAGACAATGGGAATTTAAATTCATTTTAAATCCTCCAACCCACACATAGAAGGATATTAAATCCTTTCAAATTTAAATATGAAATCTAATTTATTTCATTTTATTTTTATAAATTAAACGGACCCATAATTTTGTTGGTTCAAGTTTAATAGGATATGACATTTAAAAGAGGGTCAAATAAAGGAGAATTGAATATTTTGGACATCCAATTTCTTCCACTTATTTTTATTAATTAACTGTTTTAAAAAATAAAATTTAATAACAAAACCCTCCAAAATAACCACCAAATTTTTATTTTGATTAGACCCGTATATATAGGTGAGTTAATTTTGTAAACCATTTTTATAACACAAACCATATAAATTGTCAATTTTATTGGTTAATTAATTGTAAGTTTTCACTAAATATTTTAGTTTGATGAAATGTTTCAATATAACTTTTTTCTTAATAAAGTTATTTCATATATTTTTTTTATTTTAATATTAAAATGTTTCACTAAAATAAAAAAATACATCAAAAATTTTCATAAAAAAAGAATTATATAATATAATTACATCGTATTAAACAATTTCGTGAACCAGTTTCATTAAACTTAACCAATGAATTGACAGTTTGTACGAAAATGCGAAAACACCCCTATATTATACGAAAATGCGAAAACACCCCTATATTATATGAAAATGCAAGAACATTTTTCATTTTTGGCCTCCAAATTAATTAACTGCTAATAAAATTAGAATAAAACAAAAATAAATTGGTATTTATCAACAATTTTCCAATATATTATATTAGTTATTTTCCCTTAAATATATTTTTGTGTCAATAATTATGTGCTAATATTGTTATAATAATATGATTTTGTTGTGATAATAAATAATGTGATGATGCTATAATAAATCATAGACGTCTTTTGATCTCTCTCTCTCTCTCTAAATATATATATATATATATATATACTAGTTTTGATTCCGTGTAATACACGGAATCCATTAAAAAAAACTAAGGCCATGTTTGGCAAACTAGCTAATAAGTTAACTTATGACTGATAAGGTAGCTGTTGACTGATAAGGTAGTTGTTGACTGATAAGGCGACTAGTGACTGATAAGGTAGCTGATGAAAAGTTTCGTTTGGCAAAAACTAGCTGATAAGGTAGCTTATGACTGTAAAATGACAAAAAAGACATGTTTAAAAATTCGTGCTATAAAAGTTAGTAAGGGTATATTTGAAATAAAAAATAAAAAGTCTCATAAGTCACTAAAAGGTTGGTGGGAGTAGCTTTTCAAAAAGCTAGCTTATAAGTTAACTTATAAGCTAGCTTATGGTCATCCAAACATGTAAGTGACTTATAAGGTGACTTATAAGCTAACTTATAAGTCACCTTATTTTTACCAAACAATGCCTAAATCATGTCAGAAAACTTATATTATAAAAGGTAGAGATGGGATGAGATAAAATTTGTTATATTAATAGATAATTTTGAATTAGTTATAGAGATAGAATAGTTTAATAGATAAAGTTTCTTATATTAATAGATAATTTTGAATTAGTTATAGAGATAGAATAGTTTAATATTTGAATTAATAGAGATATAATAGTTTAATAATTTTAAATTTTGTATTATTTTGTAGAATATTTTTTAAAGTGACATGTGTTAACAAATGATACGTATGCATGACATGTGTCAAGAAATGACACGTAGGTGAAAATGAATTTAGACCATAAAAGTGTCCAGGTACATGTTTTTACGGGAAAAACCAGAAATCGGTACACCAGAGCATGACACGTGGCAAGTCAGTTACTCTTTTATTATATATAGATATGTAGAGGAAAGTTCAAATGTGAACCACTTTTTGGTTGTGAACATAAAGACAACCGAGAATGCAACACGTGGCGTCATTTCACCGAACCAAACACACCTCTCAAGGTTTTGGGGCAACAAGAGTTTAGGACTAGAAGTCTAGAACTCATCCAAGATACCACCATAACATCATAATTGCAATCGGGTGGGAATTAGGGCCTTGCCAAATATGAAAAGAAATTAAAGACAAATTTGCATGAGTATAAATTATTGTGCAGCCGATCAATGATAGTTACACACGAAACAAAACAAATGATGTAAAAACGACAAGTACTAGGTTTAAAAGACTCTAATAGATCGATCGAGTTATTACTTGATATATTGTTTGGGTGACACAAAAGTCTCGGTGTATTTCCCTTCTGAAAGGATATCCATGCCAATATATATGATATCTGTGCACTGGCGTTTAGGATGCTTCTTTAAATCTACTTTGTAAACGTAATTTTTCTCTTTTTCTTTGTAATGTATGAGCCAGTTTCCATTCTTCATCACGTGCAATGATTGCGGAAACCAAGAAAGAAACGGCATTAGGCAATACGTTACCACCTTTCTCCATTCTCCTTCTCCATCCATCCTCCACATCTCGATTTCTGGACAACAAGGCCTAGAATTTGCATATGTTATGTCATGTGTCACATATAAGTGAATGCACCCTCTTACAACCATGAAATTCAACCACCATGTCATAGGATTACCAAAAGTGGGAGCCGCTATCTCACTGAACTTTTCCGTCTTCAAATCAAACCTCATTATAGAATATGACGGCGGACCTAACATTCTTTTGTGAACTTGTTTTAAAAAATAGAGTTTTTCGTTCAACAAAACGCTCGATGGCCAAGATTCTGAAAACCTATAGGGTATAGTTAAGAAGTCATCCTGCGTTGACTCAACCTTTCTCCATGAGTCAGATTTCAACGAGTATATATAAACATCATGATAGTTGGTTACACATACAAGTTTGTAGTCATTGTCAGAAGAATTGTAATACAACCCGAATGCTGTTCCTGTGAACATGTAGCATTCTTTATCAGTATTAGTTCTAGACAACGTCTTATATTCAGTTGTCAAAGGATTCCATAAAATTAAATCAGAGTATTCAGCGTCATACCTTGTCTTTTTTATGCCGACACATACGAGTCCGTCTAAAGATGCTACGATCGACATGTTTTCTGGTTTGGCTTCAAAAGGCAAAGAGCGAGTGGCGGTTAAACCGTTTTCGAGTGCTTCACAGTCGATGGTGCAGAAGGTGCATGGTGTTGTGGTGGAGATGACCAGAAGTTTGTGGTGGCCGATGGCGGTGACATGGCGGCAGTGCATCTTGGTAAACGTTGGTGTTTTTAGGAACGATTGCCATTGTTTGCAAACACAGCGAAAACGGAGTACGGACTTGGGCGGCAGCCTTGGTAGTATGTGGAATAAAACGATGTCCGGTGGAAGCTCCCGTAAGATGATCTTGCGGGAAGGCCGGAGCTCCGCCATGGTTGATATTTGATTTATCGAATATATTGGCTTGTATAAAAAGGCAGCAGGAGGCGTGTTTATAGTTTTAATAATCGATATTTAATTTATGGAATGAAATATCGAGCTAAATTCATTTACCAAACATATGTTGGAATTTATATGTTAATTACTTTCTTTGATCTGGAAAGAAAATATTACTATATCTACGGAATAGTTAATATGACACGACTTTGTTTCCCGAGCAAGAAAATCAATTACTATGTAAATATCTCTAATATTTAACTTGATTTCATCGAATTTATGAAGCAGATGTTGATACATATAGAGGTCTATGTGATTTATCCCATGAAAGTGATAATCCATACACATCTTATATGCAATGACACTGATATTTCCATGCACATTTATATGCATTCCATTTAAGTGTATCTATGACAAAAAAAAAACCCGATGCATTACATGAAAGATTATTGCATGATATAAATAATCATGGATGGTCGACTAATCAGTCATAATCAATGGGTTTAAATGAATAGTTTAAATGAAATTTATAACCTTTCATAAGATTGTAAATAAAGGTGCTCTAAATTTATGTCTTATATACGATGCATAATATATTTTAGCTTTTATTAGGAAAACAAAAAGTTATGTAAAAACACCAAATGCCCCAATCTTGGTTAGCTGAATTAGTAGAATCTTTTTAAGACAGACTTAAATAGGGGAAGGTTCAAACGAGAAGCATGTTAATTTAAGGAAACGTGAGGAGCAATCTCAGTCACTCATCTCGCGGTTACGGTGGACGTGATCATGGAGGATTGAGGCAATTCATGGGAGGGTAGAGATTATTAAAGGGGGACCGGTCAAAACCCGCATTTGTTGACCGAGATGAGTGGCTGAGATTGCTCTGTTAAATACTTGTATAGTATAGGGACCCTTCTGTAACTTTTCTGTTTATATATTGTTGTCAATACACGGCTCCCCAGTTAAGGGGTTTTCCACATATTTCACATGGTATCGAGCCACCTAAAGAAACCCTAATTCTCTCAAAACCCTAATTTTTCTTCTGGCCGCCGCTGCCGCCAGACAACCTCCAACTGCGGCCACCGTCCTTGCGCCGTCCTCCCCATCGCGCATCATCTGCCGGACCGCTACACATGCTGCTCTCTTTTTCGGACGACGCTTTCAGGCTGCCTCTCTCGCTGGTCAGCCGACTCACACCGCCATAAACCTCTTCCGCCGCCGACGGTCTTGGTAGACTGACTTGGCCATCCGGGTGTGTTGACAAATTTCGCACAACCCCCTGTTCTTTTATGATTTTAGTTATTGAGTGAACGGACGGTGCCAAAAACAGGTGTGCAAAAAGAAATAAAACAAGTAACCTTCGGTCCAAGTATAAACCTCCAATTACTGTCGTTTCTCTAAAAACAAGTAATAAAATGGTACAAGTACCAGATATCGTTCCCACAAGGAAGCGGTGAAAACAATCTTTCGATATTCAGTCTTTGTGAAAGTTAACTTCAAATGGGGTTTGGATGAAAAAGTATTTTGATTGGTTGGTTGATTATGAGCTACTGTAAGAGAACAATTATAAAAAGGAACCAGGGGTGTAAAGTCTTTTAGTTGGAATAAAAATAGGTAAATTGGATGGGAAATAATTTAATAATCTCAATTATGCAGAAATGATATCCAAGTAACTTCTGAAAAGTTATCACATTTTCATATAACCCAATTATTTATCGATGAGTTTAGATGCAATCTTTAATGAAATGTTAAGATGTATCAAAAATCAACACTTACGTAACCTCTGAAAGATTAACACATTTTCATGCATCTGACTCATCGTTAAATAATTAGTTTTAATCTTTAATGGGATACTAGATCTGATACCAACTTCAGGGATAGTGCCAATTGTAGTCCCTTAAGAGACTAACACATTTTCATGTCCTTGGATTATTACCAGTTAATTATTAGATATACTCTTTAATGAAATGCTAAAGACGTGAGATAATAGCAACGAGTGTTGTCACCCACTCATATATCCCCAAAATAGTATTTTAGTAACTTCTGAAAAGCTACCGCATTTTCGTACATCTATTTAACTGGTAAAAATCCAAATACAATCTTTAATGAGGCATTAAACTTAAAATGGTAAAAATTGAGTTTATATAAAAGACTTTTTTCTTTATCAAATTCTCATTTCAATTTGAACTTTACACCCCAAGCTATGAAATTAGCCTATCATGCTTGGTGTGTTTTTATGACTATTTTAAACTACTAGTTTAATTAAACAAGAAAATGTTAGTACTGTTGGGTTTTTGGTTGACCTCGGTCCAAACTGGTTCGAGTCACGGTTCGGAAAAACAAACTGTTAATTCGAACATCAAACCAAACTGGTTTGATCAGCGGAAGCATAATTGTGTAAAAACCCGAAAGCACATGATCTTTTATTGTTTATCTAAACAGTCATATAATCCGGGGTTTAGAAAGCTTACCTGAATTGCTTGAGCTTGATCCACCCGTGATGAACCTTACGAACGGATCTTCTAGCCGATCAACAACTCCGAATTCCCGAACACCCGAACAAAAACCGAACTTCCTTCGGCTTGATTGTTGGCGTCGATTACGAGGGAGAGAGAGAGAGATTCTAGGTTTCTATGGTTGTGGGAATTAATTATTGGAATCAATGGATGAATGAAAAAGGGTTTGCCTTAACCGAATATTTATACTGATACAAACAGTATCTGTATCATATTCTGTTTCCTTTTTCCAGTAATTATCCATAAATAATTCTTTCTTTTCCACTAAGAAAGATTATTTCCATATATAATTATCCATATATAATTCTTTCTTCTTCACTAAGAAAGATTTATTCCATATATACAACTAATATATTAGTCAGGATAATTACCATATATAACAAATATTAATTAAAACCAGTTATATATTTATTTAACTAATAAATATATAATCCCTGTTTAATTAATAATAGAAACCTTTAACTTTGGAGTTTCTTACAGAAAACACCCAATAGATTTATAATTGACTATTATAAATCTTTTCTCTCTATACTGGAGTTATTTTACTTGTTCGTTTTACAGGCCTCACAAGTGTGACCCTCAAGTGTCTTATAACATTGGATGTGTAGTCTGGTTTGTCAACTTCTGCACATAATTACTAACAGACTCCCACTTGTGTAAGTTGGCAATACCGGCTTGACCACACGGACCTAAGGAGGCCCCTAGACAGGCACTTAGGCTAACCAGGTTATAAGCACTCTTATACCCAGGTAGGTGATATCATCCCTTTTAAAGGATACAACATTTATGAACACACTGTTCACAAATCGGGTATAACTAGGCTTTTCCTTTTGCAACACGATATTTCAATTTTGAGTATGAGCATGGATAGAGTCAACTCAGAATACTCAAGATTATGTTCATGACTATCCGACTTCCAACTGATTGGTAAACGACAAAGAACAAATCAGTTCGTTTGGGCATGGCCATGCACTTCATCAGTTCTTGTAGTCAGTCAAAGGGCCCGGAAATATCTCTCTTCATAGAAGAGGTGCAAATCCCATCTTGCATATCTGCATTTGTCACCACGACTTCCGCTGAATCTAGTTACGCCCCGTATGACCACCCTGTTACGGTGTGATGTTAGAACGTACTAAGTATCCAGTAGTCCCCGTGATTCCAAACCAGATACCTCAGGTGTTGAGGACAACCTACTGTGAGATTTACTTATGACAAAATCCATGAAGTAATCTCAACCAGCGGATCACATCCGATATTCGCTGCTCTATCGAATATCCGTGCAGTTTTTGGTCTACATCGCTTGTAGCTGTTATTCAACACTCTGTTTTATAACTACCCAAAAACTCACGATGACTTTAAAACCCTATCAGGTTCCCACCTTGATAAGTTGTCACGGATAATTTCAAATAAAACTTATACTAGTTTTATTCCCGGATCAAAAACATGCTAAGTATAAAAGAAACCAAGAAACTAATTTTGTATAGTCCATATTTCACTCTGTAATAATAACAAAATTAATAGCACTTCTAAGTTACTTTTACGGTGTCTATTCAATGTGTACTTTATACTTGGTTTAAATGAAGTATCACCTTCCTTCAATTTAAACCCTTCGATTAGTGTTTACCATCCTAATCAAAGAAATAACCAAAACAACGCAAGTTATTAAATAATAATTTTTAACTTGGTTCTGCTAGTTTTGTTTTGCAAACACATTTAAACAAAATCTAGACTTTTCTTTACCATATTGCCTAAATCTTGGAGATACTGGAATAACTCCAAGTTTCTTGAATATGTAAAGTCAACTCCGCAACTTTCCTTAGTTGCTGTGTAGATAAAGATTTCTACCTGAAATCTGACAAAATTTCCATTTACCAAACTGGTAAATTCCAGGAAATTTATCCTAGTTTTCTACAACACTTGATGGTCTAAAAAGGATACTTGAATATCTTTGTTACAACACATATAATTATTGATTTTCTTAAAGTCAAAACTTTGACTTTATTGTTTCGAGACTTTGAAACTCTTGATCTAACCTTTTCGACTTAAAAGAATAGATCATATTTCTCATGAATTCTTATCCTCTCTGGATTATGAATTCCTAGAAATACAAATCAATAATATAACTTTTATTCTTTATCGGAAGCATAGATAGAGAATAAATTGGGCTCCCACTAACCTATATGAAAACTGACTATTACTTAAATTTGACACTTTATTGACTCAGTCAAGACTTGACTATTTAGTCAATTTTATTTTAAGTAATAAGTTTGATACTATAAACTTGAATTTTACTATTCATAAAACTTAACTGGATCTTATTAGATCCCTAATTCCAAAACTTGGAATTTACTAGTTTTATAAATACTGATATTATCAACGTCATCTGTGATAATATCCTAAATTCCCTTTTTAAAACATATGAGTAATTTGAACTTGACTACAATATACTTGTTATAATCATATTACTCGTAAATGTTTTATTCCAAAACACATTCCTATAAAATAGTACTTCGTGTGTTTTTGACAGTTTTCATATATTACTTCGAATTACTAAATTTTGAAGTATATTTGTTAGTGTGGTAGACAATATCTAGGATCAACAAACTGAATCAAGTCTACCTTGACTTAGATTCAAAATAAAATTAGATATATATAAATCAAGACAATAATTTTAAATTTAAAATACCAAAATCCATAAATTTAAATCAACCAACATTTCAAAATATCCAAAATAAAATGTCTTAAAATAAGTTTAAAATGTCTTGATAATATCTAAAAGAAATCTTGTCTGATCCTCAGGACCCGGGCACTTCATTTCTCCTGATCACCTGCAATCATACATTTGCTCTAGGTGTCAGTTAACTTGTAAACTAACAAGTAGTAATGATAAACTGAAGCAGTCATAAAACGTCCTAGGTGTTTATACCTGTTTCATGACGCTTCGGGCAATTGTGTCTCCAATGTCCGACCTCATGACACGTAAAGCATCGATTCTCGGTCTTCGCTTTGTTGACTTTAACCTTTTTGCCCTTGCCCTTGCCCTTTCTATTGTCAACGGCCTTTGGTACACTCTGGCTGACCTGAACCTGGTCCTTGCCCTTGCTGGTGTTCCTTTGCCCTCTTTTCTTCTTCACTCCACCATCCCTGACCATCAGAACATCTTTGGTCTTGGTCCCCGTCCCCATACCTTGCTCAGCAGTTTTTAACATGGAGTGCAATTCAGCTATGCTCCTTTCCATGTTGTTCATGTTAAAGTTAATCACAAACTGCTTGTAATCATCGGACAATGAATTGAGTATGGTATCCGTTGCCAACTGTAACGGAACTGGGTGACCTAACCTCTCTAGGTGGTCAAGTAGCCTCTTCATTTTCATAACGTGGGCACTGACAGAGGTTCCCTTGGCCATTTTGCACGCGTTTAGAGCCCTCGTGGCATCATAACGCTCTATGCGAGCTTGCGTTTGAAACATGTCCCTCAACTGGCGGATCATGTCGTAAACATTTGTGTTCATGAGCCCTGTTTGGAGTTCTGGGCTCATGGTTGCAAGCATCAGGCAACCAACATCCAGCAAATCATCCGAACGCTTTTGATAAGCATTTCTGATTGTCGCAGTGGCATTTGCCGGTGGGGCCTCACCTAGAGGTTCTTCCACTTTCTCTCGTGCATGAGCACAATCTGGAGATTGCGCTCCCAGTCGAGAAAATTCGGACCAGTGAGTTTGTCTTTTTCTAGGATGGAGCGAAGAGAAAGGTTATTGGTGTTGGTAACTGTGTTTGCCATCTACACATTTAAAACTTGGTTTTAGTACCTTTGAATAAACGGTTCCGAATAAATATCAATAAACCCTAAAATGATAAATATCGGACTAGGATCCTTATTTCATACGTCCTGATGCGCGGTTTGCTCACGCCCCACCAGGCCCGTACTATTTCGGTAGGTAAGGACTTTTACCAATCATATCTAACTGACATGACTCCTAGATCTTTTCGGGACATCGGATAAAACCGTACATGTTTTAGTCCCTCTTAGTGCTTTTTGGCCCGGTACCACCCGGTGAATTGTAACAACTACCAAAATAGATCTCACCACCCAGGACAGGATGTACTCTGGTCGGTACCCCCCGATATCGCAGAGTCTTTTCACCCCCTTCAGCTTGGGGTTTGAACGTGGGTACCCAAGATTTTATCTGCGAGTCCCAACGTACCTTACGCCAAAGGTGTCCCCAAGTGGGTTGCACTACTGATCTATGATTTTATGGGTTTTAACTAAGTTTTTGAAAAACTTTAAATTTCCAGTATTTTTTAAAAACGCTATTAAAAGCTGATTGTCTTAAAGGCATTTGTTGTTCTAAAACTAACTGTTTTAAGAAACAACCGATGTTTAAAACTAACTGTTCTAAAACTTACTTGCTAATAAAACTAACTGTTTTAAAAGCATGCCTCTTATAAGAAAAACAATCTTATAATGGTTTTAAAAATAATTTTTACCATCTAAAAATGTTCATAAAATGGTAATTTTAGTTTTTAAAACCAACCTCGTGATATAACTAGTTTTATAAAATAAGACCTAATTTTAAAAACATTTGATAAAACCTAAGCATGTAATATCAATAATCACGAGCAAGCATAATAATCACAATCATGCAGTTAAAGAAACAAAAACAAGCAATTATTGATTTGCCAATTAATTCCTAAAGGACCAAAATTGTCCTAAAACTATTTTCCTCCGTTTTCCCCGCGTGGCTCCGATCTCCTTGCGTAGCTCCCACTGGCCTCGGCATCTCTTGACGGAACTCCGGGAAAAGAAAAAGAAAAATCTATCCTAAAGGTCATTTTGCAAGTTTCCAGGGTTGAAAGTGGCACCCAGGTTTCTCCAAATAGATTAAGTGTCTAAATTGGCATTCTTTATAATTACTATAGCATATATATATATATATATATACTAAGCAGATATATATATTAACATTTAACCACGCAAGTTTTATAGAGCAATAAAGCATATAAAATAAAGCATTAAACAATCCTAGATCCGTTAAAATTATTGTGTTTATCATAAACCATGGTTTTAACTGATTTATCAAATCAAACTGTTTTATAAACCGAAACTAATATTTTAATCTGAAATCGGCTTTTAACTAATTTATAAAATACCCAAGATTTATAAACTATAAATCTATTTTATAAAATAAAACCAATTTTCTAAAATATTTGCTTTTATCCAAAAACATATCAAACCAGATATTCCGGACCAACTGCTCGGAATATTAAATACTGGCCTAAAAACTGTGTCGTGGTTCGACCAACTGGTCAAACATGACATCCGGCCCATTTGACCAGACGGGTCAAATTACTGGTTTGATAAAAACAACACAATTTTATTATAACACTATCTAAATAAAATTAATTTTGGATAAAAAACTTAAAACCATATAAATCCTTTTGGGCCATAACGTGGTCCAAAATACTGGGTTTTGGGCCTGGTTGTATCGTGGCCCAATTAGAATCGAAAAACCCTTGATTTCGTGACTCGTGGTCCACCGATAATTTATCGATGTCGATTACCACCATACGGTGGCGATCAACCCTTGTCGGCGACGACGGCAGCACAACGCCACTACCGTCCCGTGGCAGCCACCACCGCCACCATGTGGCCGGCGATGGTGATGGTAAACGGCCATCACCATCACCATCGTTTTGGCGATCGAACAACAACCACATTATCGTTGCCACCGTCGACTATCGCCACCTCCGTTGACAATCGCCACCACCATCGACAAACGTCACCACCGTCGACAACCGCCACCACCATTGACAGCAGCAGCAGTCGGCTGCCACTGCCGTGGCATGGCCGGCTGTCGATAGCCAAAAAACGCGCACGATGGCGACGCCAAGGCGCCACCGCCGCCGTCTTACCGCTGGGACGAATAAACCACTACCGCCGCACTACCGGCGACGATAACAGCGCCGAAACACCGCTACTGCCACCGGCGGCCGACGACAACAACACCGTCGCCGTTATCGCCTTCGTGGTGATTGAAAACAGGAAACACCACCACCACCGTGGCTGCCTTAGCCGATCGGTGGTGCAGCTCGCGAATTTGAGACGACCACCGCCATCAACCACCATTGCGACTGCGGCTACTGGTGGTCTGGCCTCGGCGTGGTGGCGATCGAGCCACGGCCGAGTGGCGTTCGAGCCACGGCCGAGTGGCGTTCGAGCCACGGCCGAGTGGCGTTCGAGCCACGGCCGAGTGGCGTTCGAGCCACGATGCGGCCATAGCGGGGTGTGGGTTCGGTCACACAACTGTGTGGTTCGGCCACCGCTACGTGCGACTTGACCACCACCAAACTGGTGGTTTATGGTGGCGATAAAAATCCGGTGAATCGAAAAAGCCAACAGACTTAAATCAATGAAAAAGGTAAAGATAAAGTCTTTGAATCTGATAAAGATGAATTTTTTACCTAAACTGATAAAAAATCCAAACTTTATATAAGCTGATAAAATCAATCTTGATACAATACTGATAAAGATTAATTTTTAAATCGATAAATATCAATCTTTATGCAAACTGATAAAGATTAAATCTTTTACCAAACTGATAAAGATTAATCCCTTATCTAAACTGATAAAGATAATTACTCAAACTGATAAAATTTTAATTTTTAAACAAACTGTTAAAATTAAAACTTTATACAACTAAAACAATTTTAACGGATCTTAAACAATTATCAGATAAAGCAATTTTACACGAACAGATAAAATTTTTAGCGTATCTAACAATTGGAAAAACGATAAACAATAAACAAACCAATGGCTCTGATACCACTGTTGGGTTTTTGGTTGACCTCGGTCCAAACTGGTTCGAGTCACGGTTCGGAAAAACAAACTGTTAATTCGAACATCAAACCAAACTGGTTTGATCAGCGGAAGCATAATTGTGTAAAAACCCGAAAGCACATGATCTTTTATTGTTTATCTAAACAGTCATATAATCCGGGGTTTAGAAAGCTTACCTGAATTGCTTGAGCTTGATCCACCCGTGATGAACCTTACGAACGGATCTTCTAGCCGATCAACAACTCCGAATTCCCGAACACCCGAACAAAAACCGAACTTCCTTCGGCTTGATTGTTGGCGTCGATTACGAGGGAGAGAGAGAGAGATTCTAGGTTTCTATGGTTGTGGGAATTAATTATTGGAATCAATGGATGAATGAAAAAGGGTTTGCCTTAACCGAATATTTATACTGATACAAACAGTATCTGTATCATATTCTGTTTCCTTTTTCCAGTAATTATCCATAAATAATTCTTTCTTTTCCACTAAGAAAGATTATTTCCATATATAATTATCCATATATAATTCTTTCTTCTTCACTAAGAAAGATTTATTCCATATATACAACTAATATATTAGTCAGGATAATTACCATATATAACAAATATTAATTAAAACCAGTTATATATTTATTTAACTAATAAATATATAATCCCTGTTTAATTAATAATAGAAACCTTTAACTTTGGAGTTTCTTACAGAAAACACCCAATAGATTTATAATTGACTATTATAAATCTTTTCTCTCTATACTGGAGTTATTTTACTTGTTCGTTTTACAGGCCTCACAAGTGTGACCCTCAAGTGTCTTATAACATTGGATGTGTAGTCTGGTTTGTCAACTTCTGCACATAATTACTAACAAGTACTACCAGAGTAATTATAGAATGCAATAATTAAAACAGTTGATAAGGTGCAATTACTGGAGTTGACCAGTGAAATGTAAAACAGTTAACATAAAGCTGAACTGGAAAAGTGACCAGTTAATACTGCGAACTTGTATTAAAAGTGATTATATAAAGACCAATGGTTAGTTAAAACAACTCAACTTGTATGCTTCTATTAGATATATACATATGTATATAATACGACTATATGGATATAAATATATTTATATATATGTAATCCAATTGATGAGGAATTCACAAGACACCTTTGTAACCAAAAAGAGTACGTAGATTATAATTCCAAAGTTCACCAAAACACTTGATGATGCTTTCGGGCAACCCAACGAATTTCAAAAGAACCCGAAAGCCAATCCACCAAGTGCTCCAAAAACTATGCTCGGGCTCACCTTGAGGAAACCCGAGGATTGAGCTTACAAAACAAGAACCGAAAAAGTAGCCAACTAGAGAGTTTAGTGTAGCACTTAACTAAAACTAAACATAAAGAGATGATGCTTTCATGCATGCCTTACATACATATATATACTAGTTTTCATGGATCATGGGCCAAGAGTTTCAACAAAACAAAAAATTATTGCATTGGGCTTCTTAGTTCCAGCCTTCATCGGCCCAGCAGCAACCGGCCCAACAGCAACAGTCCAGCGGCAACAGCCCAGCAACAGATATAGCCCCGTAACATCATGGATCATGGACAATTGCTATTGGGCAATACCATGAATGCGCTAATGATATCCATTCAATTATGCAGAAATGATATCCAAGTAACATCATGGATCATGGGCCAAGAGTTTCAACAAAACAAAAAATTATTGCATTGGGCTTCTTAGTTCCAGCCTTCATTCGGCCCAGCAGCAACCAGCCCAACAGCAACAGTCCAGCGGCAGCAGCCCAGCAACAGATATAGCCCAACACCAAAAATTGACATCCCGATGATCCATGAGTGTTATTTTGCAAATGCAAGAAATAGACATAAGTATTGTGACTTATACACATAAATTTATAATTGTCCAAGATATATATAAAAGGTAGTATTAGAACGAAAAAATAAAAAATCGATGGACTAATTCTAAAAAAATAAATAAGAAAGTCGGTTAAAAAGGGTTAAAATGTTAACCCTATCAGGGTGCTGTTGTTTTCAGTTTCTTATGTCTCGCAAGTTTATCTCTTGCTCTGGTAAGACATCTTCCTTATGCCATGCCTGTCAATTAGGAAAACATTGTCGGTTACCTTTCTCTGTGTCTTCCACTAAAACCTCCCGTGTATTTGAACTTATACACTCTGATCTTTGGACTTCTCCTGTCACTAGTTTAAGTGGTTTCAAATATTATGTTCTCTTCTTGGATGATTTCTCTCACTTTTGATGGGTGTTTCCTTTACGTGAAAAATCTGAGGTGTTTTCGACTTTCAAAACGTTTCGTGCTTATGTGCTCAATCAGTTTAAAACGGATATACAACTTTTCCAATGTGATAATGGCCGTGAATTTAACAATCAACCCCTATTGGATTTCTTCAAAACTCATGGCATTAAAATCCGTTTTTCCTGTCCTTATACTTCCCCCCAAAACGGGAAGGCTGAGCCCACGATTCGTACCATCAACAACACCATTCGCACGTCTATGATACAAGCCTCCCTTCCACCTACTTTCTGGGTTGAGGCTCTTCTTTCCTCTGTTCATACCTTCAACCTACTTCCGTCTACAACCATTCAGTACAAGACTCCTTTTGAGGTCTTGTTTGGTTTCTTCCCTACCTACACCCATCTCCGTGTGTTTGGGTGTTTGTGTTATCCTAACACCTCATCCACTAGTCCCCACAAGCTTGCTCCTCGTTCCTCAGCCTGTGTCTACCTTGGTCCAAGTACGGATCATCGTGGATATCGCTGTTTAGATCTCATCACACAAAAGGTCATCATCTCTCGTCATGTCATCTTTGATGAAACCCATTTTCAGTTTCCTGACTTCCAGCCTCGTCCCTCCTCAGAGGACTACGACATTTTTGATATTGACGAGTCTCTACCTTCCCTCTCTCCTATGGTCGACACCTCCCCTGCACCGGATGTTGATCCCTCTGCCTCTGTTTCCTCTTCTCAGCCTACACCCGCTGAGCCTTCTGGCACTTCTTCTTCTCCTTCTGTTCCTTCTGCTAGGCTTTCTCAGCCTCCTTCTGCTCCGGCAGCTACCTCCGGTCATCCGATGACTACTTGTTCTCGCACAGGCTCCCTCAAGCCTAAACAGATCTTCAACCTTTCAGTAACCACTGACATTCCTCCTATCCCTCGATCTACAGCTCAGGCCATGTGTGACCCTCATTGGCGGGCCGCCATTGATGCTGAAATGGCTGCCATTCTTTCTAACAACACATGGGATCTGGTTCCTAAACCCTCTGATGCTAACATAGTTGGCAATCGTTGGCTGTTTCGCCATAAGTTTGACAGCAATGGACGTCTTGAGCGTTACAAAGCCCGTCTCGTTGCTCAGGGTTTCTCACAGCAACCAGGACTGGATTTTGATGACACTTTCAGTCCTGTTGTCAAGCCTGCCACTATTCGCACGGTTCTTAGCATCTCCATCTCCCGCAACTGGCCTATTCATCAGCTTGATGTTAAGAATGCCTTTTTTCATGGTGATCTCACTGAGACTGTTTACATGCGTCAGCCTCCTAGCTATGTAAACAGTTCTTTTCCCGATCATGTCTGTCGCTTACGCAAGGCTCTTTATGGCCTTAAGCAGGCACCCCGTGCGTGGTATCATCGTTTTGCTATCTACCTCTCCTCTTTAAGTTTTCTTAGCAGTAAGACTGACACCTCTCTTTTCACGTATCATCGCGGATCTGATACTATCTACCTCCTTCTTTATGTCGATGACATTATTCTTACTGCCTCTTCTCCTACTCTCATTTCCATGGTTATCTCTCAGTTATCTTCTGAGTTTCCCATGTCTGATTTGGGTCCGTTATCCTTCTTCTTAGGCATCGCTGCATCTCGTAGCAAGTCCGGACTCTTTCTCTCTCAATCTGCCTTTGCTCAGGAGATTCTAGCACGAGCTGATATGGTCTCGTGTAATCCCTGCAGCACTCCGGCTGACACCAAAACAAAACTTGTTGTTGATGGTGAGCCTGTTTCTAATCCCACCTTATGTCGAAGCCTTGCTAGTGCCTTGCAGTACTTAGACTTTTACTCGTCCTGATATTGCCTATGCCGTACAACAGGTCTGTCTCTTTATGCATGACCCGCGTCTTCCGCATCTCAATGCGCTTAAACGCATCTTACGGTATTTAAAAGGTACCTTGTCTCATGGTCTTCATATCAAACCGTCAGCCGTTGATCACTTGGTTGCTTATTCGGATGCCGACTGGGCGGGTGTTCTAATACTCGTCGGTCCACCTCAGGGTTTTGTGTCTATCTAGGTGACAATCTCGTATCTTGGTCCTCCAAACGACAGCATGTTGTTTCCCGCTCAAATGCCGAGGCCGAGTACCGGGGGATAGCCAATGTAGTTGCTGAAGCTGCTTGGTTACGAAATCTCCTGCTCGAGTTGTCTTGTCCTCTCTCTCGTGCCACTGTTGTCTTTTGTGATAATGTCAGTGCCATGTATCTAGCCTCTAACCCTGTTCAGCACCAGAGAACCAAGCATGTGGAAATTGACTTACATTTTGTTAGGGAGCGTGTTGCGATTGGTCATGTGCGTGTTTTCCATGTTCCATTCGCTTATCAGTATGCAGATATTTTTACAAAGGGTCTACCCTCTAGTTTGTTTCTTGATTTTAGAGATAGTTTGAACATTCGTGTCCCCCCTGATCAAACTACGGGGGTGTGTTAAATACTTGTATAGTATAGGGACCCTTCTGTAACTTTTCTTTTTATATATTGTTGTCAATACACGGCTCCCCAGTTAAGGGGTTTTCCACATATTTCACATGCTCCTCACGTTTTCTTAAATTGATATGTTTCTCGTTTGAACCTCCCTCGACTTAAATAATGCAAAAACGTAAATCACGGGTCCCAAGTCCCGCATTACTTTGATTTTAGGACCAAATCCTTTGAAAATGTAAATCATATGGACCAAACATGTGTATTTGGGTCGGACCCTAGGATATAAATCCTTAACATATTGCCTTACCACTTAACGTAAAAATAAGAGTCAGGGGACATTTATTTTTTAAAAGTTACCTCTTAAAACCTCTTAAGTCTGGAAATTAAGAGGTTTGCAGGCCTAATACCTTTTGTTTTATTTTTAAGAAAAAACCTGAAACCTCCTATCGTACTCTGAAATTTTAGAAGGTGCTCCATCCACATATTATTTTTTAGACGTGAATTTAGACTTCAGACCTTTTAAAAAACAAATGACACCTTAATAATACTTTATTATAAATATTAAAAAGTTAATCTTGACTTGTTCCAAGCAAATTGCTTCAAATGGTTCACCTTTTCTAAACATGATTTCCATGGTATATGAGGTTGTTTGGATGTTTGTTTTAAAAGTTTTTATTTGAGGTTGTTTGTATAAAAGTTTTTCTAAACTTTTTAAAAAGCTAATAAGCTAAAATTATTATTTGGATGCTAAAAAACACTTTTGAAAAGTGTTTCTTGGAGAGCTTACAAATGCTGGTTTTAAAATGTCACCGATGAGTGACTTTTTGATGAGCAAAAGTGTTTTTTGTTGACAAATGACACAAAAGGTAACTCAACCACTTTTCAAAAGATAACTTATTGACTTATTGAGTTTACTACCATAAAAGCTAATCCAAACACCTTTTTAAAAACTATTTTTTCCATCACCATACTACAATAAATACTTTTGGCCAAAAACATTTTTGAAAACACTCCCAAGGGAATATAGTTTAATTCAATCTAGTTGTAAACAAGTTATTCGGATATAACCCATTGAAACAAAACCTACATAAGTTTATCTAAAAGCCATAGAAAAAAACCTCTTCTCATCATCAAGGATATCTAACCACTAAATATTTCTTCCTCTCAATTCTAGCCTCCTTCATTCTAATTTCTAAACCATTTTCTCTTCCTTCCGGTGAGTTATTTTGTTATTTGTTGATGTCCTTCTAATATTGTATTTTATTGCATCTTAATTTGTTTATTGTGATGATGATGATGATGAGGGATGATCATTTTTAGGTTTTCATATTAGTTCTCTTTAGGGATTTAGATATGATTTTTGTGAATTATTGCATCATCATTGTACGAGATTGTGTACGATGAATACCATGAATGTATCGAATACCAACTATTGTCCGCTTTAATTTTCAAAGTCATTTAATCTTCAAAGTATGAGATCTATCCAGGAACAAAGAAAAGAACCGAAAACATTTGAAAGTTACATTTTATTTCTAGTTTTGGTAACTTGTCACAATTGATTCTTATCATGTTCTACATTGGTTCATATTAGGAAAAGTAGACCGGGAACATGTCCATTGAAAACATTTGCATATTTTGAATAAAATTCCTTAAATATTTACTCCATATGTTTTATTGGATTAAAGTTAGATATAAGATAGCCAGAACCTTATGTTGGGAGGATTGGCATATATAGTTTCCCATGGAATTGTTGCAACTCTTCTTTCGTTTGCTAGCTTCTCGTTAGTTGGGGTTCTAATAGATGTGCTTTTTTGCTATAAAAAAACCGGTAACAGACCCAGGATTTTTGCTGAGCAGGGTGGGTCAAAGGCAACAAAGTTGCCTAGTGTGTTGTTAGCTGAATTCCATAATTTCGATTCTTTCTAATGTTCTATTTGGTTGATTTAGATGGATTTTAAGTTTTATGGTTGATTACTTTGGTTATTTTTGTTGATTTCAAGAGATTTTTTTAGAACTTTTGTTAAATTCGAGGCACTTTGTTCAGTTTTTGGGTTGATGATCCTTATTTTTTCTACATCCCTGAGCACCCTTAAAGTTTATCAAGTGCATCTGTAATACCTCAAAAGAAATCTAGATGTTATATAATTTTGCTACATTATCATTTGATTTTCTACATCCTTTTCATATTTCTAGATGTTATATAATTTTGCTATTACTTTTACATATATTCAGCCTTGCATTCCCTTATGCTTAATTTGGATGAAGCTTAATTAGCTTTCTATGTTTTCAACTCTTTTTGGTGATAACCTATTTTTGATTTGTTCCATGTAGAATTTCACAATGTCAGATTACGTATGCGATGAGTTGATTGTTGAAATCCTTCAGAAACTACCACCCAAATCCGTCATCCGATTTACATCTGTTTCAAAATCATGGTTTTCTCGTATTGTTTGCCATGATTTTGTCCACAAGCATGCTCTCCAAGCTGCTAAAAAGCCGCAAAAAGTCTTCATCAGACACTTGACTTATTTCAATAAACGAGTGCAAAGCTTCTATACATTACATTCTGAAGACCAATTGCCATTGAGTAGCAAACATGGATACATAGGAATAACACCACTTGAGTTCCCCGGTTACAATTTTCATATCGTTGGTTCATGTAATGGAATTCTTTGTCTATTTGATCATAAAATCCATCAAATTACTCTATGGAATCCTTCAATTAGGCGCACGCTGACCCTGCCTGATCATCATAGTTCTTTGAGGAACTGTTCTTCTAATGGTTGTCAAGCAGCAATTGGGTTTGGTTTCGATCAGGTCACTGACGATTACAAGATTGTCAAGATCACCTATGCCACATATCGAAGAGATCTAGTACCGGAATCATCAATTTACACCATAAACACGGGCGTTTGGCGTGCTATTGCCTTCCCTGATACCCCACTTAACAATGTCTCACATGCGTGTTTTGTCAATGGAGGATTGTACTGGTTGGTAACTGAACGAAGCAACATAGGCCATTGTTATGTAATGTCATTCGATTTGAGCACTGAGGTTTTTGACACAATTCCCTTGCTTGAGCCTAGTTGGGAATACACACAACTAACGGTTATCAAAGGTTGTCTAGCCGTGATTACCAATGAAGGTCGTAATAGTTGGATTTGGTTGAGGAAAGCGTACAAAAATGTCACTTGTTGGTCTCGTGATTTGAAATTGAATATTGATCCGTATGAAGGAAAAATTTCCAAGGTTTTGCAACTGACGACCAACGATGATTTAGTGTTGATCACTCAGTGTGAGGGGTATATACTTTATAATCCCGTGAAAGGGGAACGATTGAAACTCGCAAGTGTCAAAGGTCTTTCTATCATACTTGATGTTGTAAGGTATGTGGAAAACCTTGTATTGTTGAATAGAGGTACTACATGCAACGAAGACCAACCATATTGAAACCAAACCTAACTTGACAAACCCCAAAAGTAGTAGAGTATGTGAAGGATAGGATGGACGTAGACCTTACTTTCGGCCCTAGGGCGAATTAAAGATGTTGTTCTTGTAAATAGAGAAGGAAATATTTGAGTATCGCAATATATTATTATATTAGTTCCACCATCTTCTCTGTCGTGGGACCTTTTTATGTATTGTTATGCATAATGTTTTCCTACGCTCTGTGTTTATGTTCGTCCAGTAAGGTAATTTAACAGGTAAGCGTTTACCAAATTAAGTGTTTAATATACTGTCCCTTTGTTTTAATTAGGTTTTATGTTTTCTAAACCGATTGTTTTTATCAGGCGATTTAGGGCAAAAACGTCTAATAAATCAAGTAGATATATTTATTTCAATGTGATGATTGTGGTCGTCTAGTCATGATTACCTTTCGAAGATAATCGTAAAGCAATTCTACGTTGATACCCTAAAAAACTCTAACTTAATGCCTCGACTCAAATTCTCTTTTAGGAGAGCAACGTGTTGTTAACATGGTAAAGAACAAACGGGACAAACCAACAATATAACATAGAGATAGAATTTGTAATTCTCAATAATCATAATCTAGCTATATCTGGATGAGTTGCAAATGTCAACTATTTAGGTTGTTCCTTGGCATTTTACATGTGGGATTTTGAACATGTATGTATAACAGTATAAAGCCTTGCGTATAGTTTTAGATTCGATGATCAAATTGTTAATTGTTTAGGTTAAGCTTATTTTTATGCTTAACATTTTACAGTATAATCAGAAGCTTTGGAAGCAAGAATGTCTCTTAAAAAATTGGAACGTCCTTAACTTAGAAGATTAAATCTACAATTTTTTGTGTGAATGAAAACTTTAGTTGATATAACTTTCGGTAACCGATTCTTGCAAGAAATTTTTAATATTATAGTCAATTAATAAAAGATCATATGGTAACAAAATGTTTTGGACAAATTAAATCAACGTGGAACCACAATGCTTTCATTCTTAGGTCGGCAAAATCCGAATCCGATTTGTTTTCTTACGTTTGGTTGTTACGTCTTTATATACGGAAGGTTGCTGACGGAAGTAAAAACTTCTATAAAACCTTTAAAGAAGCTTTTCAAACTAGAGATAGGCAAAAATCGAGTCGCACCGGGCTTTGACCGGGCCTCATAAAGACCAGACTTTTTGGGTCTTTGTTTGACCGGGCTCGGGCTGGATCTTCAGTTCCATACCCGGCCCGTTATCTGTGGAAAAGGCCCAGATATTGAAGACCGGGCCTTGAAGGATCAATTTTTTCCCCTTTTTTGTAACTTCTAGAACTACATTTATTTTATAATTATAATAATAATGATAATATACAATATAAACTAGATTTAATTTGTAATTCTAAAGTCTAAACTATAAACTAAATTTATTTTATAAACCTAAATCATAAATAATTTTATTTTAAACCAATAAAACTAAAATATATAAAACAAACATACTAAAAAATACATTTATTATAATTATAGTAATTTAAGATACATCCAAATCAAATAACTCAATATTAATAAGTTTAAAAATACAAGTAATTGGCTATAATTATGTACAACTACTCGTCATCGTCGTCATCGTTGTAGTAGTATTCTGATTCCCATGGTTGATGTGTTGCAAGTGTTCGGGAACTTTTAATCGAGCCAAAGTCGTTGTGTTATCAAGACCATCAGTGTCGGCTTCTGCTTCTTCCCATGATTTGAGCCTCCATCAGTATCGGTTGTTGGTGGCGAACTTAGCCCTTATTCAATCTCATTTTCTTCAAGATGTTCCTCACACCGTGTAGATCTCCTTCTCGAGCGATGTTTGGTCATGAATTCTATCAGCACCATTCAAATAGTCTTTCAAACAAATGCAACATTCCACAGACTCTGGCGTTAATCTTGATCAACGGTCGGAAATTATCCTACCACTAAGAGAAAAAGAAGACTCCGAAGTTACAGTACTAGCTTGGATACTTAGTATGTCACGGCCCATAGATTCCAAAACCGGAAATTGAGGTTCTTTTTCTTTCCAAAATGCTAATAAATCAAGTTCTTCAAAATTATTGATTGTTTGTAAAACTGAGGACCTCCTATCTTTAAAGATAAATGAGGGCGTGAACTTTTTGTACGTCGTATGCCTACCTTTTTTGAAACATTTTCGGTCAAAATCTTGCACGCACGTAAATAATAATTCATTGAGATCCAAATCGAATCTGGTTTTTTTACTTGATTCATTATGCAACGAGTTCATAAATTCGGCCGAGTTTTTTAATCAAACGGGCTTGGGCTTTTATCCTTGTTAAAAATATATATATAAACAAGAAGGCCCAAGATTTTGTCTTATCACACAAGAAAAGAAAACACACTTCCAAAAATCCTCTCCCCCCCCCCCCTCTCTCTCTTGTCGATCTTGACAAACACACACACTCAAACCGAAACTTAGGGTCTCTGATTTCTGCATCCTTTATCCTCTAAAAATCCATCACAAACATCAATTTTAATTCGCAGATTCAAGTTTATACTTGAATATATTGTTGTATCCTCAAGACAACACCGACACACTGGTGCAATTTTTGTCTTAGGACACTACACGATTCGCATGCCTCAATCTTTCCTACAACGAAGTCTCCGATACAAGTAAGCCTTTCGATCATGTTCTTGTAATTCAATGTTATTACGATTTGTAATAAAATTCTGCATCTTTTGTCCATTCCAATATACACGTATTGTCTATTTTGTGGTTTGTGTTAAACATTTTGTATAGTATAGGGACCCCTCTGTAAATTATCTGTCTATATATTTTTGTCAATACATGCTCCCCGAATCACGGGTTTCCACACATTTTCACATGGTATAGAGCAACCCCTCAAAACCCTAATTTTTTTCCAAACCCTAATCTCTCAACTAGCAGCCGCCGCCGGCCAACAACCCTTTTCCGGCCAACTCTCGTCGGCCGTCGCATCTGCCGGTCACCTGTTGCCGTCCCCTTCTCTTTTCCGGTTGCATCTGCCGGTCGGTTTCCTCTCAGTCGTCGCCGTGGACTCGCGATCTCCTCCTGTCCATTTCCCTGCTGCCGTTCATCGCTTGTTGCCGGTCAATCGCGACTACCGCCGTGAAACTCGCGGCCTCCTACCAACTGCCGCCCCCTAACTCACGACTTCAATTGCAGCCGCGAACCGCCCTCACGACGTCAACTACCGCCACGAAACCCTAAATCGCGCCGGTTTCTTTCCTGCCGCTGCATACCTGCTCCGCCGCCGCTACTTTAGTGCTTCGCTACCCTCGCGCCGCGACAACCATCTTCGCGCCGCGAACGTCGCCGAAACCCTACTTCGTACCCTCGTTCCGCGACTACCATCTTCACGCCACGACCGTAGCTTTCGCGCCGCGATCATACCACTCGCGCCGCGAGTTGTCTTTTCGCCTCGGTTCTGTTACTTTTCGCTGCTGCCGATCACCAATGCCACTCTACACAGCACCACTGTGTATTCCAGTCGCTACCTTCCCTGCAAAATGACGTTTGTTTGTGGTACATTACTATTCCCTCTACCCACGGTTAAGAGAATTGTTTATTATCTTCGCACAATTGTTAGTTTATTTTTTGTGTTTTCCCTTTCGTTGCAATGTCTACCTCCTCATCCTCCTCCACCCTCACTGCCCCCACCGTTAGCCAACTTTTGTTTGCTCTAACTAACGTATACTCTCAGTTTAGTTTTAAACTTTCCACTGATGGGTCCAAATACAAGCTTTGGCGTCGCATTTTTTTGGATATGTGTAAGGGTGCAAAAGTCCATGGTCACATCACTGGTAAATCTAAACCTACTGGTGATGATGATGAGGACTGGGAGGCTATTGACTCCCGCATCAAATCATGGTTTTACTCCACTTGTGATGCAACTTTATTGCAAATAATCTCTACTGACAACTGCACTGCTAAAGATATATGGGACAAACTAGAAGAATTCTTTCTGAATAACAAAATGTCCAGAATGCTCCAACTTCAAGAGCAATTTCGTAACACAAAAAAGGCACCTTGTCCATCACTGATTTTTGCCATAATCTAAAGAATTTGGCCGACACCCTTGCTGATTGTGACTCAAAAATAAATGATGTTGAATTGGTTATGCAAATCCTTCGCCAGTTACCACCCTCCTATCATAGCATTGTCGATGTCATCACCAACACCAAACCTTTCCCCTCATTTCTTGAAGCCAAAAACATGTTTCTCCTTCACGAGTCTCGTGAAGAGTCTGTTGAACCCCACACCGATACCCCTCTCACTTCTTCCGCTGCCTTGTACTCCTCTGCCCAATCTGTCCTAAATGGGAAATCAAAAAATAAATTTAACAAGGGTCGAAATAATGGGTGTTCTGCTTCCAGGGGGTAATACTAATGTTTCTGCAAGCTCTCACTCTTTTGCAGGTAATCAGGGACACTCTCAGGCGTACTTCGGGAATTCTCCTACATCTGGCCATGTTCCGTCAGTTCAGCCAGGCCTCCTTGGTGCACCTCCTGTGCAATCTTTTGGGACGGGTCCTCCTCAACCATCCCCTACGATGCTTAGTGCACCCCAGCAGCTCCCAGCTCATCCATTCCATCAGCCGTCGGTGAACTCACATCAGTACTACTATGGGATCCCTCAGTCCCCCACTTCGATGCCGGTTTTTACTCAGTTTATGCAGCATGCACAGCCATCCATGCCAGTGCCACCACCTGCTCAGCCTCCGTTTGGCGGACCTCCACCTCATCAGCCATCTTTTGGCGGACATGCTTTTCAGTACAGTCAGCCACAGTACACTGACCTCTCTTCTGTTTTTCAAGTTATGTTTGTGCAGCCACCTCAGGACAACAATTTCTATATGGACACCGGTGCATCCAGGCATATGACTTTCAATCAAGGTACCATGCACTCTCTAACTCCTTGTAATTCTAGTTTCATTCAAGTTGGTAATGGTGCTGTGGTCCCTGCTATATATACTGGTCAATGTAAATTACCTTTTTCTTCTTGGCCTCTTATGCTAAAAAATGTCTTAGTGTCCGATAAACTCATCAAGAACCTTATCTCTGTTAAACGTTTTACCATTGATAATGTTGTATCTGTTGAGTTTGACCCTTTTGGTTTCACTGTGAAGGATCTTAAAACAGGATTGTTTCTCTAGCGTTGCGATAGTGATCACCATGATCTTTATCCCGTTCCTTCTCCCTCTCCTTAGTCAGCAGTTGCTTCGGCCAATGTTGTTGTCTCCTTTGACGTATGGCATCGTCGGCTAGGTCATCCGGGTGCTGTCTTTCAGTTTCTTTTGTCTCGCAAGTTTATTGTTTGCTCTAGTCAAAACTCTTCTTTGTTTCATGCGTGTCAGTTAGGAAAACATTGTCGTTTACCTTTTTCTTTATCTTCTACTAAAACCTCTCGTGTGTTTGAACTTATTCATTCTGATTTATGGACCTCTCATGTTACTAGTTTGAGTGGATTTAAATATTATGTACTGTTTTTGGATGATTTCTCTCATTTCTTATGGGTGTTTCCTTTACGTGCTAAATCTGAGGTGTTTTCGGTTTTTCAATTGTTTCGCGCTTATGTACTTAATCAATTTAAAATAGACACTCAACGTTTTCAATGTGATAACGGCCATGAATTTAACAATCAACCCCTTTTGGATATTTTCAAAACTCATTGCATCAAAATCTGTTTTTCTTGTCCGTACACTTCCCCGCAAAATGGGATGGTTGAGCGCACTATTCGTACTATCAATAACACCCTTCGCACGTCACTCATCCAAGCCTCCCTACCACCCGGCGAGATTTGGTCACTGTGTAATTTTTTTTGTTTTTGGTACATGGAATGAATGTTGACACACACGTATTTGCACATGACAAGATTAAAGACAATACCATTAGAAAGCACAACCAACATTAGAGTAAAATTAAAAGACATTAAAAACATTAGACTAACATTGAAGACAACGGACGAACACGACTTTTTTGGCATCCTTAGAGGGTGACCAACTCAACCACATTGAAGACAAGGTTGTACTGTTCAGCAGGATACCCTAAAGCATGATGGTCAAGAATGTGAACAGGTTCAACAATGGTGAATTTCAGCCAGCAGTTCCTATGTAGGTTCTATTCAGTTGCAATGTGCTTAAAGCATCCTCTTGCAGGCACATGATCACCCACCATTTGTTGTTGTCTTCTACTATCCCCATGGACAAACACATCCATGTGATAGCTGTTGTTGCCAAACTTGAACAAGCACGCAATATGACGATTTATGCTGTGCATATGCACAAACGCCGCAGGAAAGGTCTAAAAAAAGAATGAAATAGAAAAAGAATGAAATAGTTCTGAATGGATAGTAATAAAAAATTTATCATTGCAAGATTGAAGCATATAGACACTTACCAAGCGACCATTGGCCAAAATGTGTTTCTCAAGCTGTATTGTGAATGATTGATTAGTAGCAGCCATGTTGATTTGAAATTAGAGTTCTTCTTTGAAATTAGAGTGTGAAAGGTATTTTAGAGTGTGAGGCAAAAACCAAGAGTGTGAGGTTTGAGGTTTAAATAGAAATTCAATCCCTTGGCTTCAATTCTTTGGTAGTTGGCTGGAATTAAATAGATGGCTTCAATTAGGGATGCAAACGGGGCGGGTAGTAGCGGGGACTATAATACCCGTCCCCGTCCCCGACCTCCTATATCCACACCCGTTCCCATCCCCGCCCCGTCAAATCCCCATCGGAGTCGGGTAAGAAAATCCCCATCGGGGTCAGGGAACCCGATGGATACCCATTTAGTAAATAAAATTCAATTTTTTTTATAAATTTGAAAACATGGAATCACAATAAATAAATGTTTCACAATTCATTTCGCAAACACCACAAGATACAAAAAAGATGATTAAGACATTAAGTTTGATAAAAACTAAAGCAAAAACTATCAATTATACAAATGATAAAAACATACAAATAAAGTTAAACACCTATGTAATTTGCATGTGACTTTCTATTATAAAATCATAAGTATTATATATATATATATATATATATATATCTATATATCGGGTCTTAAACGGGGCGGGTACCATTATACCCGTCCCCGACCCGTCCCCGCTTCGGGTAATAAAATCAAACTCCATCCCCGACCCATTACCCACTAAAGCGGGGATTCCTCTCTCCATTCGGGTCAGATCTCCGCGGGTAGCGGGGATTCCCCGCCCCATTTGCTTCCCTAGCTTCAATCCTTTGGTAGTTGGATGGAATTAAATAGATGGGTTCAATCCTTTGGTAGTTGGCTGGAATTAAATAGATGGCTTCAGTACCTTAATGGATCCTTTGGTAGCTGCTCCATTAAAGTGGATGAATTGACCAAAGGCTGAATTATAGTTGCTGCATATAGATGCATTAAGATGAATTGGTCAGCTGCTGCATAGAGATCCATTAAGGCTGAATTGGTCAAGCTACTGACAAAATGCATTCATAACTCTTTAAGGCTGCTGCATTAAGACTGAATTCACCAAATATACAATAAAACTGAATTAAGCTATTGAATTAAGCTACATAACTCTTTAAGACTGAATTAAGCTACATAACTCTTTAAGACTGAATTATGCTGCTGAATTAAAAGCTAATTCATTACAAAAGAAGTCCCAAAAGCTAATTCATTACAAAAGAAGTTTCAATAGCTAAAAGACCATAAAACCATAAAAGCATTTCAACACAAAAGCTAATAGATCAAAAGCATTTCATTACAAAAGACCATAAAACCATAAAAACAAACATAAAAGTAGTCATGTTGCCCTTTCTTCTTGTCCCTTGCAACTCCTGGAATTGTGCCCTTTCTTCTTGCATTTTGCACAAGTTACAGTCTTCCCTGATCTTGAAAGTCTACATCCTTTGACCAATGGTTGGCTTGATTCATCAGCTGCCTTTCTTTTTTTTTTCTTAGGCCTCCCAACTTGTGTGTGATGCACAGGTGGTTTGAGTTTGTATAGACACTCATGTTGTGGCCATAAGTCTTGGCCATTGACAGGGCCAACTTTAAACTCATACGCAACCTTCCAACATGCAAGAGTGTAACTTATGATGTACCCAATGTTCTGATAACCCAACATTTTCACCATTCAGTGCCATGTTCCATATGGCAGCCACAACATGTCTACATGGTATACCACAAACTTCCCATTTCCTGCACATGTTGTGTCCGTTGCATTAACAACATATTGATCTCCCCAAGGCCCGGTTACCTGATAGTCGTGTTTTCCATTCCATTGGACAACAAACTGTGAAGCTTCTTCTTTGACTTTAGACAACAAAATGGTGGCTGTAGGAGTTAGAGGTCCATGACACTTGCTTATAGTTTTTTGCACATTCATTATCCTCCTCATGAACCCTCTTATGTATTCAAGTGCCAAGATGATTGGTTTATCCCTTCCATTTACAAGTTGCCTATTGAATACCTCACACATGTTATTAATCAACACATCACAATGAGCTCTGCCTGTAAAACCATATAACCATACATAAAACCAGCCATAAAACCATACATAAAAGCAAGCATAAAACCATAAAACCATACCTGTGAAGTGAGCTCTAGAACAGTGGTGATATGGTATTTCATTTAACCATTTGTAAGCATCTTTGTTAATAGCCTTGAGATCATCCATGCATTTCTTGAATTGTGGAACTGTTGTCGCACTTGCACATTTCCACAATTGGTCCTTGTACACCTGCCCCTTCCATTGTTTCTTCATATTCTCATAGATGTGCCTTATACAGAATCTATGCTCTGCACTTGGAAAGACTCTCGTCATAGCTGGGACAATCCCCTACCACATTTTACAACCACTTTAGTTAACAGCTTAAAAAAAGTTTAAAAACAGTAAACAAAGATATATGACATACCTTTTGTCGATCAGTAATGAATGTGAAGTTGGAATCCCTATTCAAATCCAAGTCATCTTGCAAGATCTCCAAAAACCAAGACCATGAGTCAGTAGTTTCAGCCTCTACAACTGCATAAGCTAGTGGGTAAATGCCTTGATTTGGGTCAACTCCTACTGCAGTAAGAATCTGTCCTGGATAAGGCCCTTTCATGAAGGATCTATCTAGACCAAGCAACTCTTTTCCAATTGCTTTGAACCCTTGCTTCAAACCACCAAGGCATATGTAGATCCTTTTGAACTGTCTTGTTGTGCTACTTAGATTACACTCAACTTCAACTTGTAGCTTCACTGTTGTGTTCGGGTTAGATTTCTGCAATTCTAACACATAATCCCTCAACTTTGCATATTCCTCGGCATTGTCCCCAACCACTTTCTTCATTGCAATCTGTTTTGCCCTATAGGCTTCCATGTTTGACACACCAAGCCGGTACTAACCAGTGCAATGCGAGGTCTTTCATGATATCGTCGTCTAATTCCTTCATTATCTCGTCCGATTACTAACCAGTGCAATGCTCTATTGACAAAACAACATATGGTTTCACATAAGAATTAAGAGGAATAAGAGGGGAAGCAAACGCCAGGCCCTTGTGTTTATGGTGTATACCAATGATAATTTTGACATCATCTTCACAATGTTTTAATTATCTGAGTCGGGTTCAAATCCGAACCTGACGCCGACACAAGATTCACCAAAAAAAGTCCTGACAATGAGGCACGGTTAGTTTATGCCTAATTGAAGGGTTCCATAAAATAATGCTGATTTGAAGACCAAACAGACAGAGAAGTTCATTACACGAGCCAACAATATCGAAATCATTGTCGGGGAACTCAACAGGTGTTATTCCCATGTATATTCCGTCTTTGTCGGCCAATGGCAATTGGGATCGAGAGTGTAACGTGTAGAAGTTTTGCACACGTCTACTTAAATAACTTTGGTGTCTGATGGCGATTTTTTTGGCTTATCTAATAGAAAAAATTGCACATTTGGTGCACATTTAAAAAAAATTAGCAGATTTAGGTGGTTTTTTAATGAATTTTCAGAAATGGTATAATCGGACTTTGAGAGTCCGATTACTTTGTCATTTATGACACCTGTAATTCTAAGTGGCTGGCGTGGTGAAAGTTAGAATTTGAAAAGGAATTGTACTTCCAAAGTCCGATTTCTTTTTCTGCCAATCTGCCACCCTTCACATCATAGAATGCATCCCTGTTTTTGACCAAAGTAATCGGGCTCCAACACTCCGATTTGTTTTTCTTTTTCTGCAACCTCAAATAAATGCATGCCAACCCACCCTTGTTTGTTTGTTTGCTTTTGATCGACTTGATGAATGCATGCCAACTACAAGACAATGCATGCATGACAAGCCTACTTACAGATTTTTGGTTTACGTTTCATGCAAAAGACAAAGCATTACAACTCATTTCCTATCTCAACTCATTATAATATCTTAGGCTATGTTTACTTCCGGAAAAAATTTCTGTTTTCTAGAAAAAAATTTCACATAAAATAAAAATAAAAAAACTTGTTTACTTGATTCAATTTAGAAATTTTTTTCCAAGAAAACAAAATTTTCATTTTCGAAATTTATAGTTGAATTAGAAAACTACTTTTTATAGTTTTCCAATTCTCATTTTCATTTCTCATTTGCCATTTTCACTTTCAATTGTCGTCCCCCTCTCGTCACCACCACCGCCGACGCCGCTAGTCACCACCGCCGCCGCCACCGCGACCACCCTCCCACTACTGCCACCCCATCGTCGCCACCGCGACCACCCTCCCACTACTGCCACCCCATCGTCGCCACCCGCGACCACCCTCCCACCATCGCCACCCCATCGTCGCCACCACAACCCCGCCGCCGCCACCATCTCCACCGCAACCCCACTGCCGCCACCATCGCCACCACTCTCGTCGCCGCCGAGGCCACCGCCAACACCGTCATCGCCGCCGAGGCCACCGCCCCCACCGTCGTCGCCGCCGAGGCCACCGCCCCCACCGTCGTTGCCGCCGAGGACAACGCCGTCGCCGTCGAGGCCACCGCCACCACCGTTGTGGCTTCTGCCGGCACCGCCGTCATCGCTAAAGCCACCGTCGTCGCCTTCGAGGCCACCGCCACCACCATCGTGGCTTCCACCGCCACCGCCGTCGTCGCCGCCTGATGCATTCTACGATGTGAAGGGTTTATGTGGAGTGAGATAGAGAGTGAGAAATTTGGTTGAGTTTATGTGTGGAGTGAGATAGAGAATGAGAAAATTGGCGGATAAAGTTTAAAACGTTATGTGTGGAGTGAGATAAAGAGTATTGTCTCATCATTGCATCATTGCATCAATTTTCTTTTCTTCTCATTCTACGATGTGAAGGGTGGCAAATTGGCAGAAAAAGAAATCGGACTTTGGAAGTCCAATTCCTTTTCAAATTCTAACTTTTCACCACGTCAGCCACTTAGAATTACAGGTGTCGCAAATGGCAAAGTAATCGGACTCTCAAAGTCCGATTATACCATTCCTGAAAATCCATTAAAAAACCACCTAAATCTGCTAATTTTTTTTAAATGTGCACCAAATGTGCAATTTTTTCTATCTAATAGCATGCATGCGAATAAAACCCTTGCTTAATTAAAATACGAGAACAACATGATTTGGAAAGAGATGTAAATCTGAGAAGAAATTTGGGTGGTAAGCTTACAAATATTTCATCAAACAATTGATCGCATAACATTGTGTAATTCTAGAGCGAATAAATAAGAAAATAGAATATTATATATATATTATATATATATATATATACAGGGGCGGATCTGTAGTGTAGCCCGGGCAACCCCTCAAAATTTTATGAGTAGTGTTAAAAATTTTCAAAATTTTTTTTCTTAGTGTAAGTGCTACCCCTAACAAAAAATTGTGCAACTGATACTCTTGTGTTACAGAGAAAAATAAACTTTATATTTTTGTTTTTAAAAAATTTAAAAATAGATTAATCAAACTATCAAAACCCATTAAAAAAATTAAGCCAAGCCCGTTACCTAATATTTTATTGATTATGTGGGCTTTAGGCTTGTACAAATCTTCATCTTTGTGGACTCGATTGGAGAATACATTGAAGCCTTGAAGGGCACGGTTGAAAACTTGAAATCACTCTCACAAATAAACTCAAACGATGAAACAAGTAAG
Organism: Centaurea solstitialis; assembly: GCA_030169165.1. Classification (NCBI taxonomy): domain Eukaryota; kingdom Viridiplantae; phylum Streptophyta; class Magnoliopsida; order Asterales; family Asteraceae; genus Centaurea; species Centaurea solstitialis. Next base: position 71,581,532 of record CM058042.1, read on the forward strand.
AGCCTTCAATGCCTTATATTTATTTGATTAATTGATTACCTTTTTTTAATGTTTTTTTTAACTTTTTTGACAGCTTTTACAATTGACTTTTCACATCAATGCATTAAAGGTTAGGTTAAAGCATAAAGCAATATAGCCTTAGATGATAGGATAGTACTAGAGTGCTATTTTACCTATTTTTTTAATTGATTGTTCTTTTTTGTCTTCACGATTAATATACATAGAATAAACAATTAAACAAGTAGGTAGTAAATTTTTATTTTTATTAGTTTATTCTTATTTGTTATTAATTGATTTTCGTTTGTTAATGGAAAAGAAACTGATATTAGGTTTTATTAATTTGACATATAAATTTTATAATTTACCTTTTAATTTACTAGTTGATGGTGATTTGTTAAAACTTGAATTTTGAAATTGTAGGGTTCTATTGACAACTTTTTTAAAAGAAAATTAAATGACGGTAGCGATGAAAGTGGTGGAGGATCTTCCAAAAGAGATGGTTATAATAATGAAATTCCACAAAGACCACAACCTAGCTCTACGTCACCATCTCCATTTGTTTCTGTTCCAACAACTATTGATTTGAATGATCTTCCATCTGATCCAGCAGATAGACCAAAAGTTACAACTTATCATCCGAATCAAAGGGAAGAAATAAGGAGAGCATATTGGATTAAAGGACCTTGTCAACCAAAGGGTCATATTTTTCCATCAAAAAAGATAGGCCCTAAACTAAGACGTTTTGTCGTGGAATGGTTTGACGAGTTTGATTGGTTAGAGTATAGCATAAAGGAGGAAAAAGGCTATTGTTTATGTTGTTATTTATTTGGAGATATTGTAGGACAACAAGGAGGAAGAGAGGCATTCGTGACGGAAGGCTTTAGCACTTGGAGTAAAAAAGAAATCGTTATATGCTCATGTAGGTAATATTGATAGCTATCACAACAAAGCCCGACAAAAGTGTGAGAATTTGGTGAAAAAAAAATCAATCTATTAGTGTAGCCCTTCATAAGCAAACTGAACTTGAGAGGAATAGCTATGAAATTAGACTACGCGCTACAATTTCTACTTGTAGATTTTTGTTGAAAAATAAATTAGCCTTTCGTGGTCATGATGAGTCGGGTAACTCTATTTCAAGAGGACTTTTCATTGAAACATTATCCTTACTCAGAGAACATAATGAGAGTATTTATAATGTTACCTTAGATAAAGCTTCGAAGAACGATAAATTGACGTCTCCAAAGATCCAAAAAGATATTATTAAATGTTTTTCACAAGAAATAATGAAGTCTATTTGTGATGAAATTGGGAAGGATGTCTTTGCCGTATTGGTTGATGAATCTAGTGATGTATCCAAAAAGGAACAAATGGCTATAGTTTTGAGATATGTTGATAGCCTTGGAATTGTAAAGGAAAGATTTGTTGGAATTGTTCATGTGACGGATACATCTTATTCGACTCTTAAGGCTGCCATCGATACCGAATTTAGTGACAATAAGTTGAGCATGGCTCAGGTAAGAGGTCAAAGATATCTTTATTTCTTAATTACTTAATTAAATATTTATTTGTTTTATCTATTAAATCTTTCATTCATTGTTTGAAATAGGTAAGAGGGCAAGGCTACGACGGAGCAAGTAACATGTGTGGTGAGTTTAACGGTTTAAAAGCTTTGATCTTAAAAGATAATAAGTCGGCGCATTATGTACATTGTTTTGCTCATCAAGTTCAGTTAGTGGTTGTGGCCGTTGCAAAAAATCATGATGGTGCTCATGACTTCTTTGAACATCTAGCTTTGGTGGTTAACGTGGTTTGTGCTTCTTGTAAAAGAAAAGACATGATACGAGATAGCTACAAAGAAAGAGTGCAAGCGGAAATTAGTAATGGCGAAACTGAAACTGGAAGAGGGTTGAATCAAGAGCTTTCTCTTATTCGAGCAGGAGATACAAGATGGGGTTCCCATTATAAAACAATCATAAGTTTGATGAATTTGTTTCCTGAAGTCGTTGAGGTGCTTAGATATGTTGAAGAGGATGGATCTACTTTGTCTAACCGAAATCAAGCACATGGTATACTATCATATTTCAAAACATTTGATTTCGCGTTTTATTTACACTTGATGTTGGAAATTTTAGGCCTCACGAATACTTTATCAAGACGTCCTCAATGAAAAGATCAAGATATATTGGAAGCGGCTTCATTGGTAAGAGGAACAAAGAAATCATTGCAAACTTTGAGAAATGATGGGTTTAATTCAATTTTGAAAAAAGTATATTCTTTTTGTCAAAAACATAATTGATAACTCCAAAATTATACATATTTTACTTGCATCAGTTCCCCACTTTTATCTTTAATTTGAGAGTATTTTCGATACTGTTTGACTTAAAAAGGTGTAAATCCTAATTTTGTACGTTTTGGAGGTGCTTGAGCGTAAAAGTGTAAAAAGAGGGTGAAAAGCGTCAAAAAGGAGACTTCTGTGCAAGCTTTGGAAATATGGACTTTTCTTGGCTCCTAAGACGGTTTTCTTGCTCCCAAAGACAGATAACTTCCTCCAAAAGACGGATCTTCAGCAGATAAGGCAAGAAGAATATTCCGGAAGATCTTGGAAGCTGGATTTAGCTCACTTGCGCCGCGAAGGGTTCAGCTCGCGCCGCGAAGTTCGTCTTTTCTCGCCCGGAAGCTTTCAGAAGATTAGGGTTTGATCATTAAGTGTTTCGCTCCGCGAAGATGCCGTTTCGCGAACGCGAAAATGGGTCTGACGGGGTCTTTTAAATACAGCCTTTGGGTTATTCAGTTGGAGCATTCAGAAAATATCAACTTCTGTTCAGAAAATCAGATTAGGTTAGATTTTGGGAGCCGCTTAGGGTTTCCAACCCGAGAAGATGGAGGCTCGATGATCGACATTCGGAGGAGACGATTCGAGAAGATGTCACGCCAAATCTACCGGTCTTTAGTTGGTTTGGTTTTTCATTTATAATTGACATGTCTATGTGTTGATTTCTCGTTGTTTACATTATGGTGTGATTACTTTGAAAGATGATTTGAGTTTTGGTTTTAATTTAATAATTAGATTTATGGTTTATTGAATGTTTATCTGTTGGTTCCTATTTTGGTGTTTTAACTGTGGCAACTTGAAGTCGTTGGTTGGAATTATTTTATGTGATTTCTGCCTCTCTTACCTTTCAATCCAGTGACGCGGGGAGACGTGGTAAGTAGTTTGCTCGAACCAAGAGTAGACTAGATTGTAGGGTCCCACGACTTAGCATTGATTAGGGTGACTTTTACTAGACTTGATTGACAACCAAGTCCTTGTATTTGGGCCGGGAGACTAACCTGGTTGACAACCTCAGATACGCATGTGAGGGTGCTTTGGCTTAAATTCTTACCATAACCATTAATCTATGTCTTTGGTAACCATCTGTAAATTTAATCTTAAATTATCATGATGAATGCAATTGTCTCTGATGTTTGTTTGATTATTAGTTTTCCAACTTCTTGGTTAGGATTAGTTGTTTAATTGTTTTTAATCTTTTCTTTATAAAAATACTTTTCCAAAAGCAAAACCCCAATTTTCTAGATTAATTAATTAATTCTTTGGTTGACATCTAGCTTAACCGTTCCCAGTGGTAAGAACGATACTTGGACTTTCATACACTATATTACTCACGATCAGGTACGCTTGCCTGTGACTGTGGTAAGACAGTGGCTAGGCATTAGAGGTTAAAACTTGTTTCGCTTTTTATATACAATAATTACCGCATCAAGTTTTTGGCGCCGCTGCCGGGGAATGGTTGCTTAGTTGGATACTAGAGTTTAGTTAGTTAATCGATCCTTGATTGGGAATTTATTCCCGATTAAATTTTTTGCTTTCTGGTTTAGTTTTTAATCTTTAATTTTTCTCTTTTATATTTTTGTGCTACTCCGGGTATTTTTCTTTGTTTGTGTTGCAGATATGGAGGATTACGATGGGATTCCCGATGATGTACCAATGTGGATACTTAGGAAACGCCAACATGAGTTAACGCTAAAAAAGTTACTTGAAAAACCCGCGGCAAATCAATCATCTCTACAACAAAAGGTAAATCATCCATTTGTTAAATCCGAAGATTCTAACAGTTCTTTGATTTTACAGGATGAGACGATGGATGAACAATCGGATGATCAACCTTCTTGGGGATCAAAAGAATAAGATTGGGAGGACCGCCTAAGGAGTTTCGACTCATTGGCAGATTCTATGCGTAAGATGAGGGAGAATCAATGAAGAAATCCGAACGGCTGACTCACTCTACCATTCAGCCAAAAGTAAGTTGTCCAAGTTTTAAGGTTAACAGTGATTCTAACGAAAAAATTTTACTTGGACAGGATTCGTACTCAAAGATGAAGGTGGAAGGTACTTGGTTCGGGAAGGGTGTTGAACTTTCATTACAAGAAGATGCCGGACCAAATGACAAACAACCAATCGAAGAGCCTCCGACAATAATGATAAATTCCATGGATCAAACCGTTATCGAAAAGCTTGCGCCACCAATAGAGGATTCATGGATTCAACATGAGGTACTTCCACCATGGTCTGATTCTGACGATTCTGACGAAGAGTTTTCATGGCAGGTTAATGCAACCGAAGAATACTTTGATGATGACTGCCTAGATGGACTCGGAGCTTTAATGCAAGATGACCTACCCGAAGAATCATTGTCGGATCAAACCCCTCCTCAACAAACGGTAAGTCCTCCATTGATTAATAAGGATGAGTCTAACAACGTGTTATCGTTTTCACAGGGTAACCCACACATAGTTCAAGGAGTATTGGCACAAGATCCTTTTTGGAAAACCAGTTGTCAAAAGCAATTGGTTAATCCAATGCCCCTAACGACATATCTAAAGGATCTAAGGCCAACCTCACGCGACTCCAACTCTCAGTCTGCAAATCAACAAAGTGAGAACCGGAATGGTAAGTGGTACGCTACTCTACCTGGCGGGTCACACAAAGGTAAGTCAATTAGCCCAGGTATGTACCACTATTATCACTCTTGCTTAATTGCAAGTGAAGGGTGTTTCGTTTCAAATGGGAGTGCTTAAACCCGGAGTCAGGCTCGAGACTCATGACAAAAACAAGCGCTTCTCGGGAGGCAACCCGTGAGTTTTTAAGTTTTTCATGCTTTTGGTGTGTTTTTAGGGTCATAGAGTGTCTTTTAATGTCTAGGATTGATACCCAAATCATTTCGGTCAAAATTTGAAAAAAAATGGACAGAAAGGTTTTCGCTATCGCGAAAATAATTTTCGCTCCGCGAAACCAGGTATCCGTAAAAAAAAATTATTTTCTTTGTTATTTTCAAAGCCTAACCAACCCAAAACTCTTTTTCTCTCACCGGAAGTTAATCTCAATTGTTTTTAACTTCAAATAATTTCAACTCTAAGTGTGGGGAGACTTTGGCCTTTTCAAACACTAGTGATAAACCATACTTTTTTATAACTTTTCAAGCAAAAGGTTTTTATTCACTTTAATGTTTTTATAACTTGCTTGAGATTTTGAAAACATATCCCTTAGTTTTTAAAAGAAAATTATTTTTGTGCAAAAAGAGATAAATCAAGTTTTAAGTGTGGGAACCCTATGTGGTAACAATTTTCAAAATCAAATTTTTGTGGGTTCCCATTCTTTAAATCAACTTGATATGGTTCAATCACTAAGTGTGGGAAAACTTCTTTTCAATAGTTTTCCAATTGTGTTTTCGTGTAAACCCAATAGTCTAAACCCAATGTTTTGAAAAATAGAGTTGAGATTTTATTTTTAAAAAGAGATTTTACTAATGGTGATGAGGATTTGACTTTTATGTGTTAGTTAAGGTTTTCAATGAAGTTTTTAAATAAATTTTCTGTCCACGTTGTTTTGTAACGCGATTTGACTTGACTTGATTTTGGGTTATCGTCCTATCTATCCTAGTTTTATTTTATCTTTTTCTTTTTAGTGTGTTTTGTTTGTAGGTTTTGGTGTGGTAAGCCCTCGGAGTCTCTTATCATTCATGAGCCGATCGTCAGCTTCAAGTCTCTTAACCCGGGAAGTTTCTGTTTTCCTTTCACCTCTCTACTTGTTTTTAATTGTTGTTGCATTGAGGACAATGCAAATTTTAAGTGTGGGGAGGGTTAAGTAGACTTAACTTGTTTTGATTTCTTAACCCGTGCTTTAGTTGATCATTATCTTTTTACCTTTCCACATGTGCTTTAATTGTTATTGCATTGAGGACACTGCAATTTTTAAGTGTGGGAAGGGGGTTAAGTAATCTTTCGCTTGTTTGTCCTTATTGTGCTTATTTGTTTATCTGATTTGATTTGAATTATATGGCATAATTTTTTCGAAATCCATGATCTTTTTAAAATTTTGTGGAAGTCAAAAGAGCCTTGCATATAGGATGGCACTTTTTGGAGTTTTTATGAGTTTGAAAAAGTCATGTGTATGCTAATTGCCATGAGTGATCCTTACCCTTTCCATGAGAGATTGAGCCTGAATTGTTATATTTGTTCATTTCCGTGAGGATGCCGACTTTGAACCAAGTAGAACTTGTCACTTTGAATGCTTGTCGAGACCACATAAGGAAAGTATGTCACCATTGCACTGATAGAGGCCTTCGTTTCAACCCACTTAGCCTTCGTCAGATAATCTCATTATAAGGTTATCTGATTTTCCTAGCCATTTTATTGAAATTACTCATTTTTAGTACTTTATCCCTTGTAACCCCTTTGAAGCCTTAGCCTTTTCATTTCTTTACCCAATACACTTTATCCTTTAGCCATTCATTCTTTTATCTATCTTTTGGCCGTAGCTCAAACTTGAAAACTTTTTATGTTTTTGGTCCGTTTTATGAAATCTGACAAATAGAGAGAGGGATTGTGAAAAGATTTGAAGTTGAAAAAGAAAAAAAAATTATAGAGCTTGAAAAAAGAAAAGAAAGAAAATAAAGAAAGTCAAAAGAAAAACGACTCATCAAAAGCAAAATCAAAAGAGTCGGTGTGCTGAAAAAGAAAAGAAAAATATCGAAGCCACAAATAAGCAATATGCTTAGGCCGATATAAAAAGTGAAAGTAATAGAAATCCCGAGCTCTAAAAATCTCAAAAAGTCAGATGATTAATTTGGATCTTAAACTGATTGGTTTTTAGGTTTTTGCTACAACCCTTAGTCACTTATATATATATATATATATATATCATTTATCCTACCCTTTACCCTTAGCCTAACATTACAACCCTAAAGTCCTCTTGACGGTTGACAACTTTTCAGTGGTGGGAATGAGATTTGGTGACAAGCATATGTGTTGGTAAGATGTCGAGTATCAGTGTGATCACTATATATAACATATTACCCCTTGAGAGATACACTTGATACATACTTTGTGAGGGTAAAAGGTTGAGCATGACTTTGATGACTTGTGAGGCTTTGATTTGTGTCTGAATTGTGCTTGATTTCTTGCGACTATCCTTATTCTTTCAAAGCATGATCATGTGTGGAGGATAATTTTGTCGTTATTCTTATTTTATCAGATGTTTGCTTGAGGACAAGAAAATCTTAAGTGTGGAATTTTGATAACTCCAAAATTATACATATTTTACTTGCATCAGTTCCCCACTTTTATCTTTATTTTGAGAGTATTTTCGATACTGTTTGACTTAAAAATGTGTAAATCCTAATTTTGTAGGTTTTGGAGGTGCTCGAGCGTAAAAGTGTAAAAAGAGGGTGAAAAGCGTAAAAAATGAGACTTCTGTGCAAGCTTTGGAAATATGGACTTTTCTTGGCTCCTAAGACGGTTTTCTTGCTCCCAAAGACAGATAACTTCCTCCAAAAGACGGATCTTCAGCAGATAAGGCAAAAAGAATATTCCAGAAGATCTTGGAAGCTGGATTTAGCTCACTCGCGCCGCAAAGGAGACGCTCGCGTTGCGAAGTTCGTCTTTTCTCGCCCGGAAGCTTCCAGAAGATTAGGGTTTGATCATTAAGTGTTTTGCTCCGCGAAGATGACGTTTCGCGAACGCGAAAACGGGTCTGACGGGGTCTTTTAAATACAGCCTTTGGGTCATTCAGTTGGAGCATTCAGAAAATATCAACTTCAGTTCAGAAAATCAGATTAGGTTAGATGTTGGGAGCCGCTTAGGGTTTCCAACCCGAGAAGATGAAGGCTCGATGATCGACATTCGGAGGAGACGATTCGAGAAGATGTCACGCCAAATCTACCGGTCTTTAGTTGGTTTGGTTTTTCATTTATAATTGACATGTCTATGTGTTGATTTCTCGTTGTTTTACATTATGGTGTGATTACTTTGAAAGATGATTTGAGTTTTGGTTTTAATTTAATAATTAGATTTATGGTCTATTGAATGTTTATCTGTTAGTTCCTATTTTGGTGTTTTAACTATGGCAACTTGAAGTCGTTGGTTGGAATTATTTTATGTGATTTCTGCCTCTCTTACCTTTCAATCCAGTGACGCGGGGAGACGTGGTAAGTAGTTTGCTCGAACCAAGAGTAGACTAGATTGTAGGGTCCCACGACTTAGCATTGATTAGGGTGACTTTTACTAGACTTGATTGACAACCAAGTCCCTGTATTTGGGCCGGGAGACTAACCTGGTTGACAACATCAGATACGCATGTTAGGGTGCTTTGGCTTAAATTCTTACAATAACCATTAAATCTATGTCTTTGGTAACCATCTGAAAAGTTAATCTTAAATTATCATGATGAATGCAATTGTCTCTGATGTTTGTTTGATTATTAGTTTTCCAACTTCTTGGTTAGGATTAGTTGTTTAATTGTTTTTAATCTTTTCTTTATAAAAATACTTTTCCAAAAGCAAAACCCCAATTCTCTAGATTAATTAATTAATTCTTTGGTTCACATCTAGCTTAACCGTTCCCAGTGGTAAGAACGATACCTGGACTTTCCTACACTATATTACTCACGATCAGGTACGCTTGCCAGTGAATGTGGTAAGACAGTGGCTAGGCATTAGAGGTTAAAACTTGTTTCGCTTTTTATATACAATAATTACCGCATCAATAATATTGAAGCATTGGATATGACGGAATATTATGTTACTCCAAGAAACCGTAGGACCAAGATTACTAACCAACATCATTTCGAGGTTGAGATTTTTAACACGGTTTTGGATATGCAAATTCAAGAATTCGGGGATCGGTTTAGTGAGGTAAGCACCGAATTGCTAGAAAACATGGCGGCTTTGAGTCCTTGTGATTCATTTTCTTAGTTTGATAAATCAAAGTTGTTGAAGTTAAGTGAGATGTACCCAAATGATTTTAGTGATTCTGAAAGGGTGTACCTTTCTGGTCAACTTGAGATCTACCATCACTCTTTGCTACAAGATGACAGATTTGCTAACTTGAATGGAATAGCTGACCTTTCTCGCTTGATGGTGGAAACCGGAAAACATCGTTCTTTCCCTTTTGTCTATAAGTTATTAAAATTAGTTTTGGTTTTGCCGGTTGCAACCGCAACAGTTGAAAGATGCTTTTCTGCAATGAAGCTTCTGAATACCGACTTGCGCAATAAAATGAGTGATGATTTTATGAATCACGCCCTCATTTGTGCCGTAGAAAAAGAAGCACTTTTAGATGTTCAGATTGAAAGTGTAATGAATCGTTTTCAGAAAATGAAAGAACGAAAAGGTCAACTTTAGATGTAATTTCTAGACTTATTGTTATATTCTAATGATATCGTAATTCTAGTTTTTCTTATATTTGTTATATAGTATGTGGAAAAAAAGTTGTGCAACCCCTGATTCTTTTTCCTGGGTCCGCCTCTATATATATATATATATATATATAGAGGGAGGTTCATACAAGACCCATCTGAATCATATATGATTTATTTAATGGATGGGTCCTACATGAACCCACATCACATGTGATTCACCTTTGTTCCTATAAATTGAAGTAGTTCGTAAACTAAAAAATTTACTCACGAGAAAGAACAAAGAATAGTAGAGCGGAGGAATTGCAGAGTGGAAGAAATAGGTGGCCGAAGATCCTTTCGGTAAAAGTACATGTACGTGTTTGTTACTAGAGTAAATTTCGATCTTAGTCCATGTGATTTGTTAAGAATTATGATTTTTACCTGTAGTTTAGTAATTAACATTTTCTTTCCTATGGTTTTCATTTTGTTGTTATTTTCGTCATTAAAGATTACTTTCTTTATTTAAGTACAATCGACCAAAATAGTAAAGAATTGTAAACAGGAATGACCAAAACAACAATAATTGTAAATGATCGATAAGAACGAGAGTAGCAATGATTTATAAACTATAACGACGAAACTGTAATTTCTAAACCATATACAAGAACAAAAATTAAAATTTGTAACAAACCACGTGAATGAAATCGTAATTTACTCTTATCACTATTACGTAAAATCGTGGGGCCCAATTGAGTCATGTGTTTAGGAAAAAGTATGTATGTATATATATATATATATATATATATATATACCATTCATATTTTTTTCAGCATACATAATATTTATGTATGTTAACTATTAACGTATATTTTTCCTATTTTCATTCGATTTAAACCTTCTAATGTCAAGGAGTGTTAGCTTATGAAGAACCTATTAAAACTAAATGTAGTTTTTTAGAAATTTTGAATTTTAATTATTGATTTTAGATTACTTGTTAGAGATACTTTTAAGATATAGTACATTGATTTTAGATTATCATATATTTGCTAAAACATGTTAAAAAAGTACGTTTTAATTTTAACAAGTTACGCCATTATAATCATATCGTCGATACGATCGAAATGAGTCTGATATTGAATATTTTTTGATGTAATTATTTTACTATATACTATATATAGTACGATTATATGAAGCCAAAACACTGTTCATGAACAACAACTACCGACATTTGGAGAAATTACACTTTCCCCCTTAAACTTATAATATTTATTCACTTTATACCTTTTAGTTTTCTATATTTCATTTTGCGTTTTAGTCATATATCGTATATTGGCTGAAATATGTTAAAGTGTCGGTACCTATTATTCATGAACAGTCTTTTGACTTCCTGGTAATTGTAAGTATTATTATTAAAATCTCCTAAAATTAAATTTTTTGATTTTTTGATTTCTTAAATCTTTTATTTATTTTATTAAACCTTTCGTACGAAAACATTTGTACAAACTTTATGTTTCATATAAGTTCATGTTACTACTTACGATCAAATCTACCACAGTTTATAACACGGCGTGAAACCCGGGCTCTTAATAGGAACTTCCTCTAAAATATTAGCATAAAATTCATGTTACTACTTACGATCAAATGTACCATTGTTTATAAACCCAACGCGAAGCCCGGACTCTTAATAAGTAACTTCCTCTAAAATATTGTTTACAACAACATACCTTTACAATATTAACAAAATTCCCCGCAGCGAATCGCGGGCAAACCCCCTCGTTTTGAACAAATATAGTGTTATTGTTTGTTAAATACATTATTACGTCCTGAAACTGGAAAAAGAAAACCTGGGTGAGGATGGTGATTTGATTATGGTTCAAAAAAGAACTCAATTTTATACTCAATTTAAATAAACCGTAACTGAAGCCGAAAATTCAAAGAGAGTACATTGATGTAGGAAATACAGGAGAGGTGCTTTGGGATATTAGAAAATACAGAAGATATTAACCAAAAAATCTCAAAAATCAATCAAAAGATTAAAACAAAATCGTTTGATATTAACCAAAAAACTAAAAAAAAAAATATCTTAAAAGAATGAAATTCAACTAAACACACATTTACATTTGAGATATAGTTTTGTGTTTTGCTCAAAAGTTCCATTCCATTTAAAAACTATATTTTATTCCCCTAATCGACAGGATTGACTTTTCCTCAGGTTAATCCGTGTTAACTTTTCGTGACTTCACATGCCTTTGATTCATCTTCAAAGTGCACAAAAATCATAGGTCCGGCTATGCACACTTGTTAGCCCCTTGGCCCACGGATCCATCAATGCCTACTTGGTTGATTAAATCTATGGGTCCAATGGCATCCTCGATCCCAACTTCGAAGTCATTATGAATTGGATATGTGTTTCTTTAAGAAATTTCATGTCTTAGGGTTGTTTACCAAATGCAGGTAAGCCAGTGCTTATCAAGTCATGTTACCTTACAAGATGAATATGACAATTTTCAAGGATCTCATCAGGTAAGGTTAAGGCAAGGGCCAAGAGTCTTACGGTAAGTTTAATTGGCGAAGACTCTTACCAAGGTAAGCTTTTGGTAGAAAAATTGTTGTATAGGATACCGTTTTGGTGGGCTAAAATCTTACTCGATCAGTAAGTGGTAGTGTTGAATTTTAGTGGTAAGTGTTTGGCAAACGGCTCCTCACAGGCTAGCACTTAGCAAATTGAGGTAGACTTTCAGTGCTAGTTGTGGTGCTAGTTTTGAATAGTAAATGCTGGTAACTAAGGTTAAACCACATAATGCAACAACTTCATATATACAACTCAATTATAAACAACATTTGCATCCAAGTTTAACAGATTTTAGAGTCACCAACCACAAATAGAAATAGAAAAAGAGACAATAATATGTGAAATTCCATTCAAGGAGGATTTTTGCTCAGAAGAACTAAAAAATAAACTAGATCTTGTCTTTCTTAAAACAAATATCTTGGAACCTACTATGCTCATACCTGATAAAAAAACCAAGTTTATAGATAATTCAAACCGAAATACTCTTTAACTTACCTCAAGTTTTCTTTTTCTGCCTTCTCTTTTTTGGTCGAAGCCAACAAGGTCGGTTTCCAATGCAAATAGTCCCCTTTCGTTCAACAATACAAGGCTTTCCACATACGTTACTATATCGACGTGGGTAGAACAACAATCATTGAAATTCACAAGTCTTGATCGCGCACCTGTCGCTAGATTATAAACTTCATACCCCTCGCTATGATAAGTTTGAAACACGAGATCACCATTGGTACTCAATAGTAAAACTTTGTGTATTCCCCCTTCTCTTGAGAGAGGTTTCAGTTTGAAAAACATAGACCAAGATGCAACATTATTCTCCCTTTTCATCACCCAAATCATAGTATTACGGCAGTGACCGGTAAGCACGGCTAAAGAACCTTTGATGACAGTTAGTTCTCTAGCTTCATGATCCGGCAACGGAAGCCTCCCAAAAACCTCAGTACTCAAATCGAATGACATTATACAACAATGGTCCCTATTATCTTTTTCTTTTACTATCCAATGCAATGGTCCATTGACAAAACAAGCAGAACACCGCTCGTTAGAAAGTAGAGTGGTAGGTGGGGCAATGGCGCGCCACGTGCCTGTCTTTAAGGTGTAAACCAATGATTTAGGTGCAACGCTTTTGGATGTGGAGAAGGATATCTTGACAATCTTGTAATCTTCCTTGACCGGGTCAAAACCAAACCCCACCGCTACATGAGAAGATCCTTGGGAAGAGAAGCTCCTCATGGAAGGATGTCGAGGTAGGATGAGTTTGCTCCTAATTGAAGGGTTCCACAGAATAGTTGTTCCGATCTGACGATTAAACAGACGGAGAACTCCATTACATGAGCCGACTATAGTGCGATAATTATCGCAGAGGAATCCAGGTATTCCCATATATCCTTGCGTACGAGGCAACGGTAATTGGTGCTCAGAATGTAATGTATAGAAACATTCCATATCGCCTGTTTCAGAGTAAGGGGTCCGGTGTTTGATGAGGATTTTTTGGCGGTTTTTGTCGACCCGAAGAACATGGTACTTGCGGATAAAATCAGGGTTACGTATACGAGAAGAGAATGATTTGGAAACGCATCTAAAGCGGAGGAGAGATTTAGGTGATAGTCTGGTGAAGATATTATCAAACAACTCATCGCATACATAATTCGACATTGTTTAATCTAATTGGATGCAAAAAGTAAGTTAGAAAACACAGATTATATAGTATTAATGGCGCCTAGTAGCAAATTATATAATAAAAAAAATTATATCACTCACCGAAAAGAGCAGGTGGACGGAGATGTGATGCCTTGAATGAGAAGAAAATAAACGCAAATTGTGTTTCTAGGGTTCATATGATTATATGACTTTATATACGTTTCGTTTATGTTGGCAAAGCCCAATCATTATGTATTCTGTTCACCCTTAAAAAAAGATAAAACCCTTCTTTATTTTACTAGTTAATGTACCCACGCGATGCGGCGTGTGTGAGGGATGCACAAAACATCTTGAATTTGAAGTCGGAACATCTTAAAATTTTGAAGTTGAGGAATTAAAAGTCTATCATATTCATCTTTTAAAGTTTAAAATATGTATGTCTGCATATTGTTGTTTTCAGTCAACACAAAAAAAATATCTTCTTAATTTATATATCATTTTTCCATAATTCTCAAGTTCCTATGATGAGTTCGGATTACCAATTTCCTATCCGGCCATCATAGGCCTCAGATGTCGAAACTACAAAAGTGGAACAAGATTCAATAAATTTTAGCTAAAGATGAAAATAAAATCATAAAGGAAACTATTGCTATTGCTTTAAGAAAGGATATTCCACCATAACTAAAAAGGAAAACTTTCATTCAGGAAAGAACCTTGAGAACAAACCAATGATCAACGATTTGCTTCTTAATCCGGAAGAAATTGGGTATTGTCATAAATTTGGATCAGAATTCATAGATCCAATAGGTTCAATTTTCAAATCATATATAGAATTAATTTCAAAACCCAAATCACTCAGGTAAACCAAGTAGGTGTAAATATTCCAAGTCCGTTTTAGAAGGCTGTTATCAAAAAGATCACAACCATAAACATGTGAATTGAGAACAAATAAACTTATTGATTTTGCCATCCGTGTTTTTGTATATACCTTAAGATCCCATATATTAACCTCTACTCGCTTTCTAAGGTACATAAAATTTGTCATATCACAGTTACGTAGATCTTTACGGGGAGGAACTGAAATAATATCATCTAGAAGGAAGAAACAAGTATCTCAAACGAAAATACTTGCACTTAATTCAATACACAAATATATATATATTTACTATATGTTTGAGCAATTACCAATTTCATTAGTCAAAACATAAACATAGCAAAATATTAGTATCCTCTCAAGGGCCAACAATCAAGTCACACACTTATCTTAAAGCCTCCATTACTAAGTGGAAACTCCTAAAATAGGGAAAAAGGTTTTCAATTTGCCAATATTCCTATTATACACGCACCTTAAAGCCTTTCATGAAAATAACTTTAAGAAATTAAACAAAAAATATGAGAGTTTGATCAAGTCTGCATATAGTAACAAAACAGAAGTCAAGAAACCTATATACAAAAAATATAAGTTCGGTTGTTAAGAGGGAAAAAGAAGAAAAACATTGCATACCATCGTCGATCTATACAACAGTGCCATCTTTTGTCCATTGACATTGGAGCTTCACAGATGTTGCAGATGCCTACAAAACCATTTCCAGTGGCAGCAAAAAAATCAGTATTTCAAACATTCAACTTTCCAAAACAATTATCAGTGGTATTAAATCATATACTTTTGATGTAATTAGGGCCGTTGATCTACCAGGAACATTGTTTATAATAGATAAAGAAGTATGACATCGATACATTAATATGAAATCCTTTTGTTAATTTTGGGAATGAAAGTAACAGGTAGGAATAAGTACATGCAAATCACGCCAGACTAAAAAGAGAGACTTTTCTAATACTTGCAATTCTCTCAAGCATTTCATCGAATAGGCGGTGGACGAACCATATCAGACCAAACAAAACAGCCGAAGGATATAAGAAAATATCAGTCTATCACTTGTCATCATATGTTGTATCAAAACAAACTAACTTTTCAAGAAAAAAAGGGAAACAATTTGCATACTTGGAGCCCATCCCAATCATCAGTAGATGATCAATAAAAATGTAAGAAAAATTATTCGATCAATTAGCGCATTGACATCAGGGTTCTGACTCTTTTCTCTGTCTCGGCTTTTTTGGCAGATGGTTTAGGGCAGCGACTGGTGGAGATTGGTGGCAGTGTCGATGGCGAAGAAGAAATTGAAAGAAAACTCCGGGGATTTGCTGGCGTGGGTTTTGGAGAAGTGAGAGTGAAGGATGGAAATCAAGACATTGGAAATGGGGGAACGTGGGAAGCAATAGCCTTAAGCTGTTGTACAACAAGCTTAATTGAGTTGTACTATGTAAAAACGGTTTTCTTGACTAAAATAACTAAATTTGTGGCTTATTTTTTTATAATATAGTAGAGATTTGTTGTTTGATAAAAATGGTTGAAATGAATTATAGGTTTGGCCCATGCCGTTTACATTTTTTAATGCTTTCGATCTTAATAGATGAAATAATCGAGGGAGTTGTTGCGGTTTGTATTTAACTTTAACATGCTTTGTCTCTGCCATTATCTCCATTTTAGCTGATTCAATTAACTTAGATATACTTTTTAACAATTGTTATGGTACAATTATTAGAATAACAATCCCCTGTATACACGGAGAAATACAAAGCAATCAACTCACGGATTGTGGAGATAAACTAGGTAAGGATATAATACAATTAATAGAATATATCCTCTAAATATATACATATATATCCCATAAATATAGATCAGCTAATATTCCCCTGCAGTTTGAGCGGGATGAGGTCGAACGCTCAAACTGGATCTGAACTGCTGGTACAAGAAACGAGGCAATCCCTTGGTGAAGATGTCCGCGTACTCAATGCTGGAGCTAGGCTTGGCTTAGCTACAGCCTTGGCCCACCCTCAAATATTCAATTTTTTCACTAAAATTTTTAAGCCCAATTTTTTAATACAACTCACAATGGAGGCCCACTCTAGATGGAAAAAAAAAACAAAACATAGCCTTGGCAGTTGGCCCACCACCAATCCACTATATACGAAAATAAGAAGGAAAAAATAAAATAAAACACAGACTACACAGAGCCTTGATCAACAATTCAATTCACAACTCCCCTGCCTTCTCGCATACGAACAGGCTTCTGGCGCCAAACAAAATTGGTACTGAATACATGCGCGATTTGGAATTTCTTAGCATCGATTTTCATTGATTCTCAGTTCATCCCAAAATCAAGGTGAGTTTATAATTTTTAGGGTTTATATCTCTTTAAAATCCACATTCTATATTTTGTTTATATAATTGGATGCCCATCTTCTCTGTTCTAGCTAATAGTTCAATTTCTAGTCTAAACATTGTATATTTAGTTCATGGAACCTCTCCAGTTTTGTAAATCTTGCTCAATTGCTTAATGTCGGTGTGCTTTGTATTGGCTTATTTTCTTAGAAAAATGAAAGTCCAAAACATGATTATTGAGTTTATTTTATTAAGGAACCCATTAACATATGATTAATTGATTATTGAGTATCTATTCTTGATATTTGGCAGTTTTCATTCTTCAATGGATAAGTTTTTAATAAAGAGAAAAAACCCGGTTGATTCAGAGCCGACTAATGCCGATAGTTCTAAACGAAGTCGTGTGGACTCGGAAATCAACCTAGCAGATCTTCCCTCAGACCCTGGAATGCGGATTAGGATTTTGGATTATAATCCTAATATACGAGATGAAGTTCAGAGATCGTATCTCATAAAAGAGTCTTGCCAACCACGAAACCACCAATTCCCTTCCACTCTTTTTGGAAGGAAACAACGAAGATTTAACACCACTTGGTTTGACGAATATTTGACTTGGTTGGAATACAATATAAAGGAAGATGTTGCATATTGTTTATGTTGTTGCCTTTTCAAAGCAAATGTAGGAGCACAAGCAGGTGCTGACTCATTTGTCGGGAAAGGATTCGGTCAAGGAAAGAGAAGTTACGGGTTCATGTTGGAAGTGTTAATAGTGCTCACAACCAAGCTTGGTCCAAGTGTGTTGCTTTATTGAGAAACAAGCAACACATTGAAAATGTTATCATCAAACATTTCAGACCAAAGTAAGATAGACTATAAGATACGACTCAATCCATCAATTGATTGTGTTCGGTTTCTCTTAAGACAAGGCCTTGGATTTAGAGGACATGGTGAAGGTGAGACTTCCAAAAATAGAGGAATTTTATGGAGTTATTGCAATTTCTTGTAGATCATAATGAAAGCATTGAAGTCGTTGCTTTTAAAAATGCACCTAAAAATCTCAAGTTGACTTCACCTAATATCCAAAAGAACATTGTGAATGTTGCGGCGACTGAAACACCAAAGCTCATCGTAAATGATCTTGGCGATGATTTTTTCTCAGTCTTTGTCGATGGATCTCGTGACGTTTCAATCAAAGAACAAATGAGTGTTGTGGTGCGTTATGTAGATACAAAAAGGACGTGTGATTGAGCAATTTCTTGGCATTGAACATGTTTCGAATACAACATCTATTTCACTTAAAGTGGCACTTGATGATTTATTTTCAAGACATGGATTGAGTATCTCAAATTTGCGTGGGTAAGGGTATGACGGGGCTAGCAATATGCAAGGTGAACTTGGTGGTCTCAAAACATTAATTTTGAATGAAAATTATAGCGCGTATTATGTTCATTGTTTTGCTCATCAGCTTCAACTTACTCTTGTAGCGGTGGCAAAAAAGCATCTAAAAATCGCTAGCCTGTTTTTGTTACTAACGAATGTTGTCAATGTTGTTGGAGGTTCGCGTAAATGTCGTGACCGTCTTCGAGAACAAGCTGCCAAAGTCATTAACGCACTTGATGTAGGTGAAATCTCAAGCGGTCGAGGCCTTAATAAAGAAACTTCTCTCATTAGAGCGGGCAACACACGTTGGCAATCACATTATGGAACTATGGTGAGTTTGGTTCTTTTGTTTCCATCTATCATAGATGTGCTTGAAATGATAGAGGAAGATGGATTAACCCAAGAACAGAAGTGAAGCTCTTCAGATATCTACCTCCTTGCAATCTTTTGATTTCGTATTTTGTCTAAACTTGATGAAGACTTTATTGGGTATTACCAACGAGTTATCGCAAGCATTGCAAAGAAAAGAACAAGATATTGTAAATGCGGTGAACTTGGTTGGACTTTGCAAAAAGCAACTACAAACTTTGAGGGATAATGGTTGGGATTCCATGCTCAACCAAGCTACTTTGTTTTGTGAGAAACACAACATCGATGTTTGCAACATGGACGATATGTTCTTACTTCCTGGACGGTCACGCCTACAAGCTCCACGAATGTCAAACTTACACCACTACAGTGTCGAGTTATTTTATGCAGTGATTGATCTACAACTTATGGAATTAGATAATCGTTTTAATGAGACTACCGCTGAGCTGCTTCTTTACATGTCATGTCTCAGTCCAAGAAACTCTTTTTTGGCCTTTGATAAAAGCAAATTGTTTCGTCTTGCTCAATTCTTTCCAAATGATTATTTAAAGATGGAGATTATGATACTTGATGATCAGCTTGAAACCTATACAGACATCATCAGAATTTTTCAAATCTAAATGGCATTGGTGATCTTGCATAGAAAATGGTTGAAACAAAAAGGGACAAAGTGTTTCCGTTGGTTTACTTGCTTATCAAATTAGCATTGACATTACTGTTTGCAACGGCAACGATCAAGAGGGCTTTTTCTGCTATGCATATTGTGAAAAAACAGGTTTCGTAATAGTATGGGAGATCAATGGATGAACGATAACTTGGTGACTTATATTGAAAAGGATGTGTTTGCGAAAGTTAAGAATGAAGACATCTCGATGTGTTTCAGAAAATGAAAACTCGTAGGGGTCAGTGTTGAATCGCTAAGGTAGTGCATAACTTTTGGAATATATAAATTTGATTTTTTATTGAACCTTGATATCAATACAATGTCTTTATATGTGTATATATATATATATATATATATTTGTTTATTAATGATGACCACCCTAAACATAATTCCTAGCTCTGGCCCTGTGCATACTGCAAGGAAGAAGGGATTTGGAGAACTCGAACCTGACCAAGGCGGACTTTCTCTCGCACAAAGTGTATATCAATTTCCACATGCTTTCTGCGTTAGTGTTGAACTGCATATAGACTGCAGAAACGTTGTCACAATAAACAACGTTAGCTACACCACGATACTACAGAAACGTTGTCACAATAATAACGTAGTGGGACGTGAAGCTCAAGTAGAAGATTCCGAAGCCAGGTAGTCTTAGAAACGGCGTTAGCTACACCACGATACTCGACCTCTGCACTAGAGCGGGAGATAGTAGGTTGTCGCTTAGACGACCATGACACAAGGTTATCGCCAAGAAATACACAGTAACCGGAGGTAGATCGGCGAGAATCGGGGCACCCACCCCAGTCAGCATCAAAGTAAGCTATCAAGGAATGCGACGGAGATGCAACAAGTTGTAAACCAAAATCAATGGTGCCCTAGAGATACTGAAAGATCTTCTTCATGAACTGGAAGTAGGGATCACGAGGAGCATGCATGAATAGGCAGACCTGCTGGACGGCATATGCAGTGCTCGGACGGGTAAAAGTCAAATACTAGAGAGCTCCGGCCAGAGTTCGATATAAGGTGCCATCGGGAAGAAGCTCTCCGGCCGTGGAACTGAGTTTAGCAGACGTATCCACCGGGGTAGTGCAAAGTTTGCAAGAATCCATAGAAGCTTGTCAAAGTATATCGCGAGTATAAGAGGCTTGTGACAAAAACAAGCCACGCTCATCACAGGTGTCAGTGATACCCAAAAAATGGTGAAGGGTACCCAAATCGGTCATGGCAAACTCTCAAGAAAGAGAGGTAATACTACTGCGTAGAAAATCAAGGTCAGAAGCAGTCAAAACAATGTCATCCACACATAACAAAAGGTATGCTCGATGTCGGCCATGCTGGTAATAAATAGTGAGGAGTCATAAACACTTCTCCGGAACCCATGAGAGGTGATGAACGTTGCAAATCGATTATACCAAGCGCGGGACACTTTTTTGAGTCCATACAAGGATTTCCTGAGTCGACAGACATGCGAAGGAAATCGGGCATCTACAAATCCTGGTCGATGATGCATAAAAACTATCTCATGAAGATTTCCATGTAGAAAGGCGTTCTTAACGTCCAACTGATGTATCGGCCATGCTTGCGAAATTGCAAGACTAAGAACTGTCCGAATCGTAGCGGGTTTCACAACGAGACTAAATGTCTCGTGGCAGTCGATGCCTACGGTGTGGGATTTCTCGTTGATGACTAGTCTCGCCTTATATCTGTCAAGTGAACCATCTACTTTACAGCCACATACACCCGATAACGGGGCTATCTGTCAGTTGCGAAACTAGTTCCCACGTTTCATTCGCCTGTAACGCCCTAAATTCGTCTTCCATAGCTAGTAACCAATTCGTCTTTTGCGACTCCATGAATTGGGAGACTCGCTCCTCAAGGGATGTGCGTGGTTCCCCTTCCACCCTTTGTTGGTTTTGTTGGTTTGGACCGAAGAAACCGGGAGGCCTTTGGTTGAAATTCCGGTTGTTGTTCCACCTCCCTTGGTAGTCACCCCGGTTGAGAAAGTTGACCTCTTCTGGTGTCATCATTGGTTTATTCGGGCAATCTTTCGTGAGATGAGGTGCATTACACTCCTCACAACCAACCTACAAAGCATGAATAGATTTGATTAATTCATCAATTGTCTTTTCAAACCCTACCTGTTAATTCTTCATGGCGGCAATCTCATCGGTTGGATCAAAGTTGGTGGATATTTTTCCGGCGAGTTTAGGAAGTTGTAAGCGCTTGTCCGACTTCCAATTGATGTTGTGAATCAACATGTCCTCAAGGAGGTTGTATCCTTGCTGGGAGTTTTGTACCTGAATACGCCACCGGCGGACGAATACAATGTACATCGAGATGAATAGTTGAGCCCACTATAGAATGTTTGGTCTTGTTCGCTTTTGCTCAATCCGCGTGACTCGGGCACAAATTCATTAGATGCTTTAAATATCTCCCATGCTTCAGATATAGTCTCCTCGTCATCTTGCCGAAAGGTGCGAATGTCGGTGCGGAGTTTCTCAATCTTTGATGGCGGGAAAAAACGAGACATAAATTTGGAGCGTAAATCTTCCCAAGTGGCGATCGAACTCGGCTCAAGTGATCGAAGCCAAGCTTTGGCTTCCCCAACAAGAGTGAAAGGGAACAACCTTAGACGAATCGCATCGTCTGCGGTGTTTTCGGTTTTGAATAGATCGCAAATGTCGATGAAGCTCTCCACGTGTACGATAGGATTGCTATCGCTTTTACCGTCAAAGGTCAACTCCTTTATCATATGGAGGAATTGACCCTTAATCTCCTTGTCTAAATTGGGCTTCGTGACCGGCCGTGTTGCAACGGCGGGAGCTGTCTTTCAGGCGGTTCACATCGGTTGTTCGTCGCCCATTTCGTAAGTCAAAGTTCGCGGTCGAGCTTTTCCGGCTTTAGATTTCTTTTTGTTTTTCTTTTTAATTTCTCTTTCAGGCTCCACAAACGGCTCTAGTAATTTTGGCGTGAAATTACTGAAACCACAACCAAAACGAACAAGGGCAACTTGTGGGATAAAATATAAAAACTAAAATGTAACACTTTAAAACTTCAAACGTACATTGTAGGGAAAACATTTCGAATAAGCGGAAGTCTTGTCAAAAGTCTTAGATTTGATAGAGAAGTTACCAACAATTGTTCGCAAACGAAAATAAGTGGTCAAACATAGTTGTGGCTACACATGCCAAATCGTAACATACTTTGTTCCAAAATAAACTAAACAGGAACCATTAACAAAATAAAACGTAGTCTCTTCCAAAATAAAACCATGATCCATGACAATTGACTGACTGAGCTGCCACCAACGGAAACATCACACGTGAGCCTTGCCCTTGCTACCCGATGTCGTACCTGACACTTAAAAGGTGGAATAACAATGGGTAAGCTTTCGCTTAGTGAGCACACACATATACCAACATAATCATACGTATAAAACCGAGATACATCGCAATCACATAACTTGATCCCTTGACACTGGTACCAGGCCACTTAATCCATAACTTGATCCCTTGTTCCCGGAGGAACTAATTTCCCTAGTGGTAACTAGTACCAACTAGGTGCTAACATAATCCAAGCAACATATAATCACACATGCATATCATCACATAGGTATCACCACATTAATATAGATAGAGTACTCACTTGTCAGTGATTGCGCAAGCTCAAAGACGCGTATAATACTCACTTCGTAAGACCTAAACATAAACACATGCATTCATTCATCAAACACGACCCAAATGAGTTCTTACATAAACCCGACTCTCTAAATCGTGAAATGGCCAAGCTAAACTCGACCAATCTCCACAAAACTTCACATATCATCTAGTTACATAAGCCCTTAGGGGTATATAAGCTAAGAGCATCTACAATGGTGGAACGTCTAAGAACCTCACTTATCATATTTTTTTCCTACCACGTCATTGTCATCTCAACAAAACAAGAACCTCCTTAAAACTCTACAATGGAGGTTTTTACAAAAACCTCACTTCCCTCTACTTATTTATAATATAAGTTCTATTTATTTAAACTATTATATAACAGAAAAGGAAACTTTTACAAGAACCTGGGTTCTTGTTCAAGCACCCGGGTTCCAATAAGAACCTGTGACTGGGCAAGAAGCTCTGTCTCACAGTGGAGGTTCTTGTAAAAACCCCATGAATAACCTCAAGAAGAACCTCCATTGTGGATGCTCTAAAGAACCCCAAACGAATTCGTTTCAGAAAACTCAAAATCTGAAACAGCAGAAAGGGTGGGTCAAACGGCGGGTCACCATGCGGGTCATGACCCGCCGTTACAAACTGACCAAAATACTCAAGTCGCATAATGCGACTGAACTCGGGGTTTTCACCCAAAACTCACTTTTGACGTTTTCAGGCACAAAACATGATTAAACATGTTTCCCCAACATCAATAACATCATTCTTATCATAAAAACATTCAATTGGTGATCAATTGGTCACCAATCTACTACCAATTACACCAAAATCATACACTTGATGATCCATTGATCAATCATCCCAACTTGCTATTCTAACCCTTAACCCTACTTGAATTTGACATCAATTGAACTTATAATAAGCATAGAATTCATACCTTGACCGCAAGTAACGTGATTTCTACCCCAATTGCTCCACAATACCTTCAATTGATCTCCCTTGGCTTTAACTTCTTAAGAACGCCCTCTCTCTCCTTCTCGTACATTTTTCAGAAACTGTCAAAGAGAGGAGGGGTTTTTCCCTTTTACATAAGACCCTTACTCATACCCTTAACTTTCCAAAATGGCACTCTAGTCCCTTGACTTCTACAAAACAATTAACTACATAAATTACTTAACCAAAAACCGACACAACATAAAATAGAAAACGGGGCGTTACATAAAACTAGAAAGCAAAAACTTGCAAGAAATAAAATCTCTCACAAGGATTGATTAACTAAACAACTAAAAGACTTGAACTAAATAAAACTACCGTTCTCCGGCAGCGGCGCCAAAAACTTGGTGCGGTAAAATGTATATATAAAACGTAACCAAGTTTAACCTTTAAATTGCCCAACTAATACTACCACATTCACAGGCAAGCGTACCTGATCGCGAGTAATATAGTGTAGGAAAGTCCAGGTATCGTTCTTACCACTAGGAACGTTCAATATTTAATAAAGTATTTTTAAGTTCAATTAATCTAAAAAGGGTGGTTTTTGTGAAAAGAGTTTTAATTGACTAAAATACTATAAAGAAAGTAAAGTACTAAGCTAAGACGCAAGCAAACACAGATTGATTTAAATTAATTAAGAGACAAACAAGTACTTATTATGGTTATGGAGATTCTACTTGTGGATGATTCATTAAATTACCATGAGTTATAGTTTAGTTGGTTATTGTAAGAATTTAAGCCAAGGGCACCCTAAATTGTGTATTTGCGATTATCAACCAGGTTGGTCTCCCGGCCCAATTACAGGGACTTGTTGTCATGAAGTCTAGTAAAAGTCACCCTAATCAATGCTAAGTCGTGGGACCCTACAATCCAGTCTACTCTCGGTCCGAGCGAACTGCTTACCACGTCTCTCCGCGTCACTGGAGTGAAAGGTAAGGGGGACTGATTAACCTATCGGAGTCTATCTATTTATTCTCAGAAAATAAACACACCACTCAACAACTTCAAGTAGCCACAGTCTAAACACCAATATAGGAACCAACAGATAAACATTCAATAAACCAAACCAAACTATTATAAATTAAAACCAATATGAAATCATCCAACAAGTATCATCAAACCATAATAAGTACTAAACTAGACTACTCACAAACCATGCTAGAAAACAGAAAAACAACTAAAAAGAAAGACGTTACGCAGACCGTGCAACGAGGGATGATCGGACACCGGCTAGATGACTCCGGGTAAGGATCGGCCCACGTTGATGGCTCATACACAACTCTCTCTCTCTCTTTCTACTAACTCTGACTCTATTACTAATTTTTATTTTTGATTTTCCGATGATCAAAAACAATAGGGGGAAGCCTGTATTTATAAGGTTGAAATCGGCTCACTCCGCGTTCGCGAAGAGGCATCTTCGCGGCGCGAAGCACTAAAGAAACCCTCTCTTTCCTTTTCTGCTCATTCCGGAATCTTCCATAGAGAGTCTTCACCTTCTTCGCGGCGTTAAGCATCTGAACTCCAACGCGAAACGGGCACAAAGCAAGAATCTTCTAGAAATTGGCCACCTTCGCGGCGTGAAAAGGGAACTTCGCGATCGCTAGGGTACTTCTTCCGTCCACTTTTTGCTCATTTTCATGCTTTTTCGCCTCTTTTTGTACTTTTGCGTTCAATGGCCCCCAAAACCTACAAAACTCAGATTCATAGACTTTTGAGAGTAAAATGTACGAGAAATGGGCTAAAATGGGAATAAAACATGTAAACCAGAATGACCAAAACATGTATAATTTTGGAGTTATCAGTGTTCGGCCTCCAATCCTCCAACAAAGAAACAAGAGACTCCAATTCCCCCTCCTCCCTTCCTCGCGGTTCCCTTCTCCAATCCCATTTATAACTCCACTCCCCTCCCACTAACTCCAATCTCTCGGCCACTCTCACCGACTTATTTGACTCAAGTCTCCAAAGCCGGTTAAATTTAGTAGCCAAAGGTTACTTGGTTAACCATTTATCGGTCCAAAAACAAGTACCCCTTCCATTTCCCACCACTTTTCCAAAGGACGTCAAGAAGTCTATACCCAACCTCTCAAGTTCCTTACCAACTTTTAAGATACCCCCCACACCGATTTGCCATTCCCAAAACGCCTTACCCCATCCTCTAGACCTCCTTTTGACCCATATATGCTTTTTATGGCTCTAACCCAAAGCAACTCTTGTCCACTCACAAACTTCCACCACCACTTCCCAAGTAAACTCCAATTTGCTCCCATCAAGCTTCCCACCTTTAGACCCCCTTTTTTAAAGTCACTCACCACCTTCTCCCATTTAACCCATGCCCTCCTTTTACCATTAGCCGTACCCTCAACACCCCCCTCCCAAAAAAAAATTGTCTCCTAACCCTCTCAAGAGTTCTCACCACCTCTCTCGGTGCACGGAAAAAGTGAGAAAAAATACAACGAAAGATTACCAAGAATCGATTTTACCAAAGTTAGCCTTCCGCCGAACGACATCTCCCTTGCTTTCCATAGTGCCAATTTATTCTTCATTTTTTCGACCACCACCTTCCAATGCTCTATTCTATTCATCGTCGCTCCGACCGGTAAGCCAAAGGTATGTGAAAGGTAATGAGCCAAAACCACAACCCACTTTATTCTCCCAAGTTTGAATCTCTCCTTCCTCCACTCCCACTCCATAGAGTTTGCTCTTTGCCATGTTGATTCGTAAGCCCGAGATATTATGAAAGCACTTTAGAATTTTGTGAGGTTTATGAGGTTTGACGGACACCATTTACCCAAAAAGATTACATCATCTGCATATTGTAGGTGGATATCTCTATCTTCTCTTTGCCTACCGCAATCCCTTTAAACATACCTTTTTTGTTGCTTCCCTCATAAGGACATTGAGGTATTCCGCCACTACTAGAAAAAGGAACGGTGCAAGCGGGTCCCCTTGTCTATGACCTTTCTTCATTTTAAATTCCTCAGTCGGAGCTCCATTTATCAAAATCAAGACCGATGCTGAATGAAGGCATGAACAAATCCACTTACACCATCGATCTCCTAATCCCATCATCTTCAAGGTATCGAGGAGAAAATCCCATTCTACACTATCGTATGCCTTTTCAAAGTCCACTTTGAATACCATACCTTTCCTTTTCGTCTTTCGAAGATCTTCGACCACTTCGTTTGCAATCAACACACCATCAAGGATATACCTCCCTTTTAGGATTCCCCTATGATGTTCCCTAACACCAACTTTAACCTCTCCGCCAACATCTTCGAGATGATCTTATAATAAATTCCAATGAGACTTATTGGCCTAAAGTCATTAAGCCCAATTGGATTCGGATTTTTGGAACAAGGGTTATGAACGAGGCGTTGCATCCTACATTGATTACCATTCTCTCCCAAAAATACCCAATTGCCTTAATGAAGTCTTCTTTAATTTGCGCCCAAGACTTATTTACGAACTTAATCGTAAAGCCATCCGGGCCCTGGTGACTTATTATTTCCGCAACCTTTGATCGCTTCCCACACCTCTTCTTTCGAGAACAGACGTTCTAAAGTTTCTGCTTCTTCCCGAGTGATCCTTTTGACCTTACTACTTCTCAACTTCGGCCCCGGTGGACCATGAGAGAAAAATTTAATCTTGAAGAAATCCAAAGCCGCCTTCTTGACTAGTGTTGGCTCCTCGACCCACAACCCATTAACATTTAATCCTCCAATTTCGTTTGCCCGCATCCTCTTCCGGATTACCGCGTGGAACATCCTTGAGTTTTCGTCGCCTTCCATCGCCCACTTTATTTTTGCCTTTTGTCTTAACATTTCCACTTTCTTACTTTCCGCTTCCAACCACTTCTCTCTAGCGTTCACCCACCTTTCCCTTTCCTCTTCATTAAGACTTCCTTGATCGGCCGTCTCATCTAGCTTTGTCGCCTCTTTCCGAAATAAATCAATATCTCTTCCAAAGAAGCGAGACCCTCTTTGCATCTAAACTTCAATGCTTTCTTCACATTTTTTCATTTTTCCTTAAGAACACTATCTGGATGCGAAGCAATTACCTCCCCCTTCCAAGCGTATTGTATTTACCCGATCCATTCCTTCTACCTCAAGCCACGTGTCAAAGAGCTTGAACGGTTTTGGCCCATGAATGAACTGAAAGTGTAAAATGCGTCCAAGTTCATGTTTAGACGGAAAAAATATTGATTCTGGTTCACCACACGTGACACTCCGGTTACTTATATAATTCAAATTTATAACATATTACTATAGCTTTTTAAACTTTATATTAAAGTTCTTTAATAACCTAACCTATAAATACATTAAAATACATGATAAATATTAAATTATAAACTAATCCGGTTTTACATTCCATAATAACTCATATCCAACCAATAAGTCTATCACATTCCTAAAACACATAAAACTAAATAAAAAATTAAACACAAACGAACTCTATTATTTAAAAAAAAAAAACTTTAAAAAATTAGATACAAAACCATAAAGGAAGAAAGAAAACTTTGATGTGAAATAATAAAAGAAGCATGAATTAAAAATTGATATGATTAAAAGGAAAATGTAACAACTATAATAAACACAATCATAATAGAACTAGGAATAGCAATTATTAGAAAAATAAAAGAAATAGATAAAGAAAGTAGGATAGATAGTCTTCATCATCATCCAAACCAAAAACCAAACCCCCAAAGAATAGGAAGCGGCGGAGTTTTAAACACAGCTAAATACGCCCATAACATGATCCACCTATATATACAACCTATACATACAACCTATAGATACAACAATCATCTTGCTAATAAACCACAACCTTCTCTTCAATTTTTGAAGAAGAACAAGTAGATAGATAATTAAAAGGAGGAAGCTTGTGGTTTACTCATCTCACCAGGTTTTTAATTTCTTATCTGCCAAACTAGTATTATTTATATAATTTAATAATCTTTAAAAAAATCACATTATTATAAATATATCCATTGAATCTCTACATATATTCTTCCATTAGAAGACGACCCATCTTTCGTGATTAATAACTTGTTCTTTCTTTCTTAGCCAATTTCTTAAGTAATTCCATTTATTCTTTGTTTTTCCCCCTTTGCGTTTACGTCATTGATTATCTCTCTTTCTTGCCTTTTTTTTCTATTTTTTTAGTTTAGTATATATATATATACACACACTCCATTTTCCTTTGTGGGTAATCGTTTATTTGGATAAAAATTGATTCTTCCCAATTTTGGAGTTGTGATTTGGGGTAATTCTAGGGTTCTATCTACAAAATCTTGGTGGGTTTTCTAAATCTTGATTGGATTTCAATGGTTGGTTGCCGAGTGTTAGGGTTTTGTTGATGATAAATTTCCTAAATTAGATTACTTTATTAGATTTCGGTGGTGGGTATTCATTTATTTTTAGGGTTTTATTGAGGTTTGAACTAAATTTGTTTTCTTTTTTTGCAGATTTCGTCGATGCTGAAAAACTAGCTGGATTTGATCTAATCAAATCGGCCGAGGGTAAATTGGTCTTTTTCTCTCTCTTTATCTCAATCCGTATGATGGTTTAGATTATATATTCATTTATTCGTGGATTGAAATTGGGAAAAATCTTCTGTAATCGATTTCGGGTTTGATTTTTTGGGTTTGATTTCGGGTTAAAGAAGATGAGTTCAAATGAAAATGTAATCCAAAGGGGAAAGCTTCTAGTTCACATAGCCGAAAACGGGCATTCGTTCGAGCTCGATTGCGATGAGGACACCCTTGTTGAATCGGTCCAACGATACCTAGAATCGCTTTCCGATATCCGCTTAACCGATCAGCTCCTTCTGTATCTGGACTTGAAATTAGAACCCCAACAGCCGCTCTCGGCTTATAAACTTCCCGCCGATGATCGAGAGGTTTTCTTGTTCAATCGAGCGAAAATGCGGACCAATTCGCCCTTGCCGGGTCCTGAGGAAGTCGACGTGGCCGAAAACGACCATCCCGACCCTCCGAGACCGACCTCGTCCCACGACCCCCATCCGTTGGACGAATCGCCGGACCCCGCGTTGAAGGTGCTACCGGAATACGAGCGACAGTTCCGGTACCATTTCCGGTCCGGGGACGCGATTTATCGTCGTACCCTTGCGAAATACGAGGCCTGCGAGCGGCTTGCTAGAGAACAAAGGGTGCAAGAAAAGGCGTTGGAGATCGCGAGGGGTAATTTGGACCATTTCTACAAGATGATCCTTCACAACTACACGGATTTCGTCAAGTGTTACTCGCAGCAGCAGCGGACACATTCGAACCTTTTATCAAACTTCGGGAGGGATGTCGAGAGGCTGAGGTCGATCAAACTCGTGCCGGTGTTACAGACGGCTGATTGCAAGTGCTTATTGGATTTCGTGAAGGAAGATAACTTAAGAAAAATGGTGGATGAATGTAGTGGTTCTCATAGACAGTTTGAAAGTAAAGTTGGAGAGTTCAAGCAGGAATTCGGAGAATTAAAGCGAAGCACCGAGCACTTGTTTTCTAGTAAAGCGTCGATTCTCAGTAGAGATTTCGAGAGAACCGTTAAGGAGCATCAGCATCATATTAGCGAGCAGAAAACCATTATGCAAGCTTTGAGGTATGTAAATTAAGTTCTTTTTCGTTCTCTTACATTAACATTACTCAAATAGGTTGATTATTTTGCAACTATATATATATAGAGAGCGAGAGAGAGAGAGGGAGGGAAGTTCAAACGAGAAACATATCAATTTAAGAAAACGTGAGAAGCAATCTCAGCCACTCATCTAGTCAACAAAGGTGGCTTTGACGGGTGCCCCCTTTAATAATCTCTACCCGCCCTTGAATCGCGTCAATCCTCCTTGATCACGTCCACCGTAACCGCGAGATGAGTGACTGAGATTGCTCCTCACGTTTTCTTAAATTGACATGCTTCTCGTTTGAACCTTCGCCTATATATATATATATTGTGATATGGGTTCGCATTCTTGATGTCTGCTAGTGAATAAAGTTGAAGCTTTAGAAAGAGAGTCGGTGTGCAGGCTTTAGAATATATGATAAATATTTCGTAGGCTAACGTTTGTGATTACTTACTTAGCTCTTGTTTAAGGCTTCGTGATTGATTCATTTCACAAAGTGGTGTGATGATTTGTAACATTTGATAGACTATATTTTTCAACTATATATTGGTAAAAAAAAACATTTGCCAAGCATCTAGTTTTGTAGGCCATTATGTGTTTTCAGATACAACAACCTTAGTTTGTTTTTTGGTTTTCAGCTCATATTTGTCACTTATGTTTGATTTGGTCAGACATAAGACAATTTAGACTGTCTTTTTTCCTTTTCAGAGCCTCTTAACCCTGAATATCCTCTGATAAGTTAAGTGATAACCTAGCCACTTAATTATCTCTTATCTTCATCCATCACTGTTCTTTTGAGTCCTACGTAGGTTTTAGCCCAATTGTAGATCTGTGTATTGGCTTTCCGGAACATCTTGAGTTACTTAACCGGTGCTTCATTGTGTGAGATATGATTAAGGGATCGTTTGTTTTTTAAGAGGTCTGAAGTCTAAATTTACATCTAAAAAATAAGGGGTGAATGGTGCACCTCTTAAAACTTCAGAGGACAGTAGGAGGATTTCAGGCCTTCCCTAAAAATAAAACAAACGGTCTTAAGTCTGCAAACCTCTTAATTTTCAGACTTAAGAGGTTTTAAGAGGTAACTTTTAAAAACAAACGGCCCCTAAGACTTCACAGCCTTACGATTTTGCCAGCATCCTTATTTTGTTTCTTTTTTCCCATTCCGTCCTTCGATCATCAATGCTCACTTCAATTGACGTATTTAACTTGATTTTTTGAGGGATAAAATAGACAATTATACATATTCAGAACGTTTGTCAGTTTACAAAAACAAATAGTCTTATTGATTCAAATTTCAGAATTCAGCATCACCTCTTAAAGTTTGAAATCTGATTTCACTTATGATATACTTCTAGGTATTTCATAATTGTGTACATTATGTATGGAAACTTTTTATTTTCTTCGTTCACTTGAAATAAACAAACAAGTTCAACATGAATTTCCGATGCGTATTGATATTGACTTTTAACCGTACATCAATGCAGCAAAGACGTAGGGTCGGTGAAGAAACTCGTGGACGATTGTTTGACCAGTCAACTCTCCAGCTCGTTACGGCCCCACGATGCCGTTTCCGCACTGGGCCCCATGTACGAGGGCCACGAGAAAAGCTATCTCCCCAAGATGCAGGCCTGCGAGCGCGCCATTTCCAACCTCCTCGGTTTTTGCAAAAACAAGAAATCCGAAATGAACGCCTTCGTCCACCGGTACATGCAAAAGATCGCGTACATCCAGTACACCATCAAAGACGTACGCTACAAGTTCTCGGTTTTCACCGAGGCCCTAAAGCGTCAAAACGACCAGTTCGAGTACCTCAAGGTGGTCCGCGGCATCGGTCCTGCCTACCGGGCATGCCTTGCGGAGATCGTGAGAAGAAAGGCGGCCATGAAACTTTACATGGGGATGGCTGGACAGCTGGCGGAAAGGCTCGCATCGAAACGGGAAACCGAAGTAAGGAGACGGGAAGAGTTTTTAAAAGTACACAATTCGTATATACCTCAAGACATATTAGCGTCGATGGGATTGTATGATACCCCAAACACGTGTGACGTGAACGTAGCTCCGTTCGATACTAATTTACTTGATATCGACATCGCCGATTTGGACCGTTATGCCCCCGAGCATTTGGTGGGGCTCGCGTTTAAGAAGGGTTCGTCTTCGATGTCTCAAGAGAGCTCGCACTCGCACGAAGTTGACGAAAGTTCCGAATGCGGTACTGAGAAGTATAACAACGATTTCGTCGAGGGTTCCGAGCTCGTGGAAATAGCCGGAACTAGCAAGATGGAAGTCGAGAACGCAAAATTAAAAGCCGAGCTTGCGTCCACGATCGCTCTTCTGTGTTCGTTCTCGCCGGAAATTGAGTTCGAGTCGTTGGACGATAGCAAAATGGGCAACTTGCTGAAAAACGCGGCCGAAAAGACCGCCGAGGCCTTGCGTCTGAAAGACGAGCACGAGAAGCATCTGCTATCGATGCTGAAGGTCAAGCATCTGCAATGCGAGTCGTACGAGAAACGGATAAAGGAGCTCGAACAGCGGCTATCGGATCAGTATTCGTTAGAACACAAACTCAACAAAGACGAGTCGATTGGGAAGACCGGAGATAGCAAATCGGAGATCTCGGGGGACGGAGAAACCCACATGCGTTGTGCGTCTTCGGAGCCGATGGACGAGGCTTCTTACGCTTCCAGCTCGTTGCTTTTGAAATCGGGAGGTATCGACTCATCAATGCTGGAACCGAATCGAGATGAAAAGGAGACGATGGTGGCGGA
>CM058042.1:71615191-71642860 GCA_030169165.1 Centaurea solstitialis
TTTGCTATTGTACGTGTTGAATTGTCGTTTTTAAGTTCTTCTGCTACTGTGGTGATAGAATGAAGCTTAGAACGTCATGGACATCAACAAATCCAGGAAGAAAGTTTTCTTGGTTTTTAAGTTCAGTACATACAATAGCAAAAAACTTACAACTTAGGATACATTTTCTGGAACTAAACCCTTAAAAATACCAATGGTAGATTTTTAAGTTCAGTATGTATATACAATAGCAATGGTAGATTTTTAAGTTCAGCATGTATACATTGAATAGCAAAATGTGACAACTTGGATACATTTTCACGAACTAAACCCCAAAATTAAATGGGAAATTACCAACTCACCTCCAGTTCAACCGCCATTCCAATCTGAATAGCAGCTTGAACCACACGAACATATCGATACTCATGGCCCATCATCAACAGCCCCATCATCTTATGCATCACAATAACCGCCATCTTATCGGCCGGCAACGAGTCAATATAAGGTGCATAGGCCTCCTGATGCTTCTTGGTGTTGGGTGACTTCTGCTCTTTCTCAATTGCTTTACTCAATGGCTCAAACCAACCAGCAAACAAAGACTTCACATATGGCAAATTAGGTGCCAATTTCTTCTCACACATCTCCCTCTGAAACTCCCTATACTCTTCAGTCATCTTCTCCCAAGCCTCTGTTTCTGCCTTTATCTGCCTCCTCCTCAACAAATAGTAGTTCCTCTTTTCAATTTCCACTTTTACCCTTTTCTTAACATTACTACTCCTGTAGAAATTCTTCATTAAGAGTGAAGTAATCCAAGGTGGTTCTTGAATGAAAACCCTCTTTTGGCTCAAATTTGGATCCAACCCATGTGTGATTCGCTCTAAAGTTGCAAGATTTTCGAGGCTTTTGGTGAAATTTTCATCCACGGAATCGGGGAGTGGGTGGGAATGGGTGGATGAAATTGGGTCTTTTAGGGATGGTAGCTTGAGATTGTGTGGGAAAGAGGATGAGTAAATTAATGGGTTTTGAGATTGGTGCTTGAAGAGTTGAAGGGTGGGGAGATGGCCAGTGGGTTTATGTGGGTTTCTTGGTTTGACATTTTTGGTTGACCATGGAGAGTGGAGGTCAGCTCTAGGCTTGGGGAAAAGATGGCTGATGAAGCCAGGGTGGTTGCCTTTGTTTTTGATGGGTTTTTTTTGGTGTGAGAGGTGAAGAGTGGTGGGTGGATAAGGGGGTGGAAATGAGGTTGAAGAAGAATGAAGAAGAAGAAGAAGATGAGTAAACCCTTTCTTAAACCTTGTGTTGTTTGTTGTTGTTTGCCCTCTTTATTTTTCAAGTTTTTTTTTGGTGTGTACAAGGGTAGAATTGTAAATTACTCTTTGTTTTGTTTTTTTGAGTATGGATAAGTTACAATAATAGTCCTTTGATTTTGTTCATACGCTTTGATTTCGTGGGTGGATTCTCAAAATTACAATAAACACCATATACCGTTAATTAACCCGTGAAACCCAATTATATCCAACCTTGTTATACTGTCAATTAAGAAGTAACGTTGATCGGGTTACTCATACCCTGAACAAAAAGGCTAAATAGTTTAAAAACTACAAAGAAAACAACTATTTTTTAAAGGATTTGGAACATGATCAAACCCATACCATTGTCAATTTTTGCTATTGTTATCGAATGATAATGGGATTTTATAATACATGTCTTGTAATTATATAGTACCATAATGCAACTTCAAGTAAATTTGAACTCTAGGTTGCGTTTGGTACATGGGATGGGATAGGATAAAACTCACGGTCCCGTGTTTTGTAGGGGTGAGCATAACGTGTGAAACCTGGCTTACCCGGCCCAAATAACTAGCCCAAAACCTGAACCCGAAAACCTGTGCACCCAAGTCCCAAACCGAAGATATAAATGTAAAATGTAGGATCAGGTTGGGGTGCCCATATCCTACCTAAAACCGACCTGACAACCCAAAATTTTTAATTATTTTTGTTTTTATATGACGCAGTAGGAACCCGCGGAACGGATCGACAAACGTCAAATCGTGTTAATAGAACTTTCAAACGAAAGAACTAGAAATAATAGAAAACTCTAATAACTCTCAAAGAAAAGAAATATTATTAATCAAAATTTTGAATAACAATGAATCCTAATAGTTCTATTTATAATCTAAGACTTAGGATTGGGTAAGACCAAGTTGTTTCCGTGAGACCGGTGAGACTAACACTTTTTACATGAAACTTCACAACAAAACACTGTGAAGATCAAACATTCATCGTGAAAACACTGTAAATGTTATGTTCCAAGTGTTTTTTGAGGTGAAGGTTTGATTTTTTATTACCTACACAGCATTTTGCTATGAATGTTCGAATTATTTATTTGTTACCTTCATAGTTTTTGAGCTGTGAAGGTTTCGTCTTTTTATCTTTTTTGGATTTTTTTTCTCGATTGTATTTTTTAGTATGTTTTTACGATGAATATTCGAACATTTTTAACTTTCACAGTGTTTTGCTGTGAAGTTTCATGTAAAAGGTGTTGGTCTCACCAATCTCATGAAAACAACTTGGTCTCACCGGAACCCAACTCTATAATTTAAACTAGGGAGATAATTATGGAAATTAGATAATCCTGAATCACTATAATAATAATCCTAACTTGAGATTCTTAGGTCATCACCTATTTAAATCTTGGGCTTTGGGCCCTTGACCCTTAATTTCTTACCTAAAATAGTTCAGCCCATCCTTAATAAATTTCCAAATTCTAACCAAAGTCACATTTGGCCCTTGAATTTTCAAAAGATTCTCAAATAGATCCCAATCGTTAAAATAATTACATTCTCGAAATTACGGTTATTACATAACCCGTAAGAAATCATAAAACCATGTTAACCGTTATTGTAATAAATGAAGTACAAGGACCTAATCTGTACTTTTCACTAAACGACAAATACTATATTCGTAATTTTATCAACATTTTATTATAAACAAAAACTAGAAATTTTGTATCACTCTCAAAGATTAACTCATAATCTTACAACAAGATAACAATAAAGAAATGAATCAAATGCTTAAAATACATTTTATATTGAACACTTTGAAACCAAAGCCTTAACTTCTTTAATAGCCAAGAAACATATTCCACATTTTGTTGCTAGACTTATGTGGGACATAATTTCAACCAAAAAATGTTAACACTCTATAACTCTTAATACATTAGTGGTTAGTACTTAATGTCTCATAGATATTGTACTAGTAGTTTTTAAGCGTTTTACTTTTACCTTTTTCTTGTTAGATGGTATAAATGAGTTATGACAAATTTATAGCGACATAGAGTTAACTTCCAAAATATAGGAATCAAATACATTGCTATAAACTGAAAGTAACAACATGTTTGACATAATTATGTACAAGCACGATACTAATACTAAGTACATCAAGTTAAGGTATTCAATTCCCTCGATCCGGTCTCTTTCCTCGTGTGAAAGAGAACAATAACGACAACTTTGCACCAAGGCTCCTTGACATTGTATGAGTACCACACGATTAGTAAAGAATGTTGTTGTGACATGTCAACCGTTGCCACAACACAAGAAATATTCTCTTACTTGGTAAGTTAAGTTGTAAGTAGCTAAAAATAACCCATGACCTTGCTGGTGATTAGGAAAGTCGTCAAAGCCAGAAATGTAACATTGCCTGTGTGCATCAGAATTCATTTATTACATTTATGTGAATGCATGAATTAACATGAAAAAAACAACTATCATCATTAGTGTCATTAACGAAGTTTGAAATTAACCCATATATCAATATTCTCAGTGTTAAGTTGGTAACTCTTTTCTATTTTGTAAGGGGCTTTGCCCTTAAGACTCCGCTAGGAGGTGTGACTCTATTGGCACCTATTATAACATCTGGTGATCCCAAGTTCTATCTAGATTATACTAGTATGCACTCTACACCTTTATTCATATTAACCTAAATAACAATCCCTTCATTATTATGTGAATCTAAATCCATCAAATGGCCTAATGATTCGATAACGTCATAAGCATCTTAATGATTTATGGTCAACCTATTTTGATGGGATAGGCAAAGATGCATTTTGTCCTACTAAGTTCGACGCAGTCTCAGTCTCAATGTCACACCAAACATGGACAAAAAGTTTTTGTTATGTTCTATCATGTCTTGTCCTCCATATTAAGCACAGTAAAGACTCCCACTTACAAAACAAAAAAATATAATAGAAATGAAAGTGCAAGTGGCAATGTGGAAAAAACAAGGATACCCAAAATTCTCATATACCTCTCTAATCTGAAGCATGGGTAAGTCGTAATTGGGAGAAGGCTTCTTGATCATTTTTTTCCCGCCTCTAATTTCAGATTGTATTGAATTTAGTTTGTTTCGAATCTCGTACAACAATCTCAGTTGTTGGGCCTCCATTGTGTTAACCGGTCCTTGTCTTACATTTTTCTCTACATGCTCAGTTTCAGCCCCTTCAATTATCTCAGATGCCTTGTTTATCTCTTGAGATGTGCTTGTAGCCTTTGCAGTTGTTGTGGTTGGTCGAACAAGGGCCATATGGTAACCAACATCAATACCGTTTCCAGACAAAAATATTTTCTTGTCTTTTGGTTTTGGAGGTAGAGTCTTTTTTCTTGAAAAGACTTCATCTTTATGATCATATGATTTTACAGATTCTGGAAAAGTAAAGATTGACGATTTCCCCATATTTTTGGGCTTTTTCTCAAGACCATCGAGGGTTTCATCAATTTGGGGGACTTCAAATACATCATGAAGACTCGGCAAGCACGTGGTCGAAGATATCTTTTCATCTTTTGCCTTTTGCAAACTTTGTGGTAAATCCAATTCATTAAGTTTAGAATGGATAGAAGAACACCTTGAAGTTCTGCCAGTTGCGCAAATGTTCAGCTCTCCTCCTGATACATCTTCGACTAATTTATCTAACTTTCGTAAATTCTCCAAGTATGAATTAATATTCATAGACGAAGAACAACCATCCGGCTTCTTCTCTGATTCCAAGTTTTCGTCATCACGTAAACTTTCTTCGACTATTTTGGCAATCATATCAGAATCTTCGGCTATGGATCTATCCTTATCCATTAGACCCTTCTTTAAATTAGGTAACTTTAAACGTCTTGGAGGTGTATTGTTCTTCTTTGTGATGGCGTCGCAACTTGTTTCCCCAACTAAACTCTCGGTTCGTTGCAATAAAGTCTCTGGGAATCTTACGTCGTTTACTCCAAGATCATCATATCCCAAACTTGATAGTTTGTATCGATATGCTTGAACTTGGTAATCTAGAGCAGCAATCTCCATTTCTTTCTGGTACATAATTTCTTCGAATACTTCCATGGATTCTTCAGCATGGTTCATTTTCTCTTCTGCTAGTCTTTTATATTGTTCGGCTTCCATCTTCACTGCAGCCTTTTCTCCTTGTAGGCGAAGGATCATAGATAATGCTTCACTAGCTGCGATTGCAGCAGATTCCCTTTCGACATCTAACTCGTTGTAAAGTTTTTGTAGAAGTCGTTGTTGAATACAAAGCGCTTCTTTCAAACTGTTGGAATTAGGTTCTATTGCATCCATCGAAGTCATGTTGGTTTCACTCATAGTGTGTTTCTAATCAATGAAATAAAAGCGACAATGAGAAAAGAACATGTAATAATGATTATGGATTCAAACACATTTCACAATTTCCAATATAAGGACTCGAATGACAATTAATCTGTAAAATCATATATATATATATATATGTGTGTGTGTGTGTGTGTGTGTGTGTAAACATAGGCATGTAAAATAGTTTACCAAGGATCCCATGACTAAAATCCAAACAGCACTGAATTGGTGACAGAGTTATACCAACGTTCACGTTCCTCAACCTTGGAAAAGATCTTCAAGTTTGAGGTAGAAAACACCCACGAATAGAAGACCAATGTAGGTTGTAGAAACAAGCGCAATCAAAACAAAGATTTAACGAGATTTGTAACTATTTCTTGTTTTGTTGAATTCCCACAACAAGATCGATGATCAACTGGGATTAGTTAATAGATTACTAATTGTTTCTTATATCAAAAGCCAACCCCCATGGATCATGCCGGATCATGGGCATGGCTTTTGACTTTACCTTGTAAAAGAATCTTCTTGTTTCCTTCAATACTTGAACAATCGAAATTCTTTAGCTAATTTTGGCTCAGGTTCTCTTAAATCTTGCATAAACTATAATTTTTCGTAATGATCATGTTGTTCCAAATGGGAAATTTGGGAAATTTGTGCGGTGTAATAACCTACGTGTGAGGTTTGGAGGTCTTGTAGTTCATAACAATGAAAAGAGGGTTGTTAGGTGTTTGCAATTCATCCGTTCTTTTCTCTAAACTTTTGGTTCATCATCCCTTCCGATATTGAATTTGATGTATTAATTCTAAAGTTTTTTGTTTTAAAATATAGTAAACTACAGTTTTGGTCCCTGTGGTTTACATAAACTAAAAACAACGTCCTTAAACTTCAACAAGTACAATGATGTTCACTATGATTTGCATTCTACTTTGCACGTGGTCAATTTGGTTAACTCCGTTAGAACATGTCCATAAAACGAGGTACATTTTTTACTTTTTACCTTTTTTGGTTATTATTGGTTTTGTTTGTTACCCATATTGGTGCAAGCGGCAACCTCACCCCATCTCATCCCTCCTTTCACTTCCTTTCCCTATCATCAACAACAATCCTCTTCTTTGGAGGAAGTCTTTGATTCATACACACATGTATTAGAACTCGTTCAAAAACACTTGTACATAACTACACACAAGCACATCCTTATATATATATATATATATATATACAAACACAAAGTAACACACACAAAACCCAAATGTTGCAAATACATTAAACTCACACCTTCATACACGTAGATACACATTTCTAACACACAAAAAACCAAATAGTGTACATACTAGATTTGCCAGCCAACAACCCTTCCCTTCATTGTGAGTTTACATATTGGTGAACGCAAAACTGATTTACCCCATGAATTTTGTTACTATGTCTTCAATAAAGGTGGGGAAAGCAAAACACCTATATGTTCTTCACTTTGGACATGGGTTAGTGGGAGAACAAGGGATGTGTTTTGCCGTAAAATTGTTGAAAGATGGGTAGGGCCATCGGTGTTTAGATGTGTTAATTTGACAAAAGGAGAAGAAGATTGTTGATACGGGTAGAAGTTCATTCTCACATTTTGTAGGTGAGGTTGTCGAATACGTCTTTTTTCTTTTATAGGTATGGTGTCAATGGGGAATTAGGAACGGGGGGGGGGGGAGGAGGTTTTGTATTATATAATATACATTCTTAGATTAAAATTTGATAAAAATAAA
This sequence comes from Centaurea solstitialis, assembly GCA_030169165.1. Classification (NCBI taxonomy): domain Eukaryota; kingdom Viridiplantae; phylum Streptophyta; class Magnoliopsida; order Asterales; family Asteraceae; genus Centaurea; species Centaurea solstitialis. Next base: position 71,622,558 of record CM058042.1, read on the forward strand.
TACATAGTTTTTTAATTTTTTAAAAGGAATATTAATGAAATAAGTACATGACTAAAATGCCCCTTAGTAATACTTCAACTAACACTTTTAGGGCAAGGGGCCACTCTCAAAACAAAAAAATAAACCACACTGACTATTTTTATGCTTATGGAAGTTTGGGTACATTATTCGTGGTTTTGTGTAAATTATATGGACCAAAATTTCTTGTTTATTTCTCAAAAAGAATTGTCTCTACATTTTTTCCCCTCCATCATTGGTTACACGATAGTGAGGTTTGAACTTCGCTTGGTGGGAACTGGGAAGGGCCTTTATGATTTGCATCTTTCCGTCCAGCTAAACACCATGCTTTGAAACAACTAGAAAAGTTTTGTTTTTTGATTATTGAACATTAACAAAAATTCATAACTAATAGATATCGGACAAATGAACATTAGCAACATATACAGAGTTCATGCCAAAAAATTTACGGCCTTATGACCAACATCTAATAAAATAATGTTAATATATTAAAGAGGAATTGTTGAATCAAAAGGAGGTTAGAAATCATTGGCACCCGGTGTAACATCCTAATTCTAATTTCTCATATTATATGCTAAGTGTGCCTCATTTATATGTTACGAAGGATATTATGTGCTTACATGCGAGAAAATGTTAAGCATGTCGAAATTTTACCAAGTGTATTAGTAGTGCCATATAAGGTAACCGATGATTTAGTGGGAGTTTGTGTTTGAAATTTTAAGTTTATGCTTCTTTGGAGTATATGAGAGGATTTAGAAAAAAAATTTCATGACAATCGGAGTTAGACTGAGAAATTTGGAGAAAACGAGTCAAAACGTCGACGGTTAAGCTATGGATTCGTAAAACCAATTTTTTTAAGGAGATATTTTCTGGAATATTATTATTGGAAGTTATAGATTATTTCGTTACGAACGCGTAGGCGAAAACCTCATCAAAAACGGAGTTCCGAGCAAAAAGTTATAAACTTTTTAGTATTTGAGGTCAAAATGGGTGTTAGGTCAACTCAGTCGGGTCAAACCCGACCCATGGGGGTTTAAAAACCGTGTAAACCATGAAATTTCCCCATTTTCAACCCATTTTCACCTCATTTTCACTTCTAAAAGCTTCTAGGGTTATGGAGGTGCAAGTTCTTACATAGATGAAGTGATCCAACATCATTTTTGGTGAATCAATCAAGAAATTGAAGGTATAAAGCTCCTATCTTTAACTAGTTCATGTGTTAGATCATTTGATGGAGATTAGGGTTAGGGTTTATTGTGATTTTGTTACTATTTTAGTAATTTGAGTATGTTATGATGTATATTTGGATTTGGATTTGGTTCAATATGGTAGAAGATTGTGCATGCAATGGTATAAATGATCATTTTGAGACTAGAAAGTCAATGTTTTTGCCCTGTTTTAGAAAAATTGTAGAGAATTGTAGAAAAATCGTTTAAGGGTGATTCCAGTGTCATTAGAAAGGTATGAATGTCTATTTTATTTTGTGTTCAGACCTCTAACTACAACTTTAAGATGGCTAAAAAGATCACTTTGTACAGAGCTGTCAAGCTGAATTTTTACAGCATGTAACTGCTGTGTTGCAAAATTCGTATAAAATCAAAGAAAAATCCAAAAGACTTGAGGCCAGTGGCGTTGGAAAGATATGAATCTCTACTTAAATCCATATGTTGAAGTCGAAGTCTGATTTTGAGTTTAAGTGGGGTAAAACAGAGGTTAAAAACAGAGCTGCAACATATAAGTAAAGTTAGTTTATGATATGATTATGTTGATAAAATGTGATTGGTTGTACCAATGCTTACGAAACTTGATATATGAACTCCAGGGGATAATTTAAGCTTGTTTGAGTCATTTGGAGGGTATCTTATAGTTGGATTGCAAGGTTGGACTTTTGTCGTTCGATTTGACCGTATTTGACATTCGGTCGTGAGGTGAGTTAAATATCTATTCAAATATTATTGTATTAAGTGTATATTTATATACCATCTATATGTATGTGATTTCTATGACTTAGAGTCGGTTCTTATTGGTCTTTTGTCTTTGTACGTATTGATCTCTCGATTACGAGTTCTCCCGAAATATCGGTCGGTTTGGATATCCATGTATTCCGTCGGTATTGTTTCTTTGATTTCTCGTGAAACCGGAAGTACGGGGATTGCTTTGTGTGATCCGTCCCGAAAACGGTGAATGTCAACATGCCGATGAAGGGGGAGGGATCGGTGAGACATTCTAGTCGTTCTTGTTGTCTGTTGGCCGTACTCGGTGCCTAATGTGAAGAGAGGCACGAGTATAGGGACTCGGGCATACCCGGGAGATGAAGGCGGGCTCCCTGCCAGTCCTAAGCATTGTATTCTGCAAACCATAGGAGCTCGAGCATACCCAGTAACAATGGGATCCCTGCTAGTCCTATATGTTCCATTTGTTTGTTCATTTCGATATGTTGCTTTAGACCGTTTGAGTAACGTATGTTATTGATCCCTTGCAAAGGAATTGACCTGGTATCCTCTGATAATTTCTTGTAATTTGCATTGAAATAAGCTTGTTATGTCATGATGAATTGTTTGATTTCGGCACTTGATTTTTGGTTATATTATGGACAATCCTTATTATGTAAGTGTTACTCTCAAATAATTGCTCATTGATATAACCATTCAATTGGTTGGTTTTCGGTTCCCGTGTATTTGTATAGACTTAATTTCAATAACATTTGTTTAGATTATTTATCTCACTAAGTCATGTGCTTATTCCGTTAGCTCACTATTTTTTCAGGAAAGAAAGAGGATAAAGGCAAGAACCCGGTGTAGTTAGTTCGTGATTAGTTCGGGGATCGTTGCCAAGTCTTGGTATATATATATATAATTATGTTTAATATATATTTTGGGTTGTAAATATGTCCGGGTAGTTATTATGTGGTCCCGTTTTTAGTTGGTAAATGTTTTAAATTATAAGATTGTAAGCTTTCGTTTTGGATTTGGAAAATACTTATTAAAGTATAACTAGCTTTTGGTGGTTTATTTAGAAAATGATATCCCGTATGTTATGTTTTGGGTTATTAAAATGTGGTTTTGGTGAAATCGTAACCAAGGTGTTACACCTGGTATTTATTGAAACAAATATCGGATGAGATCAACAATAAATTATATATGTATGGCAAGTTCTTTGTTTGAATTCAACTATTTTTCTTATATTTGAATTACCAAATTTCTTGTGTTTGGGTATGTTTTTTGGGTGCATTTAGTACGCAGACTACATGGGACGGGACGCGACAAAACATTTTGTCCCATGTTTGGCATGCCATACGATAAGGAGGAGGGGGAACAAGGTGGGACTAAAATACATTTTCATGGGACAAATTCAGGATTTTTTTGTTCCACCAAAATACATGGAACAACCTTGGACAAAAGTTAAGATTACTCATTTACCCTCCCACAAGCCACAACACATATTTCTGAAACTCAGATCCTCCAAAATCGATATTCGACTCCTCCAAAATCAAACTCCCCATATCCTCCTCCAAAGTGATCGATGTTCTCACCTGCAAATTGATCAAACTCTACAAAGCTTCTGTAAATCGAATGAACCACCCCCTCCTGCAAATCAACCGAACTCTCAAATCGAAACTTCCATATCTGGTTTTCGTCGATGATAAATAAGAAGGAGATGAATAATAATGAAAGAATCATCGAGAAAGACGTAAAAAGGAAGATGCATAAAAAAATCTAATTTGTGTAAAGTTGGGTTTTGATAGGTAAGTGGAGCGTAAAGCATTTTGAAATGGGGGTGAAGGGTATTTAATTATATTTAATTATTTTTTTAATAGTTTGTAAATGCAGTTAAATAAATGAATTTTATATTAATAAAATTATAAAGGTACGCTTTTTGTCATATGTAACACCCTAAAAATCAGGGCGAACAAAAATTTTCATTTCACAAAAAGTGGTATACTATTCCAACGCCATGGCGTGAGCTCTTCCCAAAATGGGGTATAAGTAAATGTATAATTACAACGTTTGTAATCGAATGAGTAAATACAATAACCAAACTAGTCTAGTTCCGTCTAGGAAGAAGACTACAAAAGGGTTATCGTCAATCATAAGTCTCGCGGCCTAAAGGACCGGTCTCTCCTCTTTCCCCCATGCTCACTCAAGCCCGAAGCCTACTTGGGAGCGACGTCCCTAGTACCTGAGAGACACATCGACACCAAACAAGTGTTAGGCTAAAGGAGCCTAGTGAGTTGTACAAATAATATCATGCGCGTAGAGTGTATAAAACATGTGAGATATACAGGATTATATTAGCAACACAATTAACATATTAAACCGGTTTATTATTATCTTCAGAAACAATGGGAGCGACCCATTTCCCCCAACCAGTACCCCATCATTCGTTACTTCCGAACACCTCGATGCCATATCTATCATGACACCATCAGAGGCCCGCGCACCAAGGAGCAACCCGAGGGCCGGCGACATAGGGGCATTCCTATTTCAGAACCTCCCAAGACTGTTCGGTGTGGAAATACTGCGTTGGTTCGTCCATGTCATTTAGTTACAAACAAACCCGATGTCATATCTACCATGACACCATCAGAGGCATATACGTATTGTCTCAAAAGACTCATACATTTGTTTTCCACCTATCATAGGCATAAATCGAGGGTCTCTAGCCCTTTGCTCATTTCATACGTGCCAACATGCACGGATATCAAATCCCATCCACATAGTTCCATAGTATGCATAATTCCACACATTTCGCATAAAATACATTTCATGAGTAATTTCCTTGAACTAGACACAATAAGCATTTCATACTAAAATCATGTTCATCTACATACTCAAGCAAGGAACGTAAAATCATCAAGATGATGTGCTCTCAGTTTTAACAAAATAGTTTTAACAACTCACCTTAGGGTTTGTGACAAAAACCCCCAATTCCAAGATTAGGTCAAATAATGAGCACGAACCTAAATCAAGTAAATCGAACCCTAAGTTAGTTCATAACCCTTATTATATGCGTAGATCCAACCTACAAGGGTTTAATCGAAGCTTACCAAGTGAGATCCAAACTAAAACCCTAGGATTTGAGCTTCCCTCTTTTCAAGCAACAATGGTGGAGAATAGATGAGTGGAGAAGATGAAGTGGATGAAATATGATTTCCAACCTCACTAGCTTCAAGTATGGATTCAACTTCAAGAACTTGTAGGGTTTTGAAAGTGGGAAGTGTAGAGAGAAAAATCAGATATTTTGGTGAAGAAATGAGGAAGTTGTGAACAAGTGAAGCTTGGAAGGGTTTAAAACCCGTTTTCTGAAATTGCCAGCTACCTAGCGATCGCTAGGCTTGAGGGCTAGCGATCGCTAGCCTCCATTTTTGTGGTCGTTAGCCTGGTCGCGAGCTACAACAGCAGAGAGGGTTTTCGTGCCTAGCTATCGCTAGGGTCATGGCTAGCGATCGCTAGCATATGAGCATTTTTAGTTCTATTTTGTTTTGGCCATAACTTCTTCGTTATAGCTCCGTTTTCGATTCCGAAAGAACCGTTGGACTCGTAATTGAATTCCCTAACATATAAAACCATAAACATAGATTTTAATCCAAAATTTCTAACCCCATGATTACCAATGAGTCACTAATATAACCGAAATTACGGGTGTTACATCATATGCTATAATTTTTTTAGTAAAATCATTTAAACATTTAGTTAAATGTATTATCTATTAATATTATATAAGAAAAAATCATATTAGGGGTAATCTTCTCATTTTAACAGTTTTGTCCCATTTTGTCCAGCTCTGTTCTAAGCGTACCAAACGTAGGACAGACCAATTAGTCCTGTCCCGTCTCGTCCTGTCCAGTTCTATCATGTCATGTTCTGTCCCATCCAGTTTACATACCAAACGCTACATTAAAGAAATATTTATCACATACCGTATTTGTCTCTAGTTTATTCTTTCTCAATTTCTTCCACCTCTTTGAAAAAGCTTTTGATATACTTTAGGATATCGATAAATTTTTATACATTCCAGAAATATTTTTTTTATTCTTTAGGATATCGATAAATTTTCATACATTCCACACTAGATGTTACTTACGAGTGAGGTTGATTATTCATAATTTTTTCATAAATAAACAAAAATATAATTAGTAGCGCCTGAAAAATATGAAAAACAATGAAGCCTGCAAGATATAAAGTTATCCAATTCCATATGGATTTGAACCATTTCTTATTTTATCTTCTTATCGCTAGATATCAAGTAAAATTACCTTTCAAGATGTATATATAAACCTATATAAACAATCTGTAACGTTTATCAATATATACATCTTCCAATATAACATTTTTAGACTTTTTATGTAATGTATATATGAACTTCTTTTTCCTTATATTCTAACCATATCTAACTTCTTTTCTATTTGAATCGACACTTAAAGAATATTAGAGTAAATTACGCTTTTAGTCCATGTGGTTGTCATCCATTATCGAGCCTTGTCCTTACTTTAAAGTAATCACAAAAAAAAAGTCAGCATGGTTGCCATTTTGTCAGGGGCGGGGCACGACCATTCTAATGTGAGGGGCCAAAATATAACATGGCAAAAGATTTAGAGATACAAATTATACACCTTTAAATTGTCTTTTATTATTTTTTTCTACCATCTAATATCAAGTTTTAGAGAAATTTTGTTAATGTAAGATTAGGGGATCATGTTTACCTACCGGATAAAATATAGTTAGGATCGATAATCTTTTTTCTTTTGGAAGGGTGTCCGAGCCAAAGCCCAGCTAATCCCCGACAATTTTGAGAGCTAAACATGACCCCACTTAAATGTCCACAGACATGCGCATGGGAAGGCTCGAACTTGGTCAGGGCGCTATGAACCCCAGCGATAACTAATCCGCTACAACACCGTTGACTAGGACTGAGAATCTTACCTTGTAAGAGCGATGATATGGACCAAATGTCTTACATTATACATAAGTAAAGGTGAAGACTCTTATCTGGACAACACTTATCAATTTAATTGTTGCATATGATGCATTTTGATGGAGTACAATCTTACCTAACAACGTATGTCAGTGTTAAATCTTACGGTAAAATTCTCCAAAACATTTTCTAAAATGGAGAAAATAAGAGAAAATGTGTAAATTCTTAGAATTCAGGCAACTCTCCAAAAATGAGCAACTTGAAAAGAAGTATATTTTTTTGTATTTTTGATGAGATATTTGAAAATGAAATGTCTTGAGAAGAAAAATAACATTTTATCAGGTATATGTAATACTATAATAAATAAATAATAATATAAATTTTTTTAATAAAAAATATGTTGGAATTAAATACATTTTTTATAGATATTTTGGAATTTAAAAACTTTTAGAGAGAAAAAAAGGAAAATCAAAGAACGCATAAAACCAGATTCAAAACCATGACCTCTAGGATGTAGCCAATAAGGATTATCGTCTTAGCTTATGCATTCATAAAATGACATAGTATTTTAATCAAAAATCGACGGGGCCATGGCCCCCAAAGACCCTTATAGGGCTCTGTCTCTGCATTTTGTTTCACTTTTGATTCATGAAACTAACTTTTGTTAAATAGCTCCATTAACTAGGGAGCATTTTGGTCCTTAGTATTTCTTTAATTTACAATAAAAAAATTATTATCATATTATAAAACAAATATATTATTATTATTAAATTAAAAACGATAAAATAAACTCTCTAGCATCGGCCATCTTCTCCGAACAACCCCTCCGTCGACCATCTTCTTCACGACCAAAACACCGTTGAGCTAACTGAACTTTTTAACAAAAGTTAGCAATAGAGATCAAAAGTAAAACGAAATGGCAACCAACAACAATCTTTTGTGTAATTACTTTGAAGTAGGAACGGAAATTAACAATAGCTGACAATTACAAGGATCAAAAGTGTAATTTACCTTAAAATATATATTTTTTTAACGAACAACTTAGTTAGATTGTTAGAACACCTTAGTTAGAAACGCCTATGTTCATGTTAGAACCTGGAACTTCTACTTTTAGAGGAATAACCTCTAACTAACCAAGCTAGGCCTAGTTGGCACATCAAAAGTGTAATTTACCTCAAAATATCATTAGTAGAAAGTTTAAGCCACTATATCTATATTTCTTGTGAAAAAGATAAACACATCAAGAATTGCAACTTCCATAAAAAACCAGGGTTCTCAATGCAAATAAAAAGGTTATTGTTTAGGCTGTGGGATAAGATGATGGATTGCTGCCATTAGAGGTGGTGACCTTCAAAGCTCTGAAAGCAGTGGTAGTTATTAGTGGTGGTGTTGCAGAAGCAGAAATCTTCATTTCAATGGCTGGAATTACTACCACCAGCTGTTCCATTCCTCCTTTTAAACAACCAATTTCTGGCTCTCATTTTCAATCAAAGCTCTTCCATCTCCGCCTCGATTTCCCTAATTCCTCCATCTCTCGCGGTTGCACCACCATCACCTGCCGGTACGGCGGCGGTGGCGGAGGCTATTCTCGGCAGGGAGATACCAGGCGGCCTAAGAAGAACGCTTCTGATGACGATCCAGCCCTAGATATATCCAGTATTAGGTATATTTTCCTACGAATTGAAGATTTTTCTAGAAGAGTTTAACTGTTTAGAAGTCAGTTTGCTGAGTGATTTTACCAACATACTTGCGAAATTTCACAAGAAAAACTCTAATTTTTCCCCCAATTGGTACCTAATATCCATTATTGAAATTTATAGATGACATATAGGTAGTTTCTTGGTTGTCAATGCATAATAAGGTTTAATTTTTTAGCAGTTATGTTTAAAACACTTGTTTGCTTGTTTGAAATGCTTATAAGCATCTAATTAAAGTAGAATTAGTTCACATATGTGAAAAGGTTTACATATTTACATATGTATACATAATAAACATGTATAAAGGTGACAACTTTATACATATATGTGAAAAGTTTACATTCTTATAGTTGTATACGCAACAAACAAACATGTATAAGGTACATATATGTGAAAAGTTTGCATTTTTACATATGTATACGTAGCAAACATGTATAAAAGTGACAACTTTATACACATATATGAAAAAGTTCTTGAATGCATCCAAGTTGTCACCACCGAACTTAAAACTCTACCATTTAGTGTACCAGAGTTCTAAAACCTACCAAATAACGTAGTGCTTTACCTTTTCATTCGGTGGTCGGTATTTTTAAGGGTTTAGTTCCTAAAAATGTATCCAATTTGTCACTTTTTTGCTATGTACTGAGCTTAAAAACCAAGAAAACCTTCTTTCTGGATTCGTTGATGTCCATGACGTTATAAGCTTCCTAGATTTGTGGATTCGTAGATTTTTAAGTTCGGTACATGCAATAGCAAAAAAATTGGACAACTTGGATACATTTTTAGGAACTAAAACCTTAAAAATACCAACCACCGAATGAAAAGGTTAAGCAGTACGTTATATGGTAGGTTTTAGAACTCTGGTACACAAAATGGTAGATTTTTAAGTTCAGTACATACAACAGCAAAAGGCGACAACTTGGATGCATTTTCAAGAACTAAACCCTTATTGAAATTTATCTACGACATATAGGCAGTTTTCTTGGTCATAAATGCATAATAAGCTTCAATTTTTAGCACTTATGTTTGAAACACTTGTTTGCTTGTTGGAAATGCTTATAATCAGGATTATAATTTATACCTATGTGAATGAGCATCTAATTAAAGTAGAATTAGTTTGCACCTATTTTCTACAAGTATGAAGTGTTCTTTCTTTTTTGCTTTTAAAACAGGTCAACTACTGTGAGGCTTATTGATGAGGAACAAAATATGGTGAGTGTTTCTGCATCATGTTCTTTGTAACATCTGTGTTTTGTGTGTTTCTATGTTGGGACTGATTGGATTGTTTTGCTAGGTTGGTGTAGTTTCTAAAAGTGCTGCTATTCAGATGGCTGAAGATGCTGAACTTGACCTGGTGTGTATATAATTTTATGCTTAAATTTTGATTGCTTTTGAAATTATTATAAGCCCTTTTTGACCTATACCTTCATCGAGTTCTTTAATTGCTTCATCTTCTTGCTTTGCAATTATGGTTACCAGTTTTTCTTTGCATATTTCCCGAAGAAATCTCCTTAGTGCATCTAAATTTAGTTTGTATGGCATTTAGGCATTGTTTGGTAAACACAAACTAGCTTATAAGCTAGCTTATTTTTTTTGTACATGTTTGGATGGACAAAAAGCAGCTTATAAGCTAGCTTTTTGATAAGCTATTTGGAGGTCGCTTATTGAAGCCTTTTGTAGCTTTTTCCAATTATACCCTTATTAATATTAATTACTATACCCCAATATGCCCTTTTTAGTCATTTTACATATCCATAAGCTAGTTTTTGCCAAACATAATTTCTTCATAAGCTAGCTTATCATCCAACAACTAGCTTATCAGCTAGTTTGCCAAACATAGCTTTAGTAGAAGGGCATATAACACTAGTCACTAGTGACTTATCTATCTTTGAACAAAGTTAAAGGTGGTCATGGTTTTGACCTGTGGGCATTGTAAGAACAAGAATTAAGAAGATACTCTCGTTGTTTTCTTAAGTTTCCAACTACTTATGATGCCTTTTTTGAAGCTCATTCATCTTCAAAGTTTACAATGCAAAGTGATTATAGTCTTGAAAGTGCACTTTGGCATATAGGTATTGGGCCAAAAAGAAACACTGGTATGCCTAAAAGCAATTATGACATTGGAATTTCACCATGCAAAGTATTCTATGATCGTAAATGCGATAATTTTTTCTTGCTCATAGTGAAGCTATGAATATGCATACAAAAATTACAAATTCACATAACATAGTTCTTGCTTCAGGAAGGACATACAAGTGTCTGCCAAGTAGACTTATCGATAATCAACAAAATATCTATCTATATGTTAGATATCTCAGTTTTCATACTTATATCTCAGGTCGAGTAGTTAGGCTTGTTTATCGGACAAATCAGATAATATACCCAAAACTTCTGTAGCATTCCCTTGAAGCCACTCATGGAATACAATTCAACTGAAGCCTCCTTCCACACGTTGTAGTCATGAAGCATTGCTTACTCTGTATAATACAAGTCCTAAGCAATAAATTAAGTGTAGTAACAGTGGAACCGATCATTCTATGCTGTAATTACAATGTTTACATTTGGAACATCCTATAAATGGTCCTACTCTTGATGGTATGCAAATTACTATTGACTTGACTCTGAAGGCTTCTTTTTTGTTGGCATTGACTATGCTAGACCCTATAAACTGGGGGTAGAGGGGGGAGGATGATCAAGCAACCGGTGGTAAAATTTTCTACATGGCAATTTGACCAGATTAGACCTGCTAAGTGATAACCATGAGTTGGGGTAGGTAGGTCCCAAACACAGGTAATAACTTATGTAGCCTATGGTCCATCACTGAATCTAAACATTACCCTCTGAGGCACGTGTGAGGTGTGATATAGAGTCAGTTACATCCAAAACGAGGAGGAAATTCATTAGGTATAGTGGGAGAACCAAAATATGAGCCTAAATTCTCTATCTGCACTTCTTCCATTATCATAAGGTTAAAAAAAATACCAGCTGCCCCTTCCTGAATGAAACTACTATTCTAGAGATAGAGCTATAATAATGAAAACTAAGAAATGCAAATTGAGTTTTCAATGTCATTATGATATTAGAAGAAGGGGGAGAGAGGGGGGGGGGTGTTGCTAGTGTGAAGGCGTATCCCATCCTGATGCATGATAATAGGTTTCTAACGCGCTCCATTCATCATTTGGCTGATGCTAGCAACATATGTTATGTAAATTTGTAGTACCTTTGAAACTGCTCTTCTATCTCGGAATTCATAATCGGCAGCAAGTTTGACTTTTTACATGTGTATTCGTTAAGATATTTTTAAATTACATGTAAATCGTTCTCTTCTTTCTTAATGGAAATGCTTCATTTTTGTAGGTTATATTGTCTCCAGAGGCAGATCCTCCTGTGGTCAAGTTGATGGATTACAAGTAAATTACATCTCCTTTCTTATATGATATAACTTATATCTAGCAGTGATCGATTTTTAAATGTTAAATTTCTGTTAAAAGGAATTATGATGTTGTAGACAATGGTGCTGTCAGTTCAATTTTTTTTGTCTTATAAAGCTTTAGATCCTATTTGTGGTGATCATTAATGTGGCAAATTTCGCAGCAAATACAAGTATGAGCAACAAAAGAAGAAAAGAGATCAGCAGAAGAAAAGTTCTGGTGAATGCCTTTCTTTTCTTATCAAGCTTTTTGAATTCTTTTAACATTAATTCTATTAATGCACAACCTTCAATTATAAGAAAAAGCGATACTGACCAAAGTGTGTATTTTGATGCTAGCTCATCGTGTGGATCAAAAGGAGCTCAAAATGGGGTAAGAAACTTTAGTTTCATACACAACAAACCCTTTTTTTTGGTAATTATTTTCTGTTCCCCTTCCCCAAAAATATTTGCAAAATTTACTAGTTTATGAAGTGTTACCACCCTCTTATGCTATGTAAATCAATGGTAAAAAAGATAGCAGTATCTTTACCCTATTTTATATTTATGATTACGGATCTTTTGTAATTTGGTTTTATCGGTAATTTGAACCTTTTGACTTTATCCTTTGGTAAAAGGCAAAATGGATGATAAATTACTGTACTTTCCTGCTATTTACAATTACATACTTGAAAAATAAATATTTTGTTAATTACATACTTAGGGTCTGTTGGTTGTGGAAAACTGTTTTCATTTCCTAGAAAACATTTCTAGAAAATGAAGTTGAGTTTTCATTTCCAGTTTTCTATGAAAATTTTAGAAAATGTGTTTGGTTGAAATGGTGGAGTTTTCATTTTCTAGTAATTAGAAAACGCGTTTAGAAAATTTTGGAAAACTACTAAAGTCAATTTTCTAATTTACATATCAGTTAGAAAACAAAAAGTTTTCATTTTTTCGGAAAACGTTTGAAAACTGAATGAACCAAACGGGTTTTCTAAATTTTCGTTTTCATTGGGAAATTTTCTTGGAAAACTGGAAAATTTTCCACAACCAAACGCACCCTTATACTTTCACAATCATACCAATTGCCTCACCTTTATCCAAATTTTTATTAGATCAACTAATATAAACCATCAATAGCGGTTGAGACAACTAATGTTGTTCTCTGTCAAACTGTTATTCCGCTTGTTAATTCAATCGCTTCTTTTCTGGCAGTTACAACATCGACGTGCATGATTATACTGTGCGCTTGAAAGCTGCTAAGAAGTTTCTTAAAGATGGTGACAAGGTTTCTATAGATTCTCTTGTGATGGTATATTTAATACTTGCCATGGGCATGCTTTTTTATCTATCCTCAACTTTTTGGTGATCTTATAGGTTAAACTGATAGTAAGCTTGAAAGGCCGTGAAAACGAGTTTAAAAACAATGCTATTGAGCTTATTCGACGTTTCCGTGACGATGTAGGAGAGGTACGTGATATGCTTTATACATCAAGAAAGAAGTTAAGTTAAAACTTCGTTCCATGAGTGATTTTGTATGATTCCCACGTCAATCCTTGATGAAGTTTGGTTCGGTATTATTTGGCAACGCAAATCTTCTTGTGATAAAGTTTGCATTTTGACGGTCCATAAGTTTTGTTTGTCCTAATTTATGAAGTTCTTAAATTGTGGAATTCAAAGGATTCCATCAAGTTCATTCTACGAACCAAACATCACTAAGGAATTTGGTCAAAGGAATTTGTCATTGCAATTCCACCAAATTCCTTAGAATTCCTCAAACCAAACAGCCCCTTTTTGTTTGGAGAATGGAATTTGATGGAATTGGAATCCATCGGAGGAATTTCACTTTGAAGGAACTGGAATGGAATTTGACCACCCGCATGGTTGGTAGGAATTCAATTTCTTCAGCTAAGCCAAGGAATGATTAATTCTTAAAATTACGGAATTTAGAGGATTCCATCAAGTTTATCCTGCAAACCAAACATCACTAAGGAATTTGGTCAAATGAATTTGCTATTCCAATTCCTTCAAATTCCTTTGAATTCCTCGAACCAAACATCCCCTTAGCGTCTTACCCTCCCCATACACTACCTTGGTGTGGGATATGTATGGTTTGTTTTGGTAGATGATTTCTAAACAACCAAAAAACATTCCATTTTGCAGAAATAACACTCCGTTTGATAACCAAAAACATTTCAGCCACTTATATTCTTTTCTTTGCGGACTCAAATGTTGCTTTTGCATCGTGTACGTTGTTTAGAATCTACAAAATCATTCTTCCAATTGGGTACGTGATGGCTGAATGAAAAATACTTGCAGTTAGCCGTAGAGGAGAGCAAGAACTTCAGAGACCGAAACATGACCCTAGTGTTGGTTCCAAACAAAGCTGTTCTACAAAAAGAAGCACCAAAGAAGAAAGAAAAGTCAACCGAGACCGAAGTATCCGCTAGTGTATGATTCGTGTTCCTGATTCCGAAATTAGGACAGTAAGCTGCTAATCTTCAATTTTCAATCCTTAAAAATATAAACGCATTTTCAAAATCATGTATAGCTCTAGTCTACTAAACATGCATGCAAAAATAGCTATTTTTCCTGTTTCTTGTCCTCAATGCTTCTTTTTCTTATTCACTTCTGTAAGTAAGGTCTTCTTGGAAACAACCGCTTTATTCTTTGGGGTAGAAGACAGGTCTGTGTACATTCTAGTTCTGAACCCCACCTCCAAGTGGGATTTACTGGGGTCGTTTGGTTTGTTTTTTTCATAGCAATAGCAGTAACCCTGGTATAATTGTTGTATGTTTCAGCTTGTTTAGCAGCCATAATAGTGAATTACCGAGATTTTTGTGCGAATGTGAAAATGTCTTTAGCCCGTAATCTTAGATAGGACTTGTATCGATTTTCTATGGAGACTTTTTAAGGAGTCAATCAAGTAGGTTCCTATCACAAGAGTTGAAGATCAGGTGCAATCTTGTTTGATTTATTCAACTTATGATACCATTTTGTTAGCTACTCTTTTCATCCCATGAAAATTCTAATACCACATTTGTATTGTATTGTATTGGCAAATCTTCACTTATAGACTATCTGTTTGCCTATGGTTTCTCGTAGGAACAATTTATGCTCGTTTTGGTCCATAAGATTAGGCGACCCCCCCCCCCCCCCCCCCCCACAGCCGCCTACCGTCTACCTACTCATGTTCGTAGTTCGATCTGAGGTTTAACTATTTGTGTCAATGGATTAGTTCGATCCAAAACTTGAGATAATGGACGTAAACGGAAAAGGCTTTATAAGTACCTGTTAATGAAGTCGAACTAATCCATTGACACAAATGGCTCATGGGAGAAAATTGAGTTATATGCGCTAATTCAGCACCCGCCGTTGGTGAAAGACCCGCATGGAGCTGAGCCCTTGTCAACTGTATATTGTCATTATTGAAGGATATTTTTTTTTGGAAGAGGTATCCCAGACCACATTGGGCCCAGACTAATCCTCGGCAATTTTGGGCCGAAGCCCAACTGCTAAAGCATGCAGCCCGGGGTCGAAGCCCCCGTACCTCCAGAATGCGTCCCCCAGGGCTCGAACTCGGGTTCACCACTATGTAGTGCCCAAGCCTTACCACTAGGCTACCACTCCTTTGGTCATTATTGAAGGATATTCCAGGCTAAATAATCAATATTTGAGCATTTTTACCATAGTCGATTGGTTTTTGGTTTATTCAGTTTTGGTTGATCGGTTTTTTGGTTTTTTAAGTTTTTAAACTGACAGATAACCAAACCAAATAAGGCTTGGTTTTATCGGTTCATAATTGTTTAAACCAAATAAGAATTTTTATTTATCTGTTGGACACTTCTTCAAATAATCTTCTTCAATTCCTTTACTTTTAATATATAATTGTATTATATTCAACAATTGACTTATGCTAAGTGTAACACCATAATTCCAAAAACAAAACTTTTACAATAAATGTTAAAAAAAATTCATCTTTAATTATGAAAACCACATTAATTGTCAAAAATATGATCATTTACAATAGATTTGTCAACGAGCCAAAATCCATAAATAAAGCGTAAGTCATATTTTAAATCACAAATTCCAAAAGAGTCGCCGGAACTGTCCGCATCGCTAGAGTCAAAACGGGGCCTTGCCCTTGTCCACACCCGAACAAGAACCTGTGAAAAAGGGGAACAACTAAAGGGTAAGCGATAACGCTTAGTGAGCAAAAAATCATATACAGTTATATAGCAACATACACATACACCACAACACGTATCACAACTTAACGGTTTCCCGCTCTTTGGATCATCCCGCAATCCGGCCTTAGTGGTTACCCACTCTTCGGATCATCCCGCGACCCGGCCTTAGTGGTTACCCACTCTTCGGATCATCCCGCGACCCGGCACATCACACAAATCATGCATATGCATATACATCACAATATAAAAGCACATAATTCCCACTCACCTGGATGTAGCTCAGTGCATCCCTCGGTATCCACACGCTAACAAGTTAGCTCACCTAAACAAATCAAGCACACAACTCATCACAAACCAAACAATTTACACATAGACCCAATACCGAACAAGGGTTTTAGGCCTAGCTACACTAGTCCAATTGCTCTCAAATTTCATCTATAGCCATCCTATAGCATGCCTAACACTAGCCCATGGTCAAATCCTGAAAATGACCAACTTGAAAAATCGGATTTAAGACAGCCCCGGTCCCCCCTGCTCGCGGCGCGAGGGTGTATGCTGGCGGCGCGAGGACCCTTCGCTTCACTGCTCGCGGCGCGAGCACTGGCGCGAGGCGGCGGCTGCTTCCAAATTCGACCCAAAACGCGATTTTTCTCATAACTCACTCATACGAACTCCGTTTTGGCCGATTCAACTTGCCCTAGTCTCGAATTTTCGAGCTCTACAAGACTACAATAACCATCCTAAGTTATTCAAATGATCACAAATCAACATATACAAACCCTAATCTTTCCAATTCGATAAACCAACCAATTAACGATTCACGAATGATCAATTGATCAAAACCCTAGGCTTACGTAATGCTACTAGCAAGGGATTAGAGATTACTTTACAAGATTGAGGATGAGAGCGACGACGGAAATCGATTTAAACCCAAGCCCTTCTCTTTTTTTTTTCTCGATCTCTCTCTCACTCTCTCTTTTCTCCACTATCTCTCTCTCACTCTCTCTTTTCTCCACTCAAAAGAATAACTGACAACCATCAAGCCTTCAAATCTTATATATCTTGGGCCAAGTCCGACTCTCCTACCACTAGTCCATTATAAACAAAAGTCCAACTACGAATTCTAGGCCCGAAATAAATATTAAGCTAAAACAATTAACTCATTAATTAACGTAACGAAAACGGGGCTTTACACTAAGTAAAAGACATCATTTATTGAGAAGGAATATTCATCGAATGACATAATTTTTCTTCACTCAATATTGTAATTCAAACAAAAAATGCAATATAATAAAACCCATTATCTCCTATTAATAAAAAAACATTATATGTTAATAAAATATGTAAAATATGAAAATATCATGTCTATCCAACACGATCTATAAATATCATATATGTTATTCCCAAACTATCAAACTATCATATTTATCTAAATAACATTTTTTTTGTCAATTTTTAGTTTCAAGTTTAATGATCAAAACTAGTTAAATGGCTATTATACCCCCTTTTAAATCTAATCCATAAATATTATATATGCATTTCTTAACCTATAAAAATATCATATTTATACAAATAACTATTTTTATTAATTTTTAATAATTTTAAATTGAATTATATTATAAAAAAATAGGTAAATGAATTACTAACATTGCATATATCATTTCATAACAAATAATTATTTTATTACTCTCTATTTTTTATTCTTGCATATTACGTACAAAAAGTATTATTATATATTATTTCATAACCAAATATTTTTTTATGAACAACAAAACCCCAAAATTTTGGTATTCGTTGATGAGAAAAAACTATACAAAAACACTAAAAAGGAAATCAAGAATAGAGAATGCATGCATTATCTCCATATATGCCTACTTGGTAAATTTTGGGACTATATTTTTTTTTTTTGGCACAATAATAAATACTTCATTTCATAACAAATGATTATTTTATTACTACCAAAACCAGGAGAACAATTAGTCCACAATACAAAACACCAAGTGTCAAAAATAACACAACGAGCAGCAGCAACAAAATACTAGCCACGTAGGAAACAAAGAAAACATGCAGTTTTCTCTTGACTAATTCATTTTAGGGATTCAATATTTCCATTTTTGTAATGTTTTAGGTTGGCTATACTCAAATTCAACCATTTTATTGGAAGTGTAGTAATTTATGCTAAATAATAATTTTTTTAAAAGGCAAATCTCCGTTAATCAAAGTCCAGCGTAAAACTAATTAATTACCCACCGTCTATCTTTTATTATTTTGTATGGTTTTTTCATCAAGTATAAAGAATTTGGGTTTGTTATTGAATAAAAATGTTATTTGGTTATAAAATGACGTATAATATTCTTCATACGTTTTAGTATGCAAGAATAAAAAAAATAAAGGAATAATAAAATAATGATTTGGTTATGAAATGACATATATAATGTTAGTGATTTATTTAACTATTTTTTCTGATAATTTAATCTAACTTAAAATGATTAGAATTTGATTAAAATAGTTATTTGGGTAAAGATGATAATTTTATAAGTTATGAAGGACATATATGATATTTGTGGATTAGACTTAAAATGGGTATTATAGTCACTTAACTAATTTTGATTATTAAATTTGATTAAAAATTAATAAAAAATAATTATTTGGGTAAATATGATATTTTTACTTTTAGTAAGAGTATATATGAAAATAACCCTAATATTAAATATCATAATCTATTAATCTATTATTAAAAACCTACATGTAAATATGGATTAAGGCTCTCTTTGATAAAAATAAGCTTACTTATAAATTAGTTGATAGGTTAATATATATTTGGATGGACACTAAGCTAGCTTATTGAAATGCTAGTTGAAGTAGCATTTTAGGAACTTTTTCAATTATACGCTTATTAATATTAATTATTAGAGTAAATTACGGATTTGGTCCTTAAGGTATGACGAAAATTACGGATTTGGTCCTTTAACTTCATTTATTACACGGATGATCCTCCAGGTATGCAAATCGTTATGGATTTGGTCCCTACGGCTAACGGCCGTCCATTTTCTCTGTTAAGTGTAAGGGCAATTTAGTCTTTTCTGTTTTTTTATTTTCTTTATCATTTTTATAAAGACCAAGGACCAAAATTGAAAATTGAAACCCATGTCTTCAAAAACAAAACCCAGATAAACTAAATCCCATTTTTAGGGTTCATCCCTCCCATCGTCCGCCTGCAACCTCCGGCGAGTCCCCGCCGTCCGCTGCAACCTCCGGCGAGTCCCCGCCGTCCGCCTGTAACCTCCGACGAGTCCCCGCCGTCCGCCTGCAACCTCCAGCGAGTTCGTCGCCGCCTCCATCTGCCACCCACGATGACATCTCCTTACATCTTGTCTTCATCCCAACTTCGGTACGGGACACCTCCTCCTCCACCCTCACCTATGTTTCTCCATCACCAAACCCCACTCAATTTTGGGAATTTCTTCTCTGCAATTCTCACCTTCTTCTTTGCATTAGGTTTGTCTTCTCTCGTTGTTTTATTGAAACCCACTTCATAATTCATTTTTTTGATGTGGTGTTCTGCAATTTCATCTGGGTTTTCATTTTTAGCCCCCAATTTGACATTTTTTTTGTTGATTATGTATGCAAAAAACTAGGGTTAGGGTTAGGGTTAGGGTTTGGGGATTTGGGAATTATGTTTTAACTACTCATGTAACTAGTGGAATTATGAAAAGAAATGAATTAATGGTGATGGATATATGAAGGATGTGTAGGTTAGAGAATGTTTTTCCACAAATTTTTTTGGTAATTTTATTGTTGATATTTTGCAGTAGGAACTTTATTGGAGGCAATGACAGGGGCATTGATAGGTCAATAAACAGAGAGTGGGTTTGTTAGAGGGACTGTAGTTGGAGCCATTTCGGGTGCTGTTTTTTCGATCGAAGTCTTCGAATCTTCACTTGTTTTGTGGAAATCCGATGAATCCGGGATTAGATGTCTTCTTTACTTGGTGAGCAATTTCGGTTGTTGATAATTTGAGGTTGGATATTGATTAGCATTCAGATTTTAAATTTTGGGGATTGAAGAAGATGA
>CM058042.1:72311311-72404197 GCA_030169165.1 Centaurea solstitialis
AAATCAAAACGTTTAATATACAATGAAAGTGTACAAGTTAACATTAACTAATATGCAAATTAAGTTAACAACTAATTAAACATTAAAACTATGAATAAATTATAAATTATAAATAGATGATTTAGTTAAAAAAAGAAAACTTGTAGGCACTTCCAAACTACAACTGTTCTCCGAAAATTAGCAAACTAAAATCCATACAAATTCATTTCTAATTATCCCATCCACATCCCCTTAAATATAATCGTTGCTTTCTAACCACTGATTTCATGCAAATTTTCATATTTGCTAATGAACCATATATAACTAATACATGAAGTACCATCACTACTAGCTGTATCTCGCTGAAAGATTACGAGTTGGACCTGACCTCCTCGTTCCAAAAATCTGTGGCTAACGGTTCTCATGCTCGTTTTTGGCTTGACTCTTTTGCAGGTTTGGGTACTAGTCTGAGCCGACTTTTTCCTAGGTTGTATGCGTTGGATACAAACCATTATGCTCTCTTTAATGAGTGATGGATGTTTCTAAATGGATCTTGGAAAGGGAACTGGGCTTGGCGCTCAGATCTAAGAGGACGATCCCTTGCGGATTTTAACGAGATGTTGGAGGTTCTTTTGAAGGCGGATTTCAGAACTACGGGACCTGACAGATGGATTTGGAGATGGGATAATAAAAGCTCCTACTCGGTTAGTAAAATGTCCTTTTTAATCCAAAGATTCTTTACGCTTCAGGCTGGCGCAATTTGTTGCAAAACACCCTGGATGTCTTCTATCCCTATAAAACTCAACGTTTTCATATGGAGATTATTTAATGGTGGTTTGCCTCTAAAAATCATCTGGCTAATAAATGTATTCCTTTGGCTTCAACTTCTTGTGGTTTTTGCGGTTTAACGGGGGTGGACTTGCACCATTGTTTCTTCCTCTATCCACGAATTGAGGCTGTTTGGAGAAAAGTTTGGAGTTGGTGGGGGATGGTGACTCCAAGACCTAAATCATTAGACTTCCTACAAGCAGGTTTAAGTGTACCAAATGGAAGTTCTCTATCTATCTCGATCTTCAGAGCAACGTGTGCGGTTACCCTATGGTATATATGGGCTTGGAGGAATAGGATTATGCATGCCGCAGATTCAGAGGTTGAAAATCTAAAGTCGGAGGACCCGTTCGCGAAAATTCAAAATTTGTCCGGCTTTTGGATTGCTAATAGGAGTCGTAATTTTAGACTAGACCTTCACACCTGGGCTGTAAACCCTTTGGCGGCGATCCATAAGGGTTCTTAGTTGGTCCGGTTCTTGTCTTCGTTGTTGTTTGCTTGACGTTTGTAGTTTCTCTAGCTTCTCGCTAGTGTTTTAATAAAGTTTCCGGTTGGCTTGGGGGGGGGGGTGATGGCCATATGCCGAAGCTCCCTTCCTTGCTCAATCTTTTGCCGTTCAAAAAAAACTAATACATGAATTTGGATTCGGAATTGCCCTCTCAACCACTCCCTCCTCTTCCCGATTCTAACTTCATTAAATGACACACCTAGTCCCTAGACAAAAGATGGGTGGTTGCAGTAAAACACATTAAAATTTAAAGAGTAAACTACAAATTTGGTCCCTGAGGTTTACCCAAAACTATGTGTTTTGTTCTTGAACTTTAATATCTGCAAAAAAATGTACCTAAAGTTCCGTTTTTGCAACGGATTTCGTCCCTGCTAACTAACGCCATTTGAACTCAGTTAAATAAGAGGTTATTCTACTAAAATGAAAGACAAGGGGTAACTCTCTCTCTCTCTCTATCTATCTCTCTCTCTATCATCTTCATCATCTCCATCTACCCACTACCACCACCACCACCACCACCACCCACCACACCAACACCAACACCCACCACTTACCACCACCACCCACACCACCAAACCACAACACCAAACCACCACCACCACAAGCCCCATCTCCAAACCACCACCACCACAGCCACCTCCAAACCGCTATCGCCTGTCCCACCCCGCCAGCGACCCACCGCCTGTTCCACCTGCCGCGAACCACCACTCCGATCACACCCTCCCGCCACCACCATCCCTCTCTCCCCTTCATCCCTCTTCTTCCCTGGTCACACCACCATCGTCGCTCTTTCCCCTTCCTCCCTCTTCTTCTCTGGTCACACCACCACCGTCCCCCCTCCCCTTCCTCCCTCTCCTTCTTTGCTCACATCACCACTCTGATCTCTCCACCCGCCGCTTACGAACATTTCTCCCTTCCCTGAAACCTAGATCTGACGATCTCTCTCTCTCTCTCTCTACTCTCTCTCTCTCGTTCCACCTTCTAGAGCTAGGTTGGGTTAATCAAAGGAAAAGATGAATCGAATATCTCGAAAACACACGAAGCACTATTTTATAAGAAAAATGTTTTGGGATAAAACGTTTATGAGTAATGTGATTATAAAAGTACTTTGTAGTCAAGTTCAAATTACTCATATACTTTAAAAGGAATTTAGGATGTTATCTCATATATCGTTGATAAAATCAGTACTTATAAAACTGGAAAATTCCAAGTCTTGGAATTAAGGATTCGGTAAAATCCAGTTGAGTTTTATAAACGTTAAATTTTAGCAAGAAAGACTAAAGTCTTGGATTTATTACTTAAAATATAATTGACTAGGTAGTCAAATTTTTGACTAAGTCAATGAAGCATTAAATCTTAAGTATTAGTTAGTTTTCATATATGTTAGTGGGAGCCCAGTTTATTCCCTAAGGAATAAAAGATATATTATTGATTTGTGTTTATAGGAATTCATAGTTTAGAGAGGATGGGAATTCATGAGAAATGTGATTTATTCTTTTAAGTCATAAAAGTAAGATCAAGAGTTTCAAAGTTTTTGAAACAACATAGAGTCAAAGTTTTGACTTTAAGAAAATCAATAATTATATGTGTTGAAATAATTAATAGAGATATTTTGAATATCTTTTAGACCATCAAATGTTGTAGAACACTAGGATAAATTTCCTGGATTTACCAGTTTGGTAAATGGAAATTTCGTCAGATTTCAGGAAGAAATCATTTATCTACACAGCAACTAAGGAAAGTTGCGGAATTAACTTTACATATTCAGGGAAACTCGGAGTTATTCCAGTATCTCCAAGATTTAGGGAATATGGTAGAGATAAGTCTAAATTTTGTTTAAAGTGTTTGCAAAAACAAAACTAGCAGATCCAAGTTAAAAGTATTACTTAATACTAAATTTGTGTTGTCTTTGGTTGTTTCTTTGATTAGTATGGTAAACGACTAATCAAAGGGTTTAAACTGAAGGAAGGTGATACTTCATTTAAACCAGTATAAGTACATATTGAATAAACAACTTAAAAGTAACTTTGAGATGCTATTAATTTTGTAATTGGTTACAGAGTGTAACATGGACTATACAAAATTAATGTCATTGTTTTCTTTTATACTTTTGCATGTTTTTGATCCAGGAATAAAACTAGTTTAAGTTTTATTCGAAACTTATCATGGTGGGAACCTGATAGGGCTTTAAAGTCATCGTGAGTTTTTGGGTAGTTATGAATCAGAGTGTTGAATAACAACTACAAACGATGTAGACCAAAAACTGCACGGATATTCGATAGAGTAGCGAATATCGGATGTGACCCGCTAGTTGAGATTACTTATTGGATTTAGTCATAAGTATATCTCACAGTAGGTTGTCCTTAGCACCTGAGGTATTTGGTTTGGCATTACGAGGACTACTTGATACTTAGTGCGTCCTAACATCACACCGTAACAGGGTGGTCATACGGGGCGTAACTAAATTCAGCGAAAGTCGTGGTGTCAAATGCAGATATGCAAGATGGGATTTGCACCTCTTTTACGAAGAGAGATATTTCAGGGCCCCTTGACTGACTGAAAGAACTGATGAAGTGCATGACCATGCCCAAACGAACTGATTTGTTCTTTGTCGTTTACTTATCAGTTAGAAGTCGGATAGTCAAGAAACATAATCTTGAGTATTCAGAGTTGACTTTATCCATGCTCATACTCAAAATTGAAATATCATGTTGCAAAAGGAAAACCCTAGTTATACCCGATTTATGAACAGTTGTTTCATAAATATTGTTTCCCTAAAAATGGATGTTTATGTCACCTACCTGGGTATAAGCGTTCTTGTAACCTGGTTAACCTAAGTGCCTGTCTAGGGGCTTCCTTGGGTCCGTGTGGTCAAGCCGGTATTGCCAACTTGCACAAGTGGGGGTCTGTTAGTAATTATGTGCAAAAGTTGCAAATCAAAGATTACACATCCAATGTTATAAGACACTTGAGGGTCACACTTGTGAGGACCTGTAAAACGAACAAGTAAAATAACCCCAGTATTGAAGAGGTTAGATTTATAATAGTTAATTATAAATCTATTGGGAGTTTTCTGTAACAAACTCGAAAGATAAAGGTTTCTAGTATTAATTAAAAGAGATTTTATATTTATTAGCTAAATAAATATATAACAGATTTAATTAATAAGTTTATATATTTATTAGTTAAAATAAATATATACAAATAATTATCTTGGAATTAATATATATATATATATATTAGTTAATATATATATATATATATAGGATATTCTTTAATTAAAAGAATTATTCTTTCTTGGTGGAAAAGAAAGATATATTCCATAGGATAATTATTAAGGAAAAAGGAAACTGAATACAATATGGAAACCTTTTTCCATATAAATAGTCAGTTAAGGTTAAACCTTTTCATAAGTTATTTTCTTAACCTAAAAGAAACCAAAAATCCTCTCAATCCCCCTATCTCTCTCTTTCTCTCTCTCTCTCTCTCTCTCTCTCTCTCTCTCTCTCTCTCTCTCTCTCCTCTCTTTGTTCGATTTCTACCACAAAGCCAAAACCAGTTCGGTTTCATTCGGGGGTTCAGGGTTTTACCGACTAGAAGGTCCGTTCGTGTGGTCTCATCACAGGTGGATTAATCTCGAGCAATTCAGGTAATGTTTTATAACTCCATTATATGTGTAACTTAGATAGACAAATAAGATTCGTGTGCTTTTGGGTTTTACACATATCTGCTTCCGCTGATCAAACCAGTTTGGTTTGATGACTAGAAAACAGTTTGTTTTCTCAATATGGCTCGTATCAGTTTGGTACGAGGATCTAACAAAAACCCAACAGTGGTGGTGGTGGTAGTGTTAGTAATTATGTGCAGATGTTGATAAACCGGTGATCGCACATCCAACGTTATAAGATACTTGAGGGTCACACTTGTGAGGACTTGTAATTCGAATAAGTAAAATAACCCCAGTTTGAAGAGGTTAGATTTATAATAGTTAATTATAAATCAGTTGGGTGTTTTCTGTAATAAACTCCAACGTTAAAGGTTTCTTGAATTAATTAATAAAGGTTATATATTTATTAGTTAAATAAATATATAACAGATTTAATTAATTGATTTATATTTATCTAAGAAATTAAATTGGAAATAATTATATATAAATTATATATAATAGAATATTTTTTTCTTTAGGAATAAGAAAAGTAATGTTTTATTTTCATAAAGATAAATATTAAAGGTTATGGAAACTGTCTGATATATGGAAACCTTTTCATATAAAAAGATAGTTAGGGTTAACCAGTTTACACAATTATTTTCAACCCAAAAAAATACTTGAAAATTCTCCCAATTCTCTCTCTCTCTCTCTGGTCGATTTCTACAATAAACCCGAAACCAGATTCTGTTTCGTGTTTATTCGATTAGTTCTTCGCATACAGCTTGTTCGTGAATCCGGGGTTTTATCCGGCTAGAAGGAATTCGTGTGGTCTCATCACGGGTGGACTAATCTCGAGCAACCAAGGTATTATTCTAACCCTAATATTGTATGTGAAAGATAGATAGATTAAATATCTGTGTGTTTTCGGGTTTTGTCACATAATCGCTTCCGCCAATCAAACTAGTTAGGTTTGATTGAACTTTAGGATCAGTTTGATCACAAGGTTGTACCGTGTATCTCATACCAGATAGGTTTGAGATCCACAATTGACTCGTGTCAGTCTGATACGAGGGTTCCACAAGCAATATGGGATATGCCTAAGGTGTTACATAGATGGAGATGATGAAAATCGTAGAGAGAGAGAGAGAGAGGAGAAAGAGAGAGAGAAAGAAAAGTTACCATTTAACCCCTCGTCTTTCATTTTAGCAATATAACCCCTTACTTAACTGAGTTCAAACAACGCTAGTGAGCAGGGACGAAATCTGTTGCAAAAATGGAACCTCAGGTAGGTTTCTTTGTAGATATTAAAGTTCAAGGACGAAACGTGTAGTTTTGGGTAAACCTCAGGGACCAAATTTGTAGTTTACTCAAATTTAAATAACATCTCTAACAACTTTTTTAAAGCAGAGAATATGGGGATTTTGGTTTGTTATTTCATTCCAGTAGCTTTTTCAGAACTATCTTCAAAATAAAGAAAGTAGGAAAAAAGGGTTTTTTTCTCCAAATATAGAGATAACGCCATAAATGATTAACATGTGAGAGACCCCATAGAAAATCTTGAAAACAATAATTTAGAGAAAAAAAATATAATAGATCCTTAGATAAATTGAATATTTTAATATTATATATCAATGTTGATGTAACAACTCAAGTCCAAAACTTCAACTTTAACGGAAGTATTTAATGCAAGTTAACTCAAAATAACATTTGCAGCGGAAATAATTGAAAAGGTCTAAACTTATAAATTTTCAACTCAACAATCAAGATTCCAACATTTGGTTTAATAAAAAATCCTCAAAAACGAGGTCCAACTAAAATAGTAAAAATATAATCTCAACCATGAATAGTAAATCCCAAAGCTTTAATAAAATGTTTCATTCTAAAAAAACAAGCTGAACTGAGCCATCTGGATGATCGGAGCTTTAAGCCGGACCTTTCCCCTTGTCCTTCCCCGAAGAACCTGCAATTATAAGGGAGAAACCACAGATGGGTAAGCTTACGCTTAGTGAGCACAAACCACACATTACAGAACCATATATCACATAATCACTAACGTATGATAAGAACTAAACATGTATTACAAATAAGTTGTCCTTACGGCTCTCTACCATCAAGGACCGTAGTTACTGGTACCAGACTACCCACACCACCGATACCCACGGTGGCCACGACCACTACAATGGCCACGACCAAAATTATGCAAGTCAGACTTATCAAATCACAACACGTTAACACATAATTAGCACATATAGCCACGCAATGAGGGTTAATGTACTCATCTTGATTAACGTCACAAATATAGGTATTTGATGCACCACACGATAGAGTTCAAACACTTATATCAATTCAATAAGAAAAGCAAATATCAAAAATGACCCCTTTAACACACGCTCCCGAACCTTAGGCCTTAGACTAAGCTAGACACTCCTAATTGGGTTCAAATTTTACCAAACACTCTTATAAGACAACCCAAAGGAAAGCATAACCAAAAGAACCCCAAACGAGAGCTAAACGAAAAACACAAATTTTGTGACAGCACAATCGGCGGGTCACCTGCTAGTCGTGACCTGCGGGTGACCCGGAGATACCATCAGCACCAAAAAGGAGAGAAAACGGGATATTCTTCAATCGGACATAACTCTCTCATACAAACTCCGATTGAGTCGATTCAAATTGCTATGGTCTCGATTTTCCGAGCCCACGAGAAAAAAACAATAAATTTCAAGTATTTGATGATTCCATAACAACCCCAATCGATCATCAATTGATCAAAATCCCAATTTATAACCCTAACATACAAAACCCCACAAAACCACACAACTAACGATTACGAGAGATAAAACTCATACCTTGACACCGGAATTCAACACCACTGAAAACCTTGATGATTGTTTCACCAAAATCACCAATCCAATTGAAGTCAAAATCGCCACTTAGCTCTCCCTTTTCTCAAAAACGTTGAATGCAACTAATGGAAGAATTGAGGCTTCCAAACTTCTTATGTACTTGATACTTACACCACTTAACTATTTGAAATGACACAACACCCTCTACACCTGAAAGTTACACAAATAACTCCAAAGCTTAACTAAAATTTAACGAAACAAGGTTAATTAACTAACTTGGGAAATGGGGGCGTTACAGTTGAAGTCTCTAAAATGGGAAGGTGTTGGAGATGTATGCAAATTTTCTTAAAGATTTTGACTTTTAGAGCATCTTCAACACCTCTAAAATGGAAAAAAATTGGAGATTTTGAAAAAAATTGACCCAAACCAACCTCGTCAAAAGGTACAAGAAAATTCCTTGAGATTTTTAGACGACACATCAATCACAATCTTCATATGAAACATCGACACCTAGAATCCCCCAAGAAACTGTGGAACATCCTCAAAAAGTAAATTGGGATGTATATTATTATGTATTTTCCAATCTAATTGTACAGTGGAATGAAACTCACTTACTCGATTAGAAGGTGATTAATTTCAACAAAGAAAATGTTGTGTCTCAAAAAATAACTCAATCTTCGTGACATGGAACTCGCCGAAGATTACATAATTTATATTTCCACCATTTTATATACCATCATGTTTTGAGACCACATGTTGGTCTTAGCATTCATAAGACATACGTTCAACTAGAAACATCCAAAGAATTGTTGGATGTCCTAAAAGTTGAATAGATAGTATTAATGAGAATATACTTCCTAACTAATCAAAAGCGGAATGAACTAGTGTATGTGTGTTGAAATATAATCTTTTAGACATAATCATCAACCTGCTGCAAGTGGTTAAAAGACATAACAATATTCCTTCTAAGACAAAGACTAGACATTTCTGGACAAAGAAAATTCCTCAAAGCAACAATGAAAAGCGTTAGATGTGGAAACAACTCCAAAGGATTGTGAGTTTAACAAAATTTTACACATGTGACATTTATGAGTCATGTGGATGAGATCCAAAAAGGTTAGGGGTCAGGGTAAGAGTCAGAAAGGATTTTTCAATACATTGAGCAAATATACAACTATTGCCTCATGCAATAATGGACAATTTAAATATAAACATTGGTACATGTGTGCTACCATTGAATACTAGTTATTTAAAAGTATATCTTATGAACTAGATCATTTTAAATTTTGAATTATCAAATTAAATGTATTTGCATATCTAAAACTAAATATAACTTTTGTGGATGTAAACAAATACATCAAGACACATACAAAACTCCAATATTCTCCGTTCCATGTAGGAATGTATCGAGGAGAATTTAAGTTTGTGGAACCTCCCACCTAATCTAAAGAAATAGATTAATATTAATTTTTTCCCCAACATAATAATTAGACGATGGACTGTCATATTAATAGGAACCTTGTTAAGATATTCGTATCAATTGGAATCTAAAAGAATGGAAATATGTATATATACATAAACTCTAATGATATGAAAGGAATATATATTAGAGAAATTAATGTGTAAAATAAAGAGACTCTATGAGTTATTAAATTAATTTTGTCACCAATAAAGAACTTTCGGACAATGACCACATAGTGATCCGTGTTTTACACAATACACATAGACACATTTTCTTTCGAGTGAAAGGCAAAATAATGCAATTAACCAAATTGCAACTCTTGACTTCTGCAGCACAAGAAGCAACACCATCATATGTCTTCTCGAATACTTATAACTTCTATATACCTAATCCTTAGCTAAGACAGGAATGAGATCATCCTAAAGCTAAGACACAATACATAAATATTTCATTCTTACAACGAATACAAGGTTATATTTATGGACATAAACAACCAGAATGCGGACTATTAAAGTACTTTATGGTTCTGGTTTCGACACGATGAACGCATGTCGTATTATTGTCCACATTAATTGTTGCACTCCTAGCACTGGTTATATGTTTAAGAGCTCACCACCCTGATTGTTTTATAAGTCTACATGACTTAGAATGCTAGAGAATTTACATCATAAGGATTTGATGATTATTGCATATATATTGAGATCAATGCAAAGTCTCTTATACCCCATGTGTAGTTATAAAATGGTCTCGTAGATTAGTAGAAGTTATCATCAAACGAATGTAGATGATAACTATAGCATTGGTTTTGCGCACCAATTTACATACATCTACATAGGGGATGCAATATTACATGCAACTTTACTAATTTGTTTTTAGACCCACTACTAGCCAACCAATATCATGCATACCAGTTGGTAACTTGATATAAGCCTGATCTTTTTACATTTATGTATGTTTGGTTGTGCAGTATATGTGCCAATTGCGCCCCACCAGCGCACCAAAATGGGTCATTAAAAACAATGAATTATATATGTTGGTTATGAATCTCTAATAATTATCCGCTAATTAGAATCTTTGACGGGTGATTTTATACCGCATGATTTGCGGATTGTCACTTTGATGACAGTCTTCTCGTCGTTAGGGGGAGATAGGAAAAGTATTTCCAAAAGAACGATGAGAATTGTCATGGAATATTTCTATTATATTTCATTTTGATCCCTAAACTTCATAAAGTAAACTTGAAGTCAAACGAATCAGACTCGATACCTGATACGTTTAATGTTATACAATAAGTCACAATATAGTATATACAAGCTGCAAATATACCCGTAAAGTCAAAAAGTCCCTAAACAAGGGCACAACGCCGTTGGAAAGAGCGTTGCGATCACACATGGTGGAGGTGTGGTTGAGGCCGTAGCTCCCAAAAGAATATAGGGGAAGCTACTTGGTTCGATAGATACTCATCTAATGGAAGAGAAGAGTATGGCACAACCAATATTTATCATCGACCTTTTATGAGATTATCTCTGATCATATACTATGTCCATGAAGCATTACTGGAGGACGCTCCAAAGTTAATACTGATTCCAAAGATCAAGAAAATCTCGAATGAATATGAATCGTTGGACAGATCATACCTAATGATGATATATCTGCATATATTGTTGCTTATGAAATGATAAAGCACGATGATATCGGACCATGCTTAGTTGAGAAATATCAACAAGAGAAAATTGGTCTAAATAAGCAATCCAGGCTATTTATAATATTTGATAAATGAACAGGTATTTGGTTCGGTAGTGCTAACCCGCCAAGTGTAAAGCCTGTAGGACATAGATAAATCATTTGTCTAAGAAGCGTAATGAGACTAATTAAGTCACAATGTTTAAGACTTCCCTTTGGCGCAAGGTTTCTCACAACGCCCTGGATTGACAACGAGAATTACTCTCATGTGATGGACGTTAAAATGTTCTACTAATTACTTAGCATAGTAGTTTCCGAAGAACTGGAAATGCAGCTTATTAATGTGGTTAATATATATCTATGGGGATCTAGATAAAAGATATATAAAAGTAATTGATGGAAATACATTGACCAAATTAAATAACTCTAAACCACAAAGTGAGTTTCATTAAAGCTAAAACATTCTTAGAATGATGAAATGTGCCCTTGCGTATTTGTTTAGAAAAACAAGTTCCAGATTTTCAATGTAACTTAATATGTCGATGTTATGAACATAATAGCATTCTTGATGAAATAAGAGAATCCACAAGTTACCTGAAATCTGTATTTGAGATGAAAGATCTTGGGAAAACTCGATTTTTGTGAGTTATCGCATTGAGTTTGTGGAATATTAATCCACCAATGCGCATATGTCCCCAAATGATCAGGCGATTTAATATGGACAAAGCGTATATGGCTAGCACTCCCATGATCAGTCAAAGTGTTGGATATAAGAAATTATCTATTCCGTCTAAAGGATGATGACGAAGAGGTGTTCGGAGCTGAAATTCCGTACCTAAGTACAATAGGCGCATTATTGTACTTTAGATAATACAATTGACCATATATTATATCTCAATGAACTTGTTAGCTAGATTTAGCTCAGCGCCAACGCAACGTCATTGAAATGGTATTAAAATTAATATTTTGGAACCATTGACATGGGCTTATAATTTCCCTAAAGAAAGAGGGTTGGGGTTGATAATGGAATATCAATTCTTATTTACAAGTGACTAATGTGAAAGTCTGCTAATATTAGTTATATGTCTAACACGTACAAAAATTGTTCCCAAATTGGATAACCATAGGGAACGTCGTGATTGCTTGTAAGTAAACTAAACAAATCTTATATGACTACCTATTCTACTATTCCGACAATATTACTCGACATGAGACTTTTAAGAGTGTACATGGTTAAGGACTATCATTACACTTACACACATTAAAGGAGTTAATATTATAGGTTAAACCAATACCCTACCCGCATATATGGAACTAATGCATCATGTATCATTAGATGAAATTAAGATACATAAAGGGTGATAAAACAAAGCATATTCTGCTTAAGTTATTATACAAGTAAGATGTCAGAAGTATTTGACATATTTACCAATCATTACCTAAAACCATATTTGGGAAACATGTACTGTTCCCATAACTCTCTTGATTAATGCACAAATCAGGGGGAGTAGTAGACAAAAGGGGGAGTCTAGTGTACGTTTGATATTGGTATGTTGTGCTCTTTCCTTCACCCAAGGTTTTATTTTTCCCACTGGGTTTTGTTCCTTGGGGTAAGGTTTTAGTGAGGCAACACTGCATATACCATCTTGTTTTCTTAATTCTCATGATTAATGTACAAATCAGAGAATACATTAGACTAAAGGAAAAGTCTATACTGCAAAGAAAACCGGTGTGTTGTACTCTTTCATTCGTCATATTTTTATTTTTCCCACTGGGTTTTTATTTTGGCGTAAGGTTTTAACGAGGCAACAATTGTACACCACCATTCCCTTGACTCGGCACAAGGGGGAGTGTTGTAGGATAAATGTGCCATCGTCTAAAGGATCTGACGATAGAGATAGATATAAAAGAGTTATTTATGGAGTAAATCTCTTTCCATGCTTATCATTATCATTATGTAATCATCCCTATTTAAAGGGGTTTATGGTTAATGAGAATTACAACTTTTTTCTCTCTCTTCTTGTTGTTCTATTTTACCTTCTCTTTAAAAGAAATGAAATATTTAGAATAGAGAAAAAATATTTTATTACATGTATCTAAGACCATCCTTACGCGTAAACAATCAACCCAATCGCCACATCAACTTTCCACTATCTTACCCAAACCAACCCAATTCATCCATAATAGTAGACTCTCAACCCAATCTAAATAATTAAAATAAAAAATAAAAAAGGAAAAGAAGAGAAAGAAAGAAGAGAGAGATAGAGAAAAAGGAGAGAGAGAGTGGGGTGGGTGGGGTGGGGTAGGTGGGTGGGTATAGTCTAAGGAATCGGTTTGGGGAAGCCGATGGACTCTCAACCCAATCATCCTCGACGGTGTACCCAAAGAACCTAATGAACCAGATGGCAAGCCGAAGACATCGGGTAGGGTGGGCTATGGATGATCTAATATTTAATAATATAAATAATACTTTATCTAACAAATGGATAATTTCTTAGAGTTCAATGCATTTTCTTGTAAGATTTTACTTTAGCTCTTTATTGTGAAGAATTTTTAAAGAATTTGTATATATTTCAAATTACGTATCTAAAAGTAAAACGTAGTTGCACTAAGAGTATGTCTAACAACATTACTATAATAGAAAATTTTGAGTTTTTTTATTCTAAAGTGCTCCAACAGTATTGCTATATCATTTGCTAAAATAGAAAAAGTTGAGGTTTTCTCTAAATATAGACATTTCTCTAAAAACTCTAAATGAGGAGAAAAGTATTTTTTTAATCTATTCCACCAATAGCCTAATTACTTGTTTAAAAGATTTTAAAATGTTTATTTGAATAATAAATATAGTGTATATTTTAATAATATAAGTGATGATAGAATCTCTAAAATAGAAAAGCTGTTGGAGATGAAAAAAAAGAGTTTTAGAGATTTTGATTTTTCATTCTCTATTTTTACAAAAATTATAGTAAAGTTGTTGATGATGCTCTAAGAGAGAAAACTATATTTTATTTATTGCGCGCGTTTCGTTTTCTGTCAGGTGGTAATCCTTTTCTACATGTGTTTGTGTTAGGGGTGAGCAAAAACCGGACCGAAAACCCAAAACCGAACCGAAACCGAAAACCGAAAAATCAAATGGTTCGGTTTCGGTTTTAGCTCAAAAACCGAACCGAAAAAAACCGAACCGAACCGAAAATATTTTATTTATTTTAAAATTTTATAATATATATATATAGGGAAGGTTCAAACATCTTATATATATATATATATGTTATTGATTTCCCCTTGATCTTTCACGAAACAAGCAATCCTAATGCTTGAAACATCTTGTTTGTATTTTGACGATTCGTAAACTTACTTAATTTTATTATTTTATACTTTTATAGTTGAAAATATAGAAGATAACCGAAAACCGAAAGTCAAACCGTTTCACCAACCGGTTGAAAAATGGAAGAAACATAGAGTTATAGATCGAAAACCGGGGGAAAAACCGAAAAAACGAAAAAAAACCCAAAAAACGAAAACCGAACCGAGAACCGAAAAAACCGAAAACCGAACCGAAAAAACCGAAAACCGAAACGGCTCGGTTTTCGGTTCGGTTCCGGCCAAAAACCGAACCGAACCGAACCGTGCTCACCCCTAGTTTGTGTTCTGTTGGTGGTTTATTGGTCTTGAATAAATTTTGCTATTTTTCAAAAAATTGAGGAGCAATCACATTGGCATATACTTGATTATAATGCCGAGATCTAGTGTTGATTACATTCCATCGTCATTTTTAATGATGTACTTTGTATGGAACTTCTAAACTTATAAATAGCAAAATGCATTTGGATGCTTGTAAAAATTAAACTTCCAAACATAATCATGGCATATATATAAATGATGGATTGTCGAAGTGTATATTTCAATATTCCTGTCGTATTTGATATTCATTAACATAAACCGTAATTGAATGCAACAGATAACTTGATAAATCGTTGGTTTACATTTACCTTCATCATGATAATTCCGTATCTGGAACAATCGGGTTTCATGAAAACATGAAGTCTATTGACTTCATGAACACTTGTAGCCATGAATGGAAGCATGGTGAATCTGGAAGCATTAATTGATGCTAGTACCTGAGGGTAATGGGGGAATCAACGAAAAATTAAATGGTTGAGTGTACATGAGTAAAGATTTTCAACTAAACAATTAAGTCTCAACCGACATAATACGTTACAACTGAACGACTATGTATGGTTGACTGGATAGGCCTTATTAGGCTATGCATCCCATTAAGCAAATAACCGAAGAACCTCTTAGAGTGGAGAGACGAGACACAAGAATTAATCGACAAACTGAAACCTCTAACACCATAACACATGATGATGAGTTATTTCGAATAATGTTTAGAGCATCTCCAAATGCTTCTCCCTTTTGGAAAAATGGGGAATTTGGACAAAATATAGCTCCAACAGATTATTCAAAACTCTCTAATACGAAGAAATTGTAAAAATATACTAAATTTAGAGAATTCTACAAAGATAATTACTAGACAAATGGTTTTTTTTATTATATTCCATTAATAAGAACTTTTTAAATTAAATGTCTAGATGAAACAAATAATATTTTATCAGATGTATATAATAATATAAATAATGATGTTATTTTTTAAATGCATAAAACTTCAATTCTTTATTTTAAAACTATTTTCAAAGAAATTACTGGAGATGGTCTTGTCAAGGATGTGGTTAATCAAAATGGGTTAACTACACTAGAGTGTATCCAAGTTGTCACGTTTTATCATTGTGTGTACTCAACTTTAAAACTTACCAATTAATGTACTGAACCTGCTAAAATTGTCATTGTATGTATCGTTTACCTTCTTAGCCCTTAGTCGGTAATTTTTTTGAAAAAAGTATTTTTTTTAAACTACTGCTGATGTGGAAAAGCCATGTGTGCATCATTTAATGACATGACACAATTATCATTGTATATACCAAACTTCAAAAAAACCCTATCTTTTTGTTCATCTTCAACCTCCCGCCCACCACCACAACACCACACCACCACACAACCATCGCCGGAAAATCAGATCTCATGGTGGTTTGCAGATCTGGGTTGTGGTGGTTTCGTGGTAGGTGTGGTGGTGGTGGTGATGGCTGTGGTGGTTTGATGGTGTCTATTTGGAGATGGTGGGTGCGGTGGTGGTGGTGGCGATGGTGATGGTTGTATGGTGGTGGTGGTGGTGGGAGGGAGATTGAAGTTGAACAAAAAGAGAGGGTTTTTTCAAGTTCGGTACATACAATGATAATTGTGCCATGTCATATAAATGATGTACACATGGTTTTTTTTCACATCAGCCATTTAAAAAAAATGCCACATTAGATATAACTTGTTACCAATGTTTTAAAACCCGGGTCAACTCAGCCGGTTGAACCGGTAATCAGTGGGAAGACCGGTTCAAAGGGACCGGTTTAATAGCCTATTTTAGACCCGGAAAGAACCGGCCGGTTCGAAGGTTGAACCGATGTAGTTAACCTGGTTTTAAAAAAAGGTCTGTGGCATATTCATTAGCAAAAAAAAAACTTATGTTTATGTGTTTTTAATGTTTTTGGATTGATGTAATGTGTATTTTTAATGTTTATTGATTGATGTAGTGTGTATTTTTAATGTTTTAAGTTGTGGACATCAAATTCTTAGTTTTATATGTGTGTGTAACTAGGAAAACATAAAATGCATAAAAATCCTTAGAAATGGTTCAACCGGTTGAACCGTGAACCCTGTCACCAAGTCGGTTCGATTAAAAAATCGGTTTTTAAAACATTGCTTGTTACACATCAGCATTTTGTAGGTAAAAGGTAAACCAATATATACTTTGTCAATTTTAGCAGATTCGATACATTAATTGCTAAGTTTTAAAGTTGAGTATGCAAAACGATAAAATGTGACAACTTGGAAAGACCGGTTCAAAGGGACCGGTTTAATAGCCTATTTTAGACCCGGAAAGAACCGGCCGGTTCGAAGGTTGAACCGATGTAGTTAACCTGGTTTTAAAAAAAGGTGTGTGGCATATTGATCATTAGCAAAAAAAAAACTTATGTTTATGTGTTTTTAATGTTTTTGGATTGATGTAATGTGTATTTTTAATGTTTCTTGATTGATGTAGTGTGTATTTTTAATGTTTTAAGTTGTGGACATCAAATTCTTAGTTTTATATGTGCGTGTAACTAGGAAAACATAAAATGCATAAAAATCCTTAGAAATGGTTCAACCGGTTGAACCGTGAACCCTGTCACCAAGTCGGTTCGATTAAAAAAATCGGTTTTAAAAACATTGCTTGTTACACATCAGCATTTTGTAGGTAAAAGGTAAACCAATATATACAATGTCAAATTTAGCAGGCTCGATACATTAATTGGTAAGTTTTAAAGTTGAGTATGCAAAACGATAAAATGTGACAACTTGGAAAGACCGGTTCAAAGGGACCGGTTTAATAGCCTATTTTAGACCCGGAAAGAACCGGCCGGTTCGAAGGTTGAACCGATGTAGTTAATCTGGTTTTAAAAAAAGGTGTGTGGCGTATTCATTAGCAAAAAAAAAACTTATGTTTATGTGTTTTTAATGTTTTTGGATTGATGTAATGTGTATTTTTAATGTTTATTGATTGATGTAGTGTGTATTTTTAATGTTTTAAGTTGTGGACATCAAATTCTTAGTTTTATATGTGTGTGTAACCAGGAAAACATAAAATGCATAAAAATCCTTAGAAATGGTTCAACCGGTTGAATCGTGAACCCTGTCACCAAGTCGGGTCGATTAAAAAACCGCTTTTTAAAACATTGCTTGTTACACATCAGCATTTTGTAGGTAAAAGGTAAACCAATATATACAATGTCAATTTTAGCAGATTCGATACATTAATTGATAAGTTTTAAAGTTGAGTATCCACAACGATAAAATGTGACAACTTGGATACACTCTGATTTACTTAATCTTGATCAAAATCCATAGTTCAAAAAATATAAAAGTAAACTAGTCTTTTTTTAAGTAAAATAAGACAATAAATAAAAAACTGTTATGAAAATAACGAGAATATCTAGAGAGACGAGATCGAGAGAGAGAGAGATGAGAGCAAGAAGCTTGTATTCTTATTCAATACGTAATACATATTTATATACATACATTACTTAATTCATAAGAAAACAATGCAATATATGGTATATATCTCTACCCTATAATAAACATATCCAAACCATTTATATAATATTCCATGACAAAAACAAACTTATAAATTAGAATTTCAGGTTTATGGTTGCTCAATTCCGGACCGCATCCCCACCAGAATCCACGTTACATATTTCTCCACGTGGCGTAAGGACTACTCCATACCCATGGTCGTGACTACAGCGGATGAAAACCGCTGGGAGTCTTTTTACTTACAATCAGCTTTCCAAGGCGAAACTTTTCCGTCTCCTCAAATCACCACCATACCGCCATGCTATGATATGATGTAAACCTTTCAAAATCACTGCAAATTAAACCCTAATTTGCTTCCATCCATCTATCAATGGAGTTCAACTTCCAAGGATGGGATGCACAGCTGCACCACCACCACCACATGTATCCTCCTACTACTCCTGTCAAAGGTACACACTCTCATTTGTTTTTTGAAAATTTCATATATAAAGTATTTTCTTCACTAATAAGTTGTGCATATTTTCAAATAGGAATAGAGTCGATTTGATGAAAGTTTTCATCGATTTCAATGAGTTATTAGTTAAATTTTGCATTATGTTGTTGTTGAATGTTGATTTACAGATGGATTATGGAGAGAAACAAGTGTAGGCGGAAGCTATGGAGGAGGAATGGGGATTTTGGAGACGAGAAAGGCGATTGAGCGTGAACTTGAGAAGTAGAGGATTCGGGAGGAGATACTGGCGGAGGAAATAGCTCGTAAGCGTGATTTGGAGGCGGAAGTCAGGAGAGAAATCGCCATGGAAATGGCAATGCATGGCAGCCCTAGGCTTCCACTTGTTAGCCACACTAATCGATTGCAGTCTATATCGTTTGAGGGCGGACGTTGTGAAATTGGGGGTTTTCACCAGCGGCTAGTTCCTGTAGATGGCAAAAAGAAGGTCATTGATCTGGTCAGTTTTATTCTTCTGAATCTCAGTGTTTGTTTGTGTTCATGCAGATTTGATAAATATTTACTATATATATATAATATATATATATAATATAAGCTTATAGTCTCAGAGGTA
The DNA here is from genome assembly GCA_030169165.1 of Centaurea solstitialis. Lineage (NCBI taxonomy): Eukaryota > Viridiplantae > Streptophyta > Magnoliopsida > Asterales > Asteraceae > Centaurea > Centaurea solstitialis. The sequence continues at coordinate 72,330,510 of CM058042.1, forward strand.
GGTTCATACAAGAACAAGAGTATTTGAACAAAGGAACCCATGTTGAGGCACACATTGATACGGGCTCATGAGAATAAAAAATCATATATGGGACCACTAAATCATATATGATTTTTTATTATGTGGGACCCACATCACATGTGATCCATAATTGTTCCTTTGTTCTTGCAAATTGATTTTGTTCTTGTTTGAACCTTTCTCTATAGTCTCATCTAGAACTTGTTTGATGTTAGACTGTGTTTGGCTAACTAGCTGATAAGTTGGCTTACGAATAAGTTTTGTTTGGGGGTATAATAGTTAGTATTAATAAGGGTATAATTGGAAAAAGCCACAAAAACCTATCATAGCTTATGGTCCATCCAAACATGTACTAGCTTATTTTTGCCAAACACAACCTTAATTTTTTGTCTCATGAAAATGTTTGGAATTGAATTCTTTTCAGGGGAGATTGTTTATGATCGATTAAGGCATTGTTTGGTAAGCACAAAGTAGTTTATAATCTAGCTTATTTTTTGTGTACATGTTTGGATGAACAAAATGTAGCTTGTAAGATAGCTTTTTGATAAGCTACTTGGAGGTAGCTTTTTGGAATTTTTTCCAATTATACTCTTATTAATATTAATTATTATATTCCCTAACAAGTGTCTATCATAAGATTAAAATTAAGCTTAAACTTAAATATTGTTTGGATAATGGATATTGTTTTCAATTATTTAAATGGGTGAGCATGAAATGCAGTGTTTGCTTCATGAAGATGTCTAATCAAAATCTGCTCAATTCAGATAAAAAGCATTGTTGGATTCAAGCTTGATCAGTTTAAAGTTCTTGTTTGCCATTGAATGTTTAATATTTTATATTTCAAGATTAACGTAGCTTTATACTTTTCTTGTTTATATAATAGGAGATTGAACATTGTATTCATGCTTCATGAAGAAACATAAACATACCAGTATTGTAATTTATGCATCAATGCTATTAATTTTAGCTGAAATCCATGATTTTCATGAATTAATATTTTACACCCGACACTGCCGACAGCCGACTTGACATGAAGCTGTCCCGTTAGATATAGAAAACGATAAAATTCAATTAATGGAATTACCAAATGTAAAATTGAAATACTGATTTGGGTTTACCGACTTTTGGGGAATTTAACATCTCTAGTTTCACACGTCTTGGTATATTGTCATGTGGTCTGACCCAAGCTTTTTCTGAGCGGGTGCACCTTTAAAGTGTATCAAAAGCTCGTAAAATTGCCTTATGTGTTTTTAGTCTAATTCAACCGTTTTGAGATTTAAAAAAAATCAAATGGACCTCTTTAGTTTGATTGATTCAAGAGACTTATTGTTTTTTTGTTTGATTTCAAAAGACTTTTTTGGTTGATTTTTCTTGTATTTTGACTGTTCTCTAATATCTTGGAGCACAGACGGCACGATTCGAAGTTTAGTGGGTTTAGGTCCTTTAGGAGACCTCACCCAGTCATGGTTGGTCTATCAGTATGATCGATATGCGTAGTAATGTAGATGCTTTTCTATATCCTACAAGTTTTATACCTTGGAGATGTTATATTTGTTATCTGAATTTAAAAAAAAAAAATTATTTCAGGGAAAGCCCCATGGTGTAAAAGGGAAACCAACAAGTGAGTGGAGCTGTGCAGTTTGTAAGGTGAGTGCCCCATGTGAGCAAGCTTTCAATGCACATCTTGTAGGGAAGAAACATCAGGCCCAAATGGCAGTTCTCAAAGCCAAGAATACTCAAAATCATGCCACACAACAGAAGACATCTAAAAAACAGTCTGGTGAAATTGGGCTTGGAGTTAAATCCATCACCACCATGGAAACGGAATCCTTAAAAAGCAATAACTCAGTAAAGACACAACCACCTCTATTGAAGAAGAGCAATTCAAGCAAATGTGTTTCAGAAAAGGAAGACGATATGAAGAATTCAAGCAAATGTGATTCAAAAAAGGAAGAAAATAAGAAGAGTGAGTCGTGGTTTTCATGTGAGATGTGTAAAGTACGAGCTTCCTCTCATGAAGTTATGAACGCACACATTAAAGGTAAAAAACATCTGAACAACCTTCTTAAACTTCGTCAAGAATCCGTTGCAGCTGATAAGAAGAGTGATTCAAGCAAACGTGATTCAAAAAAGGAAGAAGATAAAAAGAGGGAGTTGTGGTTTTCGTGTGAGATGTGTAAAGTAGGAGCTTCCTCTCATGAAGTTATGAACGCACACATTAAAGGTAAAAAGCATCTGAACAACCTTCTTAGACTTCAAGAATCTGTTGCAGCTGATAAGAAGAGTGATTCAAGCAAATGTGATACAAAAAAGGAAGAAGATAAGAAGAGTGAGTTGTGGTTTTTGTGTGAGATTTGTAAAGTAGGAGCTTCCTCTCATGAAGTTATGAACGCACACATTAAAGGTAAAAAACATCTGAACAACCTTCTTAAACTTCGTCAAGAATCCGTTGCAGCTGATAAGAAGAGTGATTCAAGCAATTGTGATTCAAAAAAGGGAGAAGATAAAAAGAGGGAGTTGTGGTTTTCGTGTGAGATGTGTAAAGTAGGAGCTTCCTCTCATGAAGTTATGAACGCACACATTAAAGGTAAAAAACATCTGAACAACCTTCTTAGACTTCATCAAGAATCTGTTGCAGCTGATAAGAAGAGTGATTCAAGCAATTGTGATTCAAAAAAGGAAGAAGATAAGAAGAGTGAGTTGTGGTTTTCGTGTGAGATTTGTAAAGTAGGAGCTTCCTCTCATGAAGTTATGAACGCACATATCAAAGGAAAAAAACATCTGAAAAACCTTCTTAAACTTCATCAAGAATCTGGACTCCAAGCTGCTGCTCCTGGAACCAAAAAGCCTCACAAAGCAGAAACAGAAGTTGGGGTTAAAGACAAAGAAAGCACACGGAAGACACAAGTAGCAGACAGTGAGAGTATCGGATCTATGGTGTTCAATGCGACATGCAGTTCGTATATATGATGAAAGGTGAAATCTTTTGGGAGTACAGTGTCAATATGAATCTGCTTTGGTAGTTTACTTGGGCTGTTTTTTGGTTTCATGATAGGGATATTATGGTGTAATTTGAAGTCCAATTATGGATTAATTAACGATTGATGTTTTGCGTTAGGGTAATTAATGTCTTTTCTTGCTATGTTTTGTTGTAGATGGCTGCTTGCTGCATGTTGAAGACAACAATCTAGCCATGCTTGGTAGTGATTCTCATAAATCATAAAAGATATCGTCTAAATGAACGAAGATGATATTAAACTATGCTTTATTTAGATAACAATTTTTTCTGGTTAATTGAGGATATTCTTGTTTAGCCATTAATTTATGGTTGAAAACGTGGATGGTTTAATAGCACAATACAAGACTCGAGATCTCTGACCTAAGAATGGATTCAAAACTTCAGTTCTGATCGCTCCGTACCGAAATGTACGTAGTACGGAGGCACACCGAATCATGATTGGATTGCTCCTTGGATCACTGATCAAACGCACCAAATCGTGGCTGCAATTGAACCGATCGGTACTCAAATCGTGCTTGGAAAAAAGGATTTCACCGATTTTAGGGTTTGGTGAGAACGTCAAACTAATCACTGTGTCTTGTTTTCTATAGGAGCGATTTAAAATAGTGGATCTGACTGATCTTCTTTTGGTGTCCTCGGTATCTATACTATAGCAATAAATAATAACAATATATATAGGAACAACAACAACAATAATAATAATAATAATTATATATAGCTAAAATATTTTTATGTTTATGTTTTGAACTTTTTATGTTTATTGTAATCTTGTTTCTGTTTTGGAATGATTGATTGCATCACATGATCATGTTTCCTAAGTCTTATGTCCTATGTTGTGTTTGAAATGTGGTAAACCGTACCAAGTACTAGACTACATGGTACAGGGTCGTTCCGTAATGAACCTACCGCCTTCATACCAGATACCACTGATATGACAACCGCATTCCTATATCTGAGCGGACCCCAATTTAGGCAATTATGGTTGAACCTTTTACAAATCTTAAAATTTTACCTTATGGCAGAGAAACAATACTGTGGCACGTGCCACCGTTAGAACCACTATAGGTCAGTCCATTCCCCAACCCAATATTGTATAATTACTCTTGTTTACTAGTGAAATAAGCATACTAAGGGGCTGTTTGTTTGGAACTGAATGGTTCCTTTCAGAGGTACCTCTGAATCGCGCAGAGGATTGCTGCTGTTTGGCAAAAAAAATTCAGCCTCTTAACCATGACGAAATCCTCTGAACCATTTTGCATCTAGGGTGAAGGCGTATGATTCAGAGGTACAATTTTTCCACATCTGTCCTTCCAATTCTTTTCCATGTTGACATCTCCTCCATGGTTGTCGTCTTCCCCAATGGTCACTTCCCACATTTTCCGGCGACATTTCAGGTCTACTGGACCAGAGTGGCCATCTGTTTCTTTTTGGTGAAATCGACTTGCAAATCGATGGGTGAAATCGGGTAGGGTGAATTCCGTGGTGTGAAATCGAGTTTCCATAATCCTAACAGATTCTGATTTTGTGGAGAAATTGACGGAGTTTCCAAAATCGAGTTCCGTTTTCCAAAACCCAGATGAAGTTTCCAAATCATTTGTGTTTGAAAATCTTCAATCAATTTGTAAATCAAAGGTCTTTGTTTCTAAATTGACTTTTGTTTTCTATGGAGAAAAGAAATCAATGGAGTTTCCAAAATCTAATTTTCTTTTCAAAATCAGAATGTAGTTTCCAAATCTATTTTTGCTTTCCAAAATTCAAATCAAGTTTCCAAATGTATTTGTTTTCCAAATCCATTTTATGTTTCAAAATCTTGAGTGTTTATTCAGAAGAGTTAACAAACAACCATATTTCATTTACTACTACATCATTCAGAGTCTCTCAACCATTCTGACCTCTTAACCATTCTGCATCAAACCATTCAGTAATTAACAAACAGCCCCTAAGAGCATCTCCAACCGACATCCATTTTCTTAAAAATGACGTTTTTAGACCTCCAATCGTCCGCCATTTTAAAAACCTTTTTGCCGGTCACAAATTTTGGCCGCCATATTTGGCGTGGATTCTTCACACGCCAATTACTATGGACCCCACCCACTCATAAAATTTTGATTCTTGTTTTAATTTTCCTATATTTGAATGGTTTGCAATTTTGCATAAGAGTTACCTGAAATTTCAAAAATAATCTGTGACGAATTATCTCATGTACATAAAAAAGTTACATATGCATGTTTACATATAGAACTATAGATGAAAACAAATCACAATCACTAAATCTTAACTTTTTAATGGGTTGATTAATGGATAACAAAGAGATGAAGCTTTGGGACAGGTGATGTGTACTGTAGACTAGAGAGAGTATAGGGCAAGTTTTATATTTTTAATAATTCAGAGAAGAAATAATTAAATTGTTGAAGGTCAGTACGACAAAATAACAAAAATATGCAAAATAAAACCTTGGTTATCGTGCTGCCTTTTTCTCTGCAGTTTTTGCTTGCTGCTTGCTTGGGGTGTTCGGTGTAAGGTTTCAGGTTTAGGCCGTTTAACCCGTTAAAATCACAAACTAAACCACAGTTTCAGTTTATAAATTTTGTAAACCGAGCTATTTGACATTAAATGCTCTGACTGGTCACATAGGACCATGATTTTAGCGGTTCGGTCAAACCGGTTTAGGCAGTATTGGACCTTGTGGGCTTTAAGATGTTTAATTCTAAACTAGGTGTGAACCGCGTATTGTGCGGTGATAAAATCTGTTAACGGAAATTACATAGCAAAGTTGTATACGTTGTGAAAATATAACTTTTTAATGGTATGGATTATATGATTCAAGAGTCAATGCAATTGGATGTGTAGATTAAGAAAAAAATCACCACAAAAAATCAGATTTATATGACGTAAAAAAATTTAACTGCCTAAAAACCTCTTTTTATAAGATGCTTGTTTTACTTGATTTTTTAAAAATAGTGTCATATATAATTTTTAATATGACATGGTATTATAAATGTCTAAAAAACTTATTAGAACGCCAAAAAAACCCTGCAAGACTGATTGCAGCGTCTTTAAATAAGACGTTTTATCTTGTGGTCTATTAAGTTTTATAAAATGACTTATTGAGATGCTTAATTTTTTCCATCACATAAACCTAATTTTATTGTAATGCTAATTTTTTTAATTTTTTGCAATATTAGTGTTTATTTAATCTTAACTATTTGTAATTTGAATAATATATATATATATATATATTCAATATTTTGCTTGCATATTACATGTCCCAAATCAAATAATATGTGAAATTATCTTTATTTTTTCAAACTTGAGATTTTTGAACATTTTCTTCTTCTAAATTTAATAATATTTTAAATAAATAAATAGTTTTTATTTAATACCTACTTTATTTTAAGAATTAACTTGTCATTAGATGTATATAAAAATTTGATAAAAAAGATTAGAAACACAAAGGCGGTGGCGGTGGTGATGGTAGTGGCAGAGGTGGGGGAAGTGGGTGACAATAGAGGTTGTGGGAAGTGGGTGACAATAGAGGTTGTGTGGGTGATGTATTTGAAATACAAAAATGGATGGCTAAGAATCATTCTCGTATCTATACACCTTTATAAAAGGACTATTACGGTTACTCTTGAAAATTTAAGATATCTTGAAAATTTAAGATATCTTGAAAATTTTGTACAACTTTTAAAGCATGTTATACACTCCTTCTAAAGCATTCCCCCAATTCTCTCCATAAAATCCGTATCAAATTTCTATTTCAATTTTATAAGTTATATTTATTACCCACATAATTAGTTACTAAATTTACTTTCATGCTTTTATATTTTTTACTTTACACCCTTGTCATATAATATAAATAATCGGATATTATGAATTAAAATGCATTAAGATAACGTTTTTTTCTTTACAAATTATACCATCATAATCGTCTTGTCAATACCTTCGAAACGAACCCAATATTGAATGTTTTTGGATGCACCATCCTATCGATTCTATTATATAAAAAGAATATTTCATATTTTTTTTCAACATTTCAAGTTTAGTTTTTCAAAATATCCCCTTATTAAATACTTGTTTCTCATTAGACCCCTAAGAGTCATATATTAAATTTATAACTTACACTCTACACCCTTATAATTAGTTAATTAAATTATTTTCATACTTTTATTTTTTTATTTTTACTTTACACATTTATCATATTAATATAAATAAGATATACGAACTAAAATGTATTAAAAAAATTCTTTTTCTTTCCAACCAGTTATACCATTATAATCGTCATGACAATATTATCAAAATGTGTTTAATATTGAATAGTTTTTTTATTTAAACGTATCATTAAATATCAAGAATACATATAAATTAGTTTATTTTTTATATTTTTTTAAATTCTCATTTTCCATTTTACACCATTGTCTATAATTTATGACTATATCTATACTATTTTATAAAAAGCTTATTCGGTTATTGTTAATCTAAACTATCTATATCTATATCTATATACTATCATATAAAGAGATTATTAAAGTTAATTTCAAGAATTATTGAAAGTTCAAGGATTTTACTTTTACTCGTCAAATATTTGTAACAAATATTTCAAGAATTCTATAAATATTTTTTTTAACAATTTATATTATTATTAAGTCAAAATCTTCAAAATGAACTCAAATGTTATGAGTTTGAAGATACACTATCGATCAAAACTTTTTCAATTTTTGACCACTTAACCTTGAATATTATATATTAATTTCAATAGTTTATATACGATTTATTATGATCGGGTAATTGATACATACTTCGCGCGGCAACGTGCGCGGGTAAATTTCTAGTTCACTTAAAAAGATTTCATTCTTGCATGATCATTTTTCTATTTTTTCTATATATATAATTTGATTATTTAATTTTATATATAACTTAATTATTTAATTTTATATATAATTTAATTATTTAATAAATAAAAAAACCGAGACCGAATCGAGAAAAGATTTGGAATGAGAGAACGATGGATGAAGATGGGAAAGCCATAAATGGAGAAAACGAGAGGGAGGAGGGATGATTCCAATGAATTCCAAGGGATATGGCTTGGAATGGCAAATTCCTTAATTCAAGGAATTTGAAGGAATTCGAGGGATTCCTTAGCTTTCATTCCGCGAACCAAACAGCAACATGGAATTTAGTCAATGGAATTCGTCATTCCAATTCCTTTGAATTCCATCCAATTCCGAGAACCAAACGGCCCCCAAGCCTTAACCGGTAGTTGCCCCATTGGGGTTAGCATCTTACTTGCTCTTGGTATTGTTACATGGTGAACCTAGGATTTTTCTAGCAGATGCATCTTTAAAGTGTATCAAAGGCTTGTAAAGTTGCATAATGTGTTTTTACCTTAATTCCACTATTGGAGGGGGTGGGTGGGGGCAGGGGTGGTATTTTAGTTTTTTGGTTGATTGCAATCAACTTTTTTGGGTTTTTTTGGTTGATTTTGAGGGATGTTTTTTTCGGTCTTTTGGGTTTTTCGAGGGACCTTTTTTTGTTCTTTTTGGTAGGCCTCCTTTGTATTTTCTTTTCTAATATCATGGAGCACAGTTCTTGTTTGGTATATCAGAATAATCAATATTGATTACAACAGGATTGATTACAACAGTACTTTCTTTAGGATGCTTTTCTACATGCTACAAGTTTTTCACCGCTAAGAGGTCATATGTGGTGTCTGAGTTTTTTTCGTTATTGATTTCAGTGAAAGCCCAATGGTGTAACACTGTCTAGAGCAAAAGGGAAACAGGCAAGTGAGTGGAGCTTTGCAGTTTGTAAGGTGAGAGTGTCCCATGTGAGTAAGCTTTCTATGCACTTAACAATAATCAATGTTATTTTAGAAATTTCTTAGAGATAATTTTTTTTTTCTTTACAGATTTTGACTTTTACTTATGCATTTTGGATTTTTTTTTTATAAAGGAAATCTCTTGGAGCGATAGCAGGACCGTTCCTAGGAGTTTTGATGCCCTGTGCGAACATGCTTAAAGATGCCCCCTATGTCTACTTTCTAAGCAAATGAAATGACGAAAGACACAATTTTTGTAAAGGATTTAAAACCTAGTTATCCCTACGTCGATTTTTATTGATTAAAATGAAAAATACAAACGAGACATAAAAACCGAAACCTCAAATCACAAAATATAAATTTGCATCACCTAACGATGTTTTTGTGCACTTCTTGAAGCAAAAAAGATCAATTCATTTTTCATATACAAATCCTATGTCTAAATATCCTGTTCCATTTAAACCCAAGTCCTAAATTATCAAATCGAAAAGGCGTAAACTAGTAGTATATGAAATTTTGATGCCCCCTTGGGCTTTGATGCCCTGTGCGATCGCACGGGCTGCACGTGCCCAGGGCCGGGCCTGAGCGATAGACGTCGGCTGAAGTAAACTGCAAGCAAAATACAAAGCTGTAAAAACATGCAGGACTAGAGGAGGGAAATTGTGTTGAAGAAGTCTGACCTTTAAAAAAGTCCACTTGTTGTTTAGGAGTAAGTCAATAAAGACTTGGTCTATGTGAACACCCAAAAGTTTACTTTTTCTTAACTAGTAGTTGCTTTTCTGATTTAGCTATGTTATGCTATATGTATGTATATACATAGAGCCTGCCTTTTCTTCTTCAATAAATAAAAAGAGTAAGCACTTAGCAGCCTGCAAAACTTTGTTTTCTGCTTTATTTAATTAGTTTACACAGGCCCTGATTTTCTTGTAACAATGGAGTTCAACTTCCGAGGTACATTATCATTGGCTTAATTTGCTCATTTGATGAAGGTTTTTAATTTATTGATTTCAATGAGTTATTAGTTGAATTTTGCATCATGTTGTTGTTGTTTTACGGATGGATTATGACGCAGTGAGAAACGTGGAACGGATCGACTAACGTCAAATCCAATAAGATACGACGTTCACAAGCGTGAAACGCCAAGAAACAAAAGAGATAAAACTCTTTAAACTCTCAAACGAGAAATTATATTGAATAAAACTGAATAATCTGAATTACAATGAAGCCTAAACATCTTATTTATAAGCTAGCCTATGAGATAATTAAAGAAACTAAATTAACCTAAATCTATTCTTTAACTTAATAAACAAGAAAGCAAATAAAAGGAAACTAAATAAAATAATTATTCCTAAACTAATTAACTAATAAAATATTTGAATAAAGATATCATGGCAATCTGTTCCGGATTAATCAGATGAGCACAAATGTCAGCGTCAGGCTCGCGCCGCGAGCCATAGCCTCGCGCCGCGAGGTCTCTTCTATTTCGACGCTTCTTCTTTCGACCTTCTTTGCTCGGTTTCCAGAACCCTCTAAAAGTATCCGTGAACGCTCGAAATCTCCCTGTATCAGTCACCCCCACTTGAAAAGAACTCGACCTCGAGTTCACTTGAAGCACATCTTCCTCTTCAAGTTTCACAAGATGTTCCCATGAACGTCTCCATACGAGCAACACTTCATCAAACTCGTACAGATAAGAAGCAATAAGATTTTTAATAGGAACCGTTTCAATTTGATCCGAAATCTTAGATGTAGGAATAACGGAAACATCATATACGGGCTCAATCTTTTTGACTTCTTGTGACAACGGTCTCGGTGACTCAAGTATATCCTCAACTACTTCAATTTTGGATAACTCGAAAGTTGTTTCCGAGTCTTTCGGATCTTGGTGTTGTGATTCGGGAACGACTGCATCTTCAACCTTGTTTGGCAAGACTCCATTATTTTCGGGTGGCTTTTGCGAGAAGCATTTAATCCCTCTCATGGCAATCTTTCGGTCACCCCAACGAAAAAGAACGACATTGTCTCGACTGATGTAATTGACACCATTATGGTATTGCCACGATCGGCCCAATAAAATATGGCATACATCCATATCGAGAACTTCACATAGAACCTCTTCTTGGTAGTGCTTACCAATCGAGATAGGTACCCGACAAGTTCGCGTAATTCTAACTTGCGGATCATTCTCGACCCACCCTAGCGAATATGGATCTTCATGGGGTTGAGTGGGTAGGTTAAAATAATCAACCAATTTTTGGGACACAAGGTTCTCACAACTTCTATTATCGATAACTAAGTTACCTACCTTTTTGTGCACCGAACAATGAGACCGGAATAGACTATAGTGTTGGCTCTCTTCCTTCGATGAAAGGAGTACTCGTTGGAGTACGACGTTGATCTTTTCTTCCAATTCTTCTTTCACCTCCTTGGATTCAGAGCTCGAACAATTAACCCGATTATGGTTGCCATTGTGTGGCACCATAACTGGTTCTTCAAACCTGTCTCTTCTCCGACGGTGGTCGTTGATGGAACTAGGTTGAAGCTTGTTGACAGCCGCTGTCAGATTAGCAAGAGTTGTGGATAAGGCCACATCCATCTATACTAAATCCGCTGTGGTAGTCGACTGTCGATCTGCCGCTAGTGAAGAGACAGGCGAATCCTGCTCTGATACCAACTGACGCAGTGAGAAACGTGGAACGGATCGACTAACGTCAAATCCAATAAGATACGACGTTCACAAGCGTGAAACGCCAAGAAACAAAAGAGATAAAACTCTTTAAACTCTCAAACGAGAAATTATATTGAATAAAACTGAATAATCTGAATTACAATGAAGCCTAAACATCTTATTTATAAGCTAGCCTATGAGATAATTAAAGAAACTAAATTAACCTAAATCTATTCTTTAACTTAATAAACAAGAAAGCAAATAAAAGGAAACTAAATAAAATAATTATTCCTAAACTAATTAACTAATAAAATATTTGAATAAAGATATCATGGCAATCTGTTCCGGATTAATCAGATGAGCACAAATGTCAGCGTCAGGCTCGCGCCGCGAGCCATAGCCTCGCGCCGCGAGGTCTCTTCTATTTCGACGCTTCTTCTTTCGACCTTCTTTGCTCGGTTTCCAGAACCCTCTAAAAGTATCCGTGAACGCTCGAAATCTCCCTGTATCAGATTATGGAGCGGAACAAGTTTAGGCGGAAGCCAGGGAGGAATGGGGATTTTTCCTGGATCTGTGGAGACGAGAAAGGCGATTCAGCGTGAACTTGAGAAGGAGAGGATACGAGAGGAGATACTATCGGAGGAAATAGCGCACAAGCGTGATTTGGAGGCGGAAGTCAGGAGAGAAATGGCGATGGAAATGGCAATTCATGGTGACCGGGGATTTCCGTCGTCGTTTCCACTTGGCCACACTAATCCGTTGCAGCCCGGAATGCCACCGTTTGCACCAGTGTCGTTCGAGGAGAAATTCGGCAGACGTTGTGAAATTGGAGACGGCAAAAAGAAAGTCATTGATCTGGTCAGTATCATCCTTCTTCGTGTTGGTGTTTATGTGTGTACATGCCTCTTTGATAAATCGTTACTATATATATATATACACACACACACACACATAGGCGGCTTCATATGAAATCGCTAACTATTGACGAGAACACAAGGAGCTTTTTCAATGTATAAAATCACATATAATTCACATAGAAAAATCATGTACAAAATCACTTATATGATACACACGACTTTGCTTGCGAGTTTTAGTCGCTTCCAAATTAAAGTTGTTCGCGTCCCATTTTTTCCATTAGTATGAACAACTCATATATGATTTTATACATGCGCAAAGCTCCTCGTGTTCTCGTAAATAGTTATCGTTCTCGTCTAAATCTTTTTTTTTTCACACACACATTGAAAATAAGTACGCTTTTCATAACACTTGCTCAAGTGGTTTAAACGTGTGTTACCATAATGTGAATATTTGGAGGTCGAAACATAGGGACTAGATTGCATTGGTCAATCTTAGCTCGTTCCTGATATCTTTTAGAATCTTTTTATAGTTCAATAAATACTAATAACTCATATAAGTCTAGTTTTCTAAGTATTTGTAGACTTAAATCAACCAATAACTGTTATTAAATGGATATTATCTATGATACACCTTAGATATGTACAGATTGATGTCACTCGGGCCATAATGTTGATTATTTTAGGTAACCTTTACATAAATCAATATAAATCAGTTAGGTTTTCATCTCACCCAGGTTAATGTGTTTTTCATCACCGTTTTTGAAATATTAGGGTTAAAACAAACTTTTTAAAAACCACCGATCTTATTAGTCAATATTTGTTATGGTTTGAGATTTTGTTTTCAAGATAGAAGAGTACTTAAAATTCCTGCAATCAATATTAGGTAATAAAAAGTTCATCATTCATGAAAAAACAATGGTATTTTTGAAATTTCAAATATAGATATAAATTGGTAATTTCTTTTAAATGTATGAGTTTTCTTAATCAGTAACAAATTAACTTGAAATGTATGACATTCTAATATAAAAATAGAATTCACGTGGATAAAATAGTTTAAAAAGTTAGTAGAGATGAACAATGAAAAAAATAATAAGATTTTCAAGTCAATTAGTTTTAGATTTTGGCACCGGACACAAATTTTGAGAGACAGTAAACAACGCTATAAAATGAGCGACCAATTAACCTTTTAGTTTATAAATATTTTATTTTTCAACGTAAGCTTTTAATATAATACAAAAGTTCTTTTGAGATCCTAGTATTATTTTATTTACCAACTTTTTAACTACTTCTATATTATTTAAAGGGTATGGATTCACACACCCTACCCTATAGATCAATACACCCTACTCTACATCATTTAATTCAGTCAAAGCATAAAAGTTTGCATTATTATTTAACTTTTTTTCTCTCTCTCTTGTATTGTTCTTATCTTTCTTGTTTTTATTAATAAATATTAATAATAATTTATGTATAGTAGTTATTATCTTAATCATAAATAAAAATAAAATAAAATTTATATAAATAAATTAAAAAGACAAATATCTTTTTTCTTTTGTATAAAGAACATATAATTTATTTTATAACCTTACACATTTCAGTGTGTGTATAGATATGGTTTGCACAATATAATAGAATATATTATTTAAAAACTAAAAATAGTAACTGATACTTTTTATTTTATTAATATTTTGATAGAATATATCATCAATCATTCTATAATCTTAAAAATTCATATAATAGTTATTATATTTTCCATTTTTAAGAATTCTATAATAATCATATTTTCCATTTCCCATAATTAGTAAGAAGTAATATACCTATAAGAAAAATACAAAGACAAGTGTTATTAATATTAAGAAGTAAGAAACATATAAGTATATATAGACAAATGTTATTCATATTACTTTTTATAGATATATTTTTCTTTTTTTAAAAAATATTACTTTTATTTTAATGTTAATACATAAAAAAATACAAATGATAATAATTTTTTTAACATAATATTCGTACAATTTTATAAAATTATTAATAAAAGGTTACATGAAATAAAATTTTTATAAAAAAGTTATATTAAATGAAAAATAATAAAAATATAAAATATAAGTAAAATATAAAATCACTTAATGATGATGTAATGATTACATTTTAAATTAATTAATGAAGGATATTAAAAAGCCTACACTAGAGTAGGGTGATATAGAGTGGGGTGTCTCTCTCATCACCCTTAATAACTACTTCTATTATTTTATTTACCAACTTTTTAACTACTTCTAATAAATTTGGGTCCTTATAGTTTTTGAGCTCCTAATATACGTCGGGAAATTGGCCAAAAGAGCCAAAATACAATGTGATTTTCACCTCCTAGCCATTTCTCTCTCGAATTGCGAAAGTAGCCATCAACTCTGTAATTTAGGATCGTAATTACGGACGTGGCTCCTCAATTACGGTCCTGGCTCCTCAATTACGGACGTAGCTCCTCAATTACGGTTCTGGCTCCTCAATTACGGTTCTGGCTCCTCAATTACAGTCCTGGCTCCTCAATTACGAACGTGGCTCCTCAATTACGGGACTTAATTGAGGAGTCGAGCACATAATTAAGGAGCCACGTCCGTAATTGAGGAGCCAGAACCGTAACTGAGGAACCACTTATGGACCCAACTTTTGATCTTCAATTTCTTTTACAAAATTAGTCCAGCTTCGTAATTACGGTCCCAAATTACGGAGCTGATGGCTATTTTCGTAATTTCGGATGAGGAATGGCTAGAAGATGAAAATCAAATTGTATTTTGGCTCTTTTGGCCAATTTCCCAATGTACGTCTAGTCTGCCCTCCCCTAGACACAACTCTGTCTTAGGTATTCAATACCGTAGATGCTCTAAATTCCATAGGCGGTTAATCATGATTTCTGTCATATAAAGGACTCTTGCTTTAAAAAAGAGTGAATCGTGTTTGTACTTTGTAAGATGGCTTCAAATCTAGTTTTGAAGATGGAGGCACTTTTATTTATGATATAATAATGGTTCATGGGGTCTAAGAGTGATTCCTATTCCCAACACTTGAAAGGTACTACTTGAGTCACACTTTGGTCAAGAAAGGTGTTTGTTTGATAACAAGTGTTTACTACAAGAATTAACTTAACTTGACGTCACTTGTTGTTTGTTTTTTAAAAGTTGCCAGGGAAAACCTTTTAAGTCAGAATATTGAGAGGTTTGCAGATTTAAGAGCGTTTGTTTTATATTTTAGAAAAGGCTTGAAAATCTTCGACCGTTCTTTGAAATTTTAAGAGGTTCACTATGCATCTCTTATTTTTTAAACGCAAATTTAGACTTCAAACTTTAGACATTTTAGAAAACAAACAATACCTTACTCTTGTTTATATAATTGATGTTGCTTGCCTAAGCAAGGGTGATAAAGTTCAACTAAAAAGCACGTTACTTTTTTTGTCTGAGTCAACTTTGATCTTTTGAAGTTCTTCACCACTAATTTTACTAAATTCAATCATTATTATTTATTTAATAAGGTGTTAAATGTAGATAGTTTTTTAGGGATTTTTTTTATTCTATTTTTTTTTCTTTTAAGTCATTAACTATTAAAAGAGTGATTCTGATTAATTTTAATAGTTCTCACAAACTACCGAGTTCCTTTCACGAATGAGTCCATAATACTCGACACTGCCTGGATAGGGTTTATTGATTTTTGAGTAATGTAACACCTCTAATTTCACTAGTCTTTGTATATTGTCGAGACTCGAGATATACTAGTGGCAGACCTAGGAGTTTTTTTTTAACCGGTGCACCTTTAAAATGGATCAAAGGCTCGTAAAGTTGCTCGATGCTTTTACTTTTAGCTGAATTCAACTGCTTTAGATGTCTTTTTAGTTTTTTTGTTGTTGATTGATTTTTTTTTTTTTTTGAGAGATGTTTTTGGTTTTTTGGGTTGATTTCAAGGGACTATTTTGGTTCTTTTGCTCGACGTTCTTCGTATTTTCCAATATCTTGGAGCACAACTCAAAGTTTCGCGTCGTACTGCCCAACCTGGGCATGAATAGGTCCACCGCTCTGATAAACTTGTTGGAGATATGCCCATTGACACAACAATAGTAATTATACTTAAACGCATGTGCCTATTGGGTCGCACACAAAGTCCGGAAAAGGTTTTGTCTAGTAATTAATTAAAAGTGTTTTAATTAATTATATGTTTAAAAGGTGTTTTAATCTATATGGAATTACTAGAGGTTGCTTCTAGTAAATAGTCCATATTAGAAAAGTTAAATTAATTAAATACAATTGCTTAAAGGATTTATCTTGCAATTGTTTATAATTAATTTAAATTTTAAACACTAAATGATAAGATATTAAACTTATAGATAACATTTAAACTAATGCAACTTCTAAGCCTATCTCCTAGAACTCACGGCAACATATGGCTTGTATGTATGGATAGGTATTTGGCCGAATTATATATACAAAAAAATTGAGATTGATTTTGTGGTGAGAAATTAATTTTAATAAACAACAACAATATCAATTGCTCTTCTTCTGGTTCTTGACGTGAATTGAAAACGCAAAAGGGGAGATTTATTTTGTTGATTGGCCGTGAGTTTAAAACGCAAAAGGAGTTTTGTGTTTTTTTGGAGCAAGGATTTAGAAAGAGATTGCTAAAGTTTGCAACCGGATTTTGGGGTGTGCTTGTAACATCCCACATTTATAGTTTTTTTAATAATAATAATTGTTGGTAAGTTGAGGGACTATTGTGTAAATAGTTGGCTTAAATAGAAAGCTAGGGCTAGGGTTCTTTCATTTCAACCCATTTGAAGAGAAGCATCAATGGTGTAATGTGTGTTCTTGGGGAGAGGCAAAAGAGAGGGTATTCTAGGAGAAAAACTTAGAAGAAGAGGAATTGGAGAGATTGGAGCTTTTGGATTTGGCAAAAATGATTCAAGGAAGACATCATTGAGGTATGATTTTACTCTCATCTCCTTCCTCTTTAGTTTCTTGGAAAATTGGTGTCATCCCCTTCAATGGATGAACTTCAATCACCTCATGGATAATAAGATTCAAACCTTATCAATGATATGAGAATGTTTTGGATTGATTTCATTTCATCTTCTAGCTATTTTGATAGTAAGATTTCTCCTTAGATTTGGGATTTTGTAAACCAATTGGAAAGTGTTGAGTAAATACCCATTTATAAGTTTAATGGGGGTCTTCATAGATTTTGGATGATGGTGATCATTAAGCTCTAGGAAATGGATTTATGTTTGATATTAATATGATTGGGTTTGATTTTGGATTGGTTGGTAAATTTGTTAAACTTGAAATGGAATTGAGAAACCTTGAGTAATGAGGAAAAGGTGAGAATTGGTTGAAATCGAGCAAAAAAAAACGGAACTGGACGGATCCGCGGGTACGAGCCGCGGCCAAGCCGCCGTTGGCACTGGATCTAGTTTCCATTTTTCGCCTCGTTCTTCATTTTGCGGCGGATTCGAGGCTAAGCTTAAGGGTTTATTTAAGGGCATTATTAGGGAAATATTAAGGGTATTTAGAGAGGTTTTAACACCTTTCATTATGCGTCCAAAACAGGTTTCGGTTTGGATTATTTAGACGTGTTGAGCACTTAGCGAGTCGTCGAGCTTCAGGTGAGTTCCCTACCCTATAAATCTTTTAAATGATGATGTTTAAATGCTTTGATATGCATTTCACTCTCAAATGCTTATACCAAATGTTAATGAATTGATTTATGGAATATGGTAGAATTGAATGTTTTTATGTTTAAATGTCTAAGCTTTTTGAGTGAGTTCTCTTTCACTATGTGCCGATTTGGAAATCTCCTATTTGGATTGAACATGCTTTGAAACATGAAATGATTTAATACGTTGTCATTGTATTGAGAAATGCATGGAATGATTGATTAAGTGTTAAATGCTTACGTTTTGAGTGAGCCTTCAAGGTAGAGTACCTTGAGGTCGTATGGCCTCTTGGGAAGGTAAATGAATGTCTAGATCATGGAGGAGTGTATATGATCTAGGGGTGCTCCTTCTGGAGTGGGTTAAATGTGGCTCCTTCGAGAGTGGGTTATGTTTCATCGCGAAGGGGAGGCGATGGGGAAAGTGTCCTACCTTGAATGGCAAACTCTAAACTTAAGTGGAGGTCATGAGCTCATACCTTGTCGTTTATTGATTGAATGGTGGAAAGAATGTTTGAACTAGCATTTGAAATTACTATGTGTTATGCTCTGAAAATGTTGGTTTTACTTGTGAATGATTTTTATAAAGTGTTAATTGTTGCCAAACGTTTTCGAGGGAAATTCACTAGACCATTCGGTCTAACCCACTCTACTTTTCAAACTTAAAACATTTTCAGG
This sequence comes from Centaurea solstitialis, assembly GCA_030169165.1. Lineage (NCBI taxonomy): Eukaryota > Viridiplantae > Streptophyta > Magnoliopsida > Asterales > Asteraceae > Centaurea > Centaurea solstitialis. The sequence goes on from CM058042.1 coordinate 72,349,253, forward strand.
CATGTATCAAGAAAGGGAAGTTCTAATGCTTAGCATGAGGATGTCGGTGAAGTCCGTGGTTGATTTATAGATTAGTTTCCGTTAAGATTCTCAGCTGCAATAGATTTGCTTCCGCATCGAACGTAGGACGACCATGTATGCGGAAAAGAGTTAGCGAATGTTGTTAAGGAAAGTTTTGTAAAAGGGCCGGTTTGGCTTGGTTTTCGATTTAAGTTGTCAATGCAAATTGCTAAATTTTGATTGTTATCTTTAATTTCTTATTTCTAAATTTTGGGTCGTTCCTGATAGAGAGATTCATACTATTGGATCTTCACAGTCGTCAGAAAGGTCTTCTTAATCCTTCTCTCGTATCTAATTTAATGGGTACTTGTATTCTGATTGTAACCTGATCTCTGGAAGATGTGTGTATTTTTCGCTTCCGCTATATTATTATTTTGATCTGTATGGTTTTTATTATACACACAATCTAACAAAACTCTGGTTGATCGATCTATCTGTATAATCAATATCCTTAGTAATGTACAACATGATAACAATAGTTTGTTAATTAGGTTGCTTTTCTATATCATACAAGTTTTTCACTCAGAGATGTTATATTTGTTGTCTGAGTTATTTTTTTTCTTCAATTTATTTCAGGGAAAGCCCAATGGTGGTGCAAAAGGGAAACCAACAAGTGAGTGGAGTTGTGCAGTTTGTAAGGTGAGTGCCCCATGTGAGCAAGGTTTCAAGGAACATCTTGTAGGGAAGAAACATCAGGCTCAAATGGCAACTCTGAAAGCCAAGAATACTCAAAAACATGCCACACAACACAACAAGACATCTAAAAAACAATCTGGTGAAATTGGGCTTGGAGTTAAATCCACCACCACCATGGGAACGGAATCCTCGAAAAGCAACAAGTCGGTCAAGACACAACAACCTCCATTGAAGAAGAAGAATTCAAGCAAATCCGATTCAAAACAGGAAGAAGATACGAAGAGCGAGTCGTGGTTTTCGTGTGATATGTGTAATGTAGGAGCTTCCTGTCATGAAGTTATGAATGCACATATTAAAGGGAAAAAACATCTGAAAAACCTTCTTAAGCTTCATCAAGAATCTGGAAACTAACACAAGTTGCAGACAGTGAAAGTGTCGGATATGTGGCGGTGAATTTACATACAGTTGATATGAGGAACGGTGAAATCTTTTGGGAGTCCAGAAACAGCCGTTATTTAGTCTATTTTAACAAGCTTCTTAGGCTACACGCACCGGACATTGGGTTCGCAGCGGGTAGGAGGGAAGGAGAGCCGGCGGGCTCTTTGGGTTGGGTGCTTCACAACCAAACCCAGCGGCTTGGCGGGAATGGCGGGTGAAGGAAGTCGATGAAGCCGTTGTGTTTGTGTGTGTGTGTTGTGTGTATTGTGTGAGAGGGTTGAGAGGGTTGGGTGTGTGTTGTAGAGGGTTATGGGAGGGTAAAGAGAGGGTTGGCCAAAAGCTGATGTGGAAGCTGATGTGGCATTCAAAAAGTGAGTGGGTTGAGTGGGTTGATTGGGTTGGGTGCGTGTAGCCTGATGAATAAGGTTTTGTAGTTTGTTCAGGCTGTTTTTGAATATTGCATGATAAGATGTTATGGTGTAATTTGATGTCCAATTACGGATTAATGAACATTGTATGTTTTTTTGTTATGGTAATTAATGTCTTTTAGTGGTATGTTTTGAAGACAACATGTAAGTCACGTTTGGTAGTCATTCTCATAAATCACAAAAGAGGTCTGTCATCTAAATGAATGGAGACGATATTCAACTGTGCTTGCTTCATTTAGCATATCTTGTTTAGCCGTTAATTTAAGGTTGAAAACATGCATGCTTTAACAGTACAATACAAGACTCTCGATCTCTGACCCAATGTTGTATAATTACTCTCGTTTATTAGTGAAATTGGCATAGTGAACGATTGAGTTTTTCTAACAACTTCTAGAAACGGTATGAAACATATATATTCGTGTTTTGTTTTCGTATATTTGAATGCGTGCATAAAAACTATAGGAAGTTTCAATAGTCGACCGTAAGAATTTATATAATGGACATAAAAGAACACATGCATTGCGTATAGATAAAAACAAATTACATTGCCATTAAATCTTAACTTTTTAATGTGTGAGAAGTTGATCGATGGACAACAAAGTTAATATAATATTCATGTCAACTTTCATGTTTCTTAGCTAAACCTATGAGATTCTTAAAATCAACAGTCATGAAAATCCTTATCTACTATGAGGAGACTCAAATCGGTAAAGGAACCCCATTAATGTCTAACCTTTATTTACCCGTTGAACTAACCGATAATATTTTAAGTTATACCATAAACGAGAGGAGATTTGATGATATTATTTTGAGATTACTTCTTTAAAATTGTATGTATCAAACTACCAAACATGTTATTGAGTGTATCAAACGTTTTTTTTATGTTTCACTAGGGTGGGCGTGTGGTCTGAAAACCGAACCGAACCGAAACCGATAATGTCTAAATCTTCAAACCGAAGGCCGAACCAAATATGTATAAACGGTTTCGGTTTGGTCTCGGTTTCGGTCCGGTTATTCGGTCCTAGAACCGAATTAGGACCGAATTGAAAGCCATTTTTTATTAAGCAGGACCAAATTACCCAAAACTCAAAACCATCAACTCCATCAAGTATAACTCAAAATTAGACAGCAAAAAAGAAGATAAAAGCATGTAAATCCACACATAAAGTGATAAAGCAAACAAAGTGTAGCGATAAAACATGTAAACCCAATTACATTATGTTCACAAAAAAGTGCAACCATAAATCGGTCCTTCAATGAAGTTCAATATCAATCGGTCGTGTCTTATTTTGTTAGGGATTTGATTAGTGACTTTTGAAAATTAAAAAATTTGGATGTCTTTTGAGTTATCCGTCCGAAACCAATAAGAGTGAATTTAGAAAACCGAACCGAAAGTTATATACGATGTTGGTTTGGTTCGGTTTCGATCGGTTTCAGTTTGGTTCGGTTTTTTCGGTCCAAATGCTCACCCCTATGTTTCAGAATGACCGGTAACCGGGTTAGCCTGTAAACATCGCCACTGCCAACCCCGACCCGGAACTACCATTGTCGCCGTGAAGAACCAGCGCTGTCGTTGTTACCACCACAACCATCACCACCACCGCCACCCCGAACCATCACTGCCACTGCAACCATCACCACCATCGCAAACAATAACCCCACCGCAACCTCTGTCGTCGTTGCCAACCCAACCATCATCACCGCTGCAAACCATCACCACTGCTGCAACCATCATCTCCTCCGCAAACCATCATCGCGCTGCAACCATCAATTCCGGCCCCTCCTACCGCCGTCCCCAACTGCCGGTAACCGGTTGAGCAGGTGATGATACACACAAAAACAATAAAAATAACGTTTGATACATTCAATAGCATGTTTTGTAGTTGGATACATACAATAACATTTTGGTTATAATAATATATTATGTGTTTGATACATTCAATAGCATGTTTTGTAGTTGAGATACATACGATAACATTTTGGGTATAATAATATATTATGTAGAAGTTTTTCTACGTGGCTTTGTAATTGCTATTTTTGTCTCTAAGTTCTTCCTTTTAGCAAAGGATTCAAATTATTTTTGCAAAACATTCAAAAGCCAAGCTCCTCAAATCTCAAATCATTATTTGACCATAAAACAAAACAAAGGATGTTCCTTTTAGAAAATCATCGGTCTACCGCTCAACTTTCAAACCTTTTATCCCGCAAGTTTTAAAAACATAACAAATTTGAAATTAAAATTAAAAGTTAAAATCCAAAAAATGATACAAATCGGATTCAAACCCATACTTGAAGAGGAGAAAAGGCCCTGTCTAACTTCACCAGGAGAAACTAATTTTGTTTTTCAAGTTTCAAAAAATATATCGTTGCATCCAACAAAATAATACAATAACACATTTCACGTTTTTCACTACGACAAATGATCACTACGACAAATGAACAAAACAATGGCATGGTTTATTGTCATTCTTTTTCCTTCCCAATTTGGTTTCATTTTCTTATTAAAAGAACTCATATTTATCACAAGTGTTAGCAATTAAATCAAGAAAATAAACCTTTTAACATAAAGATAAAAAAGACTTGTTTAAACACAGGATGGATTAAGCAGCATATACATGATTATAATTCTTCATCCTTCATTTAGTTTCCATGTCAAAAACCAAAAACTCACTAACCCAACAAACCTTTCTTTACATAAAAACTTACTTCTTTTAACCATAAAATTACTGTCAAAGATCAATATAAACCGTAACTGATGACCAACTCAAAATCGATTTTCACCTAATTAACATTTTCCGTTCATACTCTTAATGCCACCGGATCTTGCCACGAGATCTTCCTCTTCCCTGAGCGGCTCGTTGAACCATCCCCAACGTTTCTACACATCGATAACTTCAAATCATTATGTTGTTCTTTCCTCGGATCCTCAAATCCCTCTTGCACATCTTCTTCTTCCATCTAACAAAACATAAAAAAACCATTAGAATTCATGACTACCGAGTTCGTTTTATAGTTTATCCAAGTAGGGTCACATTCAAATGTGAACTCATCATTCATTGTAAACGTGAGGATCACTAGTATCGTGCCACGTGTCAATATTCAGTCTGAATATTCATGTATTATTCAGACTGAATAAAATCTGAATAAAGCTTTATTCAGTATGAATAAAGTTTACACGCCGCTTCAGATTGTCATGTGGTGCGATTTTAGTGGTCCTCACATTCACAATGAACGATGAGTTCACATTTGAACTTTCCTCTATCCATGTAACGGTTAACTCACTGATATCTGGTTCAAGTCGAATATAGGAGCACGAGATTGAACCACAGCTTCTTTCTGATTGAATTCATTCACTAGAGACAAGTTGTTTCCCATAACTCTTTGGTTTAGATTGACACCATGCAAATTTACCCTTTGATCCATATCAAATACAGGAATTGGTCTACTTGGAACCATGTTTTTCTTCTCTGTGTACACTCTTCCCCTTTGGTTGAGGTTGTGAATAGGGGGCAAATTGGGTAAAGTTGCAGACTTTTTGGTGTGACCCTTCTCTTTCTTGCTTTTCTTGAATTGGGTTGTTTCAAAATTCTGTGATTTAAATTGTTGTGGAGTTGATGATTTGGTTTTCAACAGAAATTTGTGCCTTCTCCTCAAGAATCTGTGGTGACCAAGAACAAGAAATCAATTTTCTTGAAAGATACCATATTGAAAATTACACATATGAAGTAGATTCTTAGAAATGCAATTGAAATCTTGATGGAAATTGGAAATCAGTTGTGTTAAATTGAGATAGTGATGATCATATACCTAACTTCAGCTTCTAAAGTTTGCTTCTTTTGCTTCATGGCCTCCAATTTGTTTCTTGCAGCCTCTGTTTCCTGTAAAATCCACAAAATATTTACAAGATTTGCAACTTAATCTTCCAAGATCATAAAGTATCACAACAAAAGACTAATAACCCTCATGTAATGGAGAAAAAACAACAAAGATTAATCAAGAAAATTCTGCTAATCACTTCTCAAATCTTTATTCCATCTCCTAATTCCAATCTTAACCCTAACCCCAAAAAGCTTAAATATAAACATTAATTCAAGAAACCCAGAAGCAGGAACAACATATATATACATATATATATACACACAAAATCATAGGGAAACATAGATCAAAGAGATCAGATTCGATTATTAAAGAAAAACACAGAAACCAATAGATCTAATGAAAGGCAAACCATAAAGATCATATTTTTAACCAAGAGCATAAAAAGATCCATAAAAACACCCAAACCTAAAAAGAACGATTCTTGAAGCATATAGGATTAGATCAAAAATAAGAAAACTTTATGTAAATTTCTTACCTGTTGCAACTCTAGGTAATCTTGAAGAAGGGTTTGATGCTTAAATCTTGCCCTAGAAGATGAATCATAAGCAGCCCCTTTCATAATCTTACTCATCAGATCTCAAAACTTTCTTGAAAAAGAGATCAATTGATTGATAAAAGAGAAAGAGAGAAGAAAAAGAGGGAGGGAGAGAGAGAGAGAGAGAGAGAGAGAGAGAGAGAGAGAAGAGTTAAAGAAAGAAAGAAAGATTAATGAATGGGTGGGTGTGAGGGGGTGGGGGTGAGATGAGAAGGTTCTTGCTTTTCCTGTTTTCTCTGTTGTTGGTGATGAAACTCTGACCAAATACAAAGCCCCAAAAAGCCCACATATATCGGTTCCTTGGAGTGACGAAGATGGAGATTTTTGGGGGGTTGCAGAAGGGTATTTCTGGTATAAACCATAATTTAATTGGTCTGTGTATGTGAAATTTGTTTTTGTTTTTGTGCGTGTGAGGTGGGTTTGGTTGGAGTTTGAAGACATCTCTTCTCTCTCTATCTCTCTCTTTCTCTCTCCCCCTTGATGATTTCTTTCTTTCTTTGTTTTTCTCTCTCTATAGATATATCTTTCAAGACTCACTTTTTTTACATAAAACTTGGTCCAACTGGGCCATTGAGTAGATGGGTGGTGTAGGTGGACTCTTCTTTTCTTGGTTTTCAGATGATGGATGGGTGTCTTAAAGTTTCCATTTTTCTTCCCTCTTCTTTGTGGGTGTTGTCTCTTTGCAGTATAAACATGTGTAGATGGGATGTATATAATGCAAGACAGAAAGAAAGAAGAAGAAAAAAGAAATCAATTAAAAGAAAAGATGTTTTTTTTTAGATAGATAGAGAAAAGCCCATGAGAATATGAGATAAGATTAGTTGGAAAGAGAGAGATCCATATGCATATATATTTATAATTTATGTATATATATATATATAGAGAGAGAGAGAGAGAGGTGAGTGCTGTGTCTTCTGATGTGGTGCAGTTGTTGGTAGTACCTTGTTTTTAGGCCTGGGTTTCCTTACCAACTGGTGGGAATTTGGCGAGAGTAGCCAATTCTCTCTCCTGACTGACCACTTTAGCCTTCTCTCTCCCGATTTTACCAAAATGTCACTCGATTCCTCGATTCCGACTTCGTGACCACGCGATGGACCAATTTTGCAAAAAAATTTGTTCAAGTTGCGAACTCAGCTATTCGGTGAATACGTGACTACGCGACCGACACGTGTCATGATGTTAGTCGACCAAAAGAACCAGTCACGAAATCACGAAGTGGCCGAGTTCGTGACCTCGTGACCAGTCGCGAACTCAACTATTCGGTCAATACGTGACTACGTGACCGCCACGTGTCATGATGTTAGTCGACCAAAAGAACCAGTCACGAAATCACGAAGTGGCCGAGTTCGTGACCTCGTGACCAGTCGCGAAGTCGCGAGGTTATCGAGTTCGTGACCTCGTGACATTTCCCAAAAAAAAAACTATAAATCCGTAAAATCAGTAAAACACATTTATTTGATTTCTATAAAGAAGCATTGTATACACTCAAATGAGAGGAGATGTTGGCGTCCGTATGCTACGTTTGAGTTGAATATACACTCGAATAAATATTGTAATTTAGATTAGGAACATATATTGAAGTTGTTGTGTTTAAAGAGATCTGTCCATATATTTAAAGAGATCGTTGTTGTGTTTAAAGAAACTGCATTGGAAGGATGCGGATCGTTGGAGGCGGATATTTGGACTCCGAAGACTTCTTTGTTATTTTTTTTTAAGTTTACGTTATTGGTTTTTTTGTTTACTTAGCATAGATAGCCGTTGCCTGAATAAAAAAATTTGTATGTAATGGCAAACGGTTAGGGGAACTCATTAGGCTAGCCATAAATATATACCTGTCGGCGGGTTACAACAGTCCAAATACATCTTAGAAATAAACCCTGTTCCTACATGTGGTGCTGCAAGTCCGATTAAAGAAAGACAACATGATATGCGACCCGCCAAATGCCAAACATCATTTTTATATGTTTTAAAATAGTATAAAATTAATGGTTGGCATTTGTAGGATTTATCATTATCGGGTTGTGTTTCTTTACTCGGACTTGCAGACATCACATGTAGGAACAGGGTTTATTTTTAAGAAGTATTTGGACTGTCGTAACTCGCCGACGGGTATACATTTATGGGAAGCCTAATGAGTTCCCCTAACGAGTCGCACTTAGTTAATGTATTAGTTCAAATTATTTAATGTATGAGTTCATATTATTTAATGTATAACTTCAATATTTAATGTATGACTTTAGAGTTGGTTAGTTATCAGTATTTATTTTATTAGTTGTTATTTCAGAATTTAGTAATTTAAATGTGTGGTTGCAATTATATCATGTAAATTTAATCAAAAAACTAAGTTTAATAATTATTAGTATTATTTTTATTATTGTTATAAAATTATACGAATATAGGAACGTTTAGTTTTTATTTAAATCCTAATTAATATAAAAGTAATTAGGGTTAGTGTATATAGGAACATATAATTACATATGTTAAAAAAATATAGGGTTAGTGTCATTAAAACCCTAATTTTAAATCCTCTTTTTTAAATCGTAATTAAAAAATATATAGTGTTAGTGTCATGAAACCATACTACATTAAATCCTCTTTTTTAAATCGTAATTAAAAAATATATAGTGTTAGTGTCATGAAACCATACTACATTAAAGATAAAGGATTTCAACATTAAAGATAAAGGATTTCATTGAAAGCATGATAACATAGTTGAGATGAACATTTTAGGGAAACAACAACAGATACAGTGCATCTACACTAACCATTAGAGGTTAAAACAACCTACCCTAGTTATCTTCTGGATAGATCTCTTTCAACTCCTGAATAAACCGACCTCTATCAAAGATGAATTCCTCAATGTCCGGGATAAAAGCTCTGATCTCTTCTGCCTTTGCTTCATCTGCTCGATTTTCTTTATTCAACTCTCGTATAGTTTTTTTCCTTTCGGCGATGGACACCTCTAAGGCTTTCAGTTCTTGATGCTTAGTTTGCAATTCTTGATTTGCACCCTGAATGGCCACTTCAGTCTTCGAAATCGTATCTCGAATTTTTTGGGGCATGACCTGAGAACCTACAGGGGGGTATGTAGAAGAGGATGGACGAGAAGTTCCAGCCATTTTAAGTTGAAGTGATTAACAAAGAAAATTACAGGTTTTGAGGAAAGGTATAAGATATTTTAAGTTGTGAAGTTTAACTTCATGAGCCACCATATTTATATGGTAGTTGAGGCACGTCAATCGGAGAAATGATGGAGACCATTTAGGAGGTGACTACACTTAACAGGGGACATAAAAGGGGGATGATTTCATTGAAAGCATGATAAGATTGTTGATACAGTAATTTAAAAGAAATAACAGTTATTAGATCAAACAACTACAACGGGAAACTACAAAGTGCTTGTTCATCAACCCCTTGATCAACAACATATCACATCTCCTCGATGTCAAACATTTGTTGGAACTTCTTTAACGGCCCAAAAGTTGGTCGATCATGAACGAGTGTCAGCTTCAACCAGTCGGCCTTGTCGAGCTTGTACTCGCGCAACATTTGTCCTAACTTGCCAGAGATGATAACATGTCCGGGAGCAATGGGCATCATCGTCATATTGAAACACACATTCCCATTCCGGATTAGTATGTCACAATGTGTCGTTAAGTTCCACATGGTCACAAATGGAGCGGGGATGATCTGTAATATTTTTAACCGAAAAACAAATGTTCAACATTGTAAATAAAACATGCAAGATTTAGAAGAATGAAGATTCAGAAATGCTTACCAAAACACCATTGTCACTTATGTGTTTGTCATTTTTAACAGTGAAGTATACGGGGTTTGTAGAAGAAGAAGCCATTTCAGTTGCAGTTGGAAGTCTAAAGATGAAATGAAAGTAAACTAAAAATTATGAAACAAGTTTATGAGAGTTGTGATGTATTGGTTAATGACTTACCTCCTATTTATAACCAGTTGTAGCTACTCAACCACAATTACTACTTGCTTTTTACAAGCTGAAACGTCTGTAAAAGCCTGAAACGTCTGTAAAAGGCTGAAACGTCTGTAAAAGGCTGAAAGGATCACGTGAAGGGATGAAACAGTTACTGTTTCTTCACGGGTCTTTATTAACTATTCAATCACATGATTTATTAAGGCTTTTTCAGACGACTGATTAAAGGTATACTGAACTATCTGAAAGGCTTTTTCAATCACGTGAAAAATGTACGACATTACATTACATCCAAAGGAGGTAAAATATGAATTATTACAGAAAACTCTAATTAGGGTTACGAAACTAATTAATTGGTAGTGTCATGAAACTCTAATTAGGGTTACGAAACCCTAATTATATTAAAACCCTAACATGCTAAGAAGTTAATATTAGGGTTAGTCTATATATTAAAACCGTGATATTTAAAGAAAACCCTAATTAGGGTTACGATATATAGAGACATATAGTTTACGCATTAGTTAATAAAAAATACATAGGGTTAGTGTCATTAAAACCCTAACTAGGGTTAGTGTATATATTGAAACCCTAACTTGCTAAAAAACCCTAATTAGGGTTAGTCTATATATATTAAAACCCTAACATGCTAAGAAGTTAATATTAGGGTTAGTCTATATATTAAAACCGTGATATTTAAAGAAAACCCTAATTAGGGTTACGATATATAGAGACATATAGTTTACGCATTAGTTAATAAAAAATACATAGGGTTAGTGTCATTAAAACCCTAACTAGGGTTAGTGTATATATTGAAACCCTAACTTGCTAAAAAACCCTAATTAGGGTTAGTCTATATATATTAAAACCCTAACATGCTAAGAAGTTAATATTAGGGTTAGTCTATATATTAAAACCGTGATATTTAAAGAAAACCCTAATTAGGGTTACGATATATAGAGACATATAGTTTACGCATTAGTTAATAAAAAATACATAGGGTTAGTGTCATTAAAACCCTAACTAGGGTTAGTGTATATATTGAAACCCTAACTTGCTAAAAAACCCTAATTAGGGTTAGTCTATATATATTAAAACCCTAACATGCTAAGAAGTTAATATTAGGGTTAGTCTATATATTAAAACCGTCATATTTAAAGAAAACCCTAATTAGGGTTACGATATATAGAGACATATAGTTTACGCATTAGTTAATAAAAAATACATAGGGTTAGTGTCATTAAAACCCTAACTAGGGTTAGTGTATATATTGAAACCCTAACTTGCTAAAAAACCCTAATTAGGGTTAGTCTATATATATTAAAACCCTAACATGCTAAGAAGTTAATATTAGGGTTAGTCTATATATTAAAACCGTCATATTTAAAGAAAACCCTAATTAGGGTTACGATATATAGAGACATATAGTTTACGCATTAGTTAATAAAAAATACATAGGGTTAGTGTCATTAAAACCCTAACTAGGGTTAGTGTATATATTGAAACCCTAACTTGCTAAAAAACCCTAATTAGGGTTAGTCTATATATATTAAAACCCTAACATGCTAAGAAGTTAATATTAGGGTTAGTCTATATATTAAAACCGTCATATTTAAAGAAAACCCTAATTAGGGTTACGATATATAGAGACATATAGTTTACGCATTAGTTAATAAAAAATACATAGGGTTAGTGTCATTAAAACCCTAACTAGGGTTAGTGTATATATTGAAACCCTAACTTGCTAAAAAACCCTAATTAGGGTTAGTCTATATATATTAAAACCCTAACATGCTAAGAAGTTAATATTAGGGTTAGTGTCACGAAGTCAAGAAGTCACGAAGTCACGAAGTCAAGAAGTCACGAAGTCAAGAAGTCACGAAGTCAAGAAGTCACGAAGTCAAGAAGTCACGAAGTCAAGAAGTCACGAAGTCAAGAAGTCACGAAGTCACGAAGTCAAGAAGTCACGAAGTCACGAAGTCACGAAGTCACCAACTTTATGACTTCTTGATACATACATAGTTGGTAAACATTATATAAGAGCATACATATCAAGTATGTTTCATTCAAATCTGAGAGACATTAAGATGAGTGATACATTAGTTAAATTACTGATTCGTTTTGGAGGGTGGTGGGAAAAAAATAATGAAAAGTGGGTGTATACTTCTAATGAACCCGGACATCGAGTGAAGGTGCTACCGACGATTCAACACTCTGTGTTGCTTAGTTGTGTTCAAAGTAAATGTGGTATAGACCCTTCTTACGGCATCACAAAGCTTAGTTACTTGTATAATGGGCAAGTTTTCGAGTTAAATTCTGATCAAACGGTTTATAGTTACTTAGCGTTTGCTGCTAGTGTAAATAGACCGGCAACAATTTTTGTGTCTGTCCACTATCCTGTTGTCCAGCAAAACCAGGGTAGTACATCTGCTGGTGTTCCGGAGATAGAAGACGAAGGGGCAGAAGATGAAGAAGATGGTGATGAAGAAGAAGAATCAGAAGAAGACGATGATGCATATTGTTTTGAAGAAAACGATCATGATGCGGAGGTTGATGAAAATCATGTTTTGCATCTACCTGGGGTTGATTCCGACGAAGAGGTAGTACCGGAAACCCAACCGGAAACTCAACCGGAAAGTCCTCCAATTACATCATATGCAGGCAGAAATGATTTTTTCGCTCGGCCGCCACTCCTTCCAGACGTCGACTCGGAGCCAATCGTGGAGGAAGAACACGTTCCGTATGCTCGAAGTCGAGCAATCAGTGAGGCAGATGTTTTTCAAACCAAACAAGAAATGATCCTCGCGCTCAGCTTAAAGTTTATTGAGGAGAGTTTTCAGTTTAAAGTGAAGAGATCTTCAAAAACTAGATACGAGGCTATTTGTATATACGACACTCACTGCCAATGGCGTATGACGGCGGTGAGTGTCGGATCTACTGGTATGTTCGTGGTACGAAGCATCAACGACAATCACACGTGTTCAAGGACGCAGCTGCATTCCAGTCATCGCCAAGCCAATAGAAGAGTGTTGGGTCACATAATTGTACCTCAGTTGCGGGATAGTAGCAGGACACTACGTGGGAAAGATATTGTGACCGACATTAAACGAAATCTGAAAGTAAATATTTCGTACTGGCAAGCGTGGCGTGCGAAGGCTGCTGCACTGTGTATGATAAATGGTTCCCCTGCAGAGTCATTTACCCGACTACCAGGTTACTTCTATAACCTGGAGCTCCATAATCCTGGTACCATAACCCGGATAAGGACAGATAGTGAAAGGCGCTTTACGATGTGTTTTGCTGCATTTGGAACTTCGGTACGTACACTAAATGTTTATATAATATGCACTTTAAAACTATTTCTCATATTCTAATTATACTTGTAATTATGTAGATTCGCACGTTCCGGAGGAATTTGCGTCCTGTCGTTGTGATAGACGGTGCTCACTTGAAAGGGCGTTACTTGGGCACCATGTTCCTAGCCGTTGGTATGGACGCAAACAACCGATGTGTTCCTATCAGTTTCGGAGTTGGTAGGTCTGAGAACAACGAGACGTGGACCTGGTTTCTGTCTATGTTTAAGGAATGTGTTGGGGATATTGAAGGGATGGTTTTTATATCCGATAGGGCCCCGTCAATAAAATACGCCATCGAAACAGTGTTCCCGAATTCCCACCATGCCCTGTGTTGTCGCCATCTAATGATGAACGTAAAAGCCAGGGACAAAAGGGTGAAGCATCAAAAGAAGATGTTTTGGAAGACCTGTAGAGCGTACACAGCTGAGACTTTCGAGAGAAGAATGTTGTGTCTACGGGCCGCTATACCAGATGGGGCATCTGTTTTGGACGAGCTTGGGCCGGATAAGTGGTCGAACGCATATTTTCCAGGAAAACGTTACAACATATTGACCTCAAACCATGCCGAGTCGGTTAACGCAATGTCCCGATTTGCTCGAAAGCTACCCATCGTCGGTCTTTTTGATTACTTTCGCGAATCTCAACAGGAGTGGTTCTCGGAACGTCGGAAAGTTGCAGGTAAAAAATGGAATGGTGGGTCTTTTTGTAATTTAACTATATATACCTTTTTTAGTAACACAAAATGTTTGTTTTAATGACAGCGAAATGGAATGGTGTTCTTGCAAAGATACCGGAGCAAATTGTCAAAAGGAGGAAGATAAAGTCGGCAAACTGGACCGTGCGTGAAATTGGGTACGGTCGATTTGAAGTAATAGACTTGAAGAGAAATCCAACTGTTGACTTCTATAACTCTAAGTGTGAATGCATGAAATGGCAACTATCTGGTTTACCTTGTAGTCATGGAATCGCCGTAGCGAACTATGTTAGGCTACCAGATTGCAACCATCTTGCAGAGGAGTACTTCAAGACAATTAAACTTCAGTCAACGTACGCCGAGGTCATACAACCGGCTGGCCCGCCTGAAACGTGGGTTGTTCCATCGGATTACCGACTTATGACAGTAAAACCCCCTCTCATCAAACCAAAGGGTCCCGGTAGATGGGGCGACCATAACCGTATCCCTTCGGTTGGGGAGGATCGCACAACTCCCAGATGTAGTCGTTGTCAAGAGTACGGTCATACCCGCAACCTCTGTACAGCCAATATACCATCACAGGTGCGAAGGGAACAAGCGTCTGGCATGCAGGAGAATCTCAACACCCAACAAAGTTATAGACATGAAACTTTTGATTTAAATGTTGATGCAAACATTGATCTTAACTTTTAAACCGTGTCTGTAACTCTAGCCAAAAAGGGGTCTATGTTATGTTGTTATTTTAGGGCTTGTTCTCAACTATGTTATGTTGCTTTCAATCAATGAAATCGTTATGTTCCAACCGATATTTCAAATATCCATATAATTAAATAAGATACGTAATTAGGGTTAGGATATATAGAAACATATAATTTTGATATTATTTTTAAAAATATATAATGTTAGTGTCATGAAACCCTAATTAGGGTTACGATATATATAAACATTTTATTATATGAAACCCTAATTTAAACCCTCTTTTTTAAACATGGTAATTGGAACCCTAATTTTAAACCCTAATTAAGTTAGTGTCAAATATCCATATAATTTATGAGATTAGGTTAGTGTCAAATATCCATATAATTATGTTAGTGTCAAATATCCATATAACCGTAAACCCTCTTTTTAACTATGTTATGTTGCTACTCCTCAATGAAACCGATGTGTTCCAACCGATATTTCAAATATACATATAATTAAATAAGATACGTAAATTTGAATCGAAAAATATGAGACACAAATCTAATCGGAAATAATTTAAATTGCTTCATAATATTGTTACATACAGGACTTTAGAAAATAACATACTTTAACATACTAAAATGTAGTTACTACTTATACTACATATGAAAACGCCATGCAAGGCTGACTACTGCCTACGATGGTGACGTAAAGGACCGGGAGTAGTATCCGGGAGATCCGTCCATGGAGACTGATCATATGGCCCCCCACCTCGAATACGGTCCCCCCTCCGTAACTGTTGTTGTTCTTGATCGGGGTGGAAGTGCTGGCGCCATCGTGGGTGCTCTCCATAAATCCCTGATTTATCACCTTCATAAAAAAATAAAGGATACATATAAAACAAAGATATCAATATTTAACTTATTATATATGTAATATATATATATATATATATTACCGGTGGTGGGGAGGCGAGAGCATTAAAAATGTCATCCAAATTTGTTTGTCCGATTGTATTCCATTGACTTTCAAACCATGTTGGTTGTTGTTGTTGTTGTTGTTGTTGTTGTTGTTGTTGTTGTTGTTGTTGTTGTTGTTGTTGTTGTTTGTTGTTGTTGTTGTTGGTCAACATGTGGCCAACATTGATGTTGCTGGTGATAATACGCAATTCTGTTGTCTACGAATTGCGGTAGCATATTGTCCCTCCAATCCTCATATTGGGTCCACCGATTCTCCCATGTTGGTTGTGCGGCCGCCCACCCTTGGTTAGATTGGCTACCCGACGCCCCACACCCTACGTTATCGGATTGGTTAACCGACGGCCCCCAGGCTTGCCCATATTCATCACCCGACGCACCCCAACCTTGGTTAGTTGCCCCCCACCCTTGGTCAGATTGGCTACCCGACGCACCCCAACCTTGGTTAGTCGACGCCCCCCACCCTTGATGATCTACAGAGTGTGTTACGGGTGCATCATCGGAGCTATCCAATTCGCTATCGTGTACCTGGTCGTCGCCCCGACGCATGCGTCTAATATATCGCATGCTCTGTCTATACCATTCCGCTCCTCTTTCTTCGACGCTAGGTTTGAGCCTAGAGTCTAGCATAGTCCCAGCACCACTGTTCACCTATATGTTCAAACGTTTAAGTATTAAAATGTTTGCTTGCTTTTTTACATAAAAAGATTCAATAATGTATGTAGATATAAATATCAACTTACCACTATAAGAATATCGTTTATATTCTTTCTAAGAATCCTCTGAGATTTGTCGTAACTGACTGCCCTGGGTGATCTGTCCGTATATTTATAATAAGTAGACAATGCAGGGATAATCTCCACAATCCAAATCTGGGTATCACAATAAAATAACGACCATAAGTTAGCAAACGTCACAATATTTCGAGGATAATATATCGATTTAATTTTACTAACCTTGAAAGCGAACAAAAACCCATGGAGTGTCAACTTTTTCCCATCGGAATTCCTTTTTTCAATCGCACGGTGCATTTGCCCGTACGTGATACTCCAAATATAAGATCCCCACGGAAAAGTGTTCCATGTATTCAGGTTCTCGATGGCCCGTATGAAGATCTGCTTAACAGGTAAAGTTTTCTTCCAACCAATAAAAAATAGTTCAACCAAGGCTAGAAGACAAACTCGGACAGCGTCCTCGTCTGTAAGATGATCATTAGGTCCCCCTAACGATAGAACCATGGCATCTACATCTTGAATTTTCACCCTCCTGGTTCCAAATACTCTAGGAATGAAAGAGTTATCCCCTACAACTTCGGGAAGCACCGGTTCGGGTCCGAAACGAAGTCCCGTTATAAGACAGAACTCCTCCGGCCCAAAACGAAGTGTAGGTGAATTATCCCCGACCTTATAATAACAAGTTTCATGATCGGGATTTTCCGGGAATATCTCTAGTTGTAAAAAAGTATGTACAAGTACCGGGTCAACAGAATCATCTGTAAGCGATAACCACCTACCGAAACAAGTCTGTGAAAACAATGTTTCTCTATTTATATTTAACTTTTCACGAATAGTCTTTACGTAACCGATCTTCGTTGAGACAGTCAATGAAGCCTCGTGAAAGTTCAAATCCTGTAAATTTATTAACATTGTTATAATTAAAAAAAACATCAAAATATATATATTCGTATGATTTAATTTAGATACGCATAATTTAATTTAACATGTATTATAAAAAATTAAAACTCCCGTTAAAAATTAAGTGGTATTATAAAAATTAATTTCGATTAAACATGTGAGGACACATGTTAGTTAAAAATTTTCTTGGAAACATAATGTTTTATACCCTAATTAGGATTGTGAATACAGAGTTAATAATTTTAAGTTAGTGACGTTGACCCATCAAACCACTCGGTAATTCCACTAGTCCACACAAGAGGCGGTGAGAATAGTAACGCAATAGCATTTAAAAAACCATTCTCATTCGGCTACCATTTTATAGGCTACCTCCTTAAACCCCCATTTGAGTGTTTGTAGTGAATACGCCCCCCGATTTGACTAACAACGCATAATTTAATTTAAGATGTATATAATTAAGGGTTATTACATCTATTAATTTCGATTAAACATGTGAGGACACATGTTAGTTAATAATTTACTTGGAAACATAATGTTTTATACCCTAATTAGGATTGTGAATACAGAGTTAATAATTTTAAGTTAGTGACGTTGACCCATCAAACCACTCGGTAATTCCACTAGTCCACACAAGAGGCGGTGAGAATAGTAACGCAATAGCATTTAAAAAACCATTCTCATTCGGCTACCATTTTATAGGCTACCTCCTTAAACCCCCATTTGAGTATTTGTAGTGAATACGCCCCCCGATTTGACTAACAACGCATAATTTAATTTAAGATGTATATAATTAAGGGTTATTACATCTATTAATTTCGATTAAACATGTGAGGACACATGTTAGTTCATATTCAATTTATATATATATATATATATATATTTTTTTTTTTTACTTGTAAAAGTTCTTATTTTATACCTTTAAAATTGTGAATACCTACTTATTAATTTTTATAAGTTTACATATTTTAAACGCATAATTTAATTTAAGATGTATATAATTAAGGGTTATTAAATCTATTAATTTCGATTAAACATGTGAGGACACATGTTAGTTCATATTCAATTTATATATATATATATATATATATATATATTTTTTGCCCTCAATGTAAAAGTTCTTATTTTATACCTTTAAAATTGTGAATACCTACTTATTAATTTTTATAAGTTTACATATTTTAAACGCATAATTTAATTTAAGATGTATATAATTAAGGGTTATTAAATCTATTAATTTCGATTAAACATGTGAGGACACATGTTAGTTCATATTCAATTTATATATATATATATATAATATATATATATATATATTTTTTTTACTTGTAAAAGTTCTTATTTTATACCTTTAAAATTGTGAATACCTACTTATTAATTTTTATAAGTTTACATATTTTAAACGCATAATTTAATTTAAGATGTATATAATTAAGGGTTATTACATCTATTAATTTCGATTAAACATGTGAGGACACATGTTATTTCATATTCAATTTACTTGTAAAAGTTGTTATTTTCTACGCATAATTTAATTTAACACTTATATAATTAAGGGCTATTACAACGCATAAGAAGATTAAACATGTGAGGACACTTAAGGCTTAATAAAACATAAATTAGAAACGTATGGTACAAAGTTAACATAAATTAAACTTAACATAAATTACAACATTGACTACATAAACAAAACATAGATAAAATACAATAAAACATGCATAAAATACAATAAAACATACATAAAATAAACTAACATAGGATCCTAATTTATCTAGTTTGGGTAAAGAAATTTGCATTTCTGAACCCAATTTTTTTTTCCATGATCTCCAACTTAAGACCTTCATACATTTGATCTGTTTTTTGATTATGTATTTGAAGGTCTCCAATTTCTTTTTGTAACTTTTTTATAGCTCTCTTCTTTTTTTCAATTTCTTCTTGGTTAAATTCCTTACAACCCATCCAATGTTGGCCCCTCTCCGTCAAAAGTTTGATCTCTTTTTCAGCTTCAATGATAGATTGTTTCAATTTCTCGGGCATAGTTTCAGACGGGTTTGGGTTTGAAGAGGAGGCCATTCTTAGTGGTATAAGAATTGGAAAAATAATAAGATGTATAGTTGAAAACTTGTGTGGAATTGAAGGATGAAAGGTATTCTATTTATAGTGAAAATAATTACGTTTTACCCCTTCTAGTTTCAATACTTTTAATTTTAGTCTTTCTACTTTATAAAACGTTATAAAACTTGTGTCTAACTTTTTAAAAATTGAAATGAGTATCTAATTTTACTAACAACTTATTATCAAAATTGGCATCAAATACAAAATTGTTCCTTACTTTATTAATTTTAGTAGGTGAGAAACATTGACTATTTTAAAAGAAAAAAGACCATAATATATATAAACCAACTTTATAAGAATATTTGAAACGGTAAGTTGAAAATTTATGTTTAATACATAAAATGTATATAAATAGATAAACGAAACATACATAAACATTCACTAGATAAACATACATAAACGAAACATACATAAACATTCAGTAGATAAACATACATAAACGAAACATACATAAACATTCACTAGATAAACATACATAAACGAAACACACATAAACTTCAATCAGTTAAACATACATAAACGAAACATTAACTTACCATTGATGACTATTAATCCTCGTAACACCTACTTCAAATGGTCCCCTCTCGTTTTTTAATCTTCCAAATAAACAAACCCAAGGAAACACCTTCTTCAAATCTGGTCCCCTCTCGTTTTTTAATCTACCAAATAAACAAATACAACTATGTTCCCCTCTCCTTTTTTAATCTTTCAAATAAACAAATACAACTCACACCAACTTCAAATGGTCCCCTCTTATATTTATAATGCTTCCTCTAAAGAAACACAACCCCATTAACAAACACAATCCATTAACAAACACAATCCATTAACAAACACAATCCATGTGATACTATTTAGCCCAATCCCACATCGACACGTGTACAACATATAAACACCTATTAATTTTTTAAATTTAAAAAAATTGGACTTGATACTATTCATGCATGCAAAGAAAAAGCCAGATTTCAAAAAGTCACGAGATTGCTAATCTCGTGACTACGCGACATGTCAGATGGGTCACGAGATTGATAATCACGGGTTCACCATATTGTCTAGGTCACGAGGTCACGTAATCAATGACTTCGCGATTTGTACTTGGTCACGAGGTCACGAACTCGGCCACCTCGCGACTTCGCGATTATCTGACGACGGCGACTAACATGCTGACACGTGGCGGTCACGTAGTCACGTATTCACCGAAAAGCTGAGTTCGCGACTTGAACAAATTTTTTTGCAAAATTGGTCCATCGCGTGGTCACGAAGTCGGAATCGAGGAATGGAGTGACATTTTTGTAAAAACGGGAGAGAGAAGGCTAAAGTGGTCATGAAGGAGAGAGAAAAGGCCATATTGGCCAAATTCCCTTTTAAAATTTGATTGTGATTGTGATGGTAACCCTTGCACAATTACTCTTTTGCCCTCCTTGTTATTTTCCCTGCTTAATCTACACTTCTTATCGTTTAAAGATTCCCCCATTTTGTATTTTGGTCTTTATTATATTGCAGAACACCTGGTGGAGTGAATAGTGATGGACATGGAGTCATCAAGTCTTCTGAGCATCTTGGTGTGCCCACTATACCCAAGGGTAAAAAGGTAATTTTACTTGACCTTGGAAGATACATGTCCATTCTTTAACTTTCTGGTAGTGGGGTATCACTGTATATGTGTTATCTTGCTACCAAATAATAATGGCTGAGTAAATAAGCAGTGGAGGGAAGGTGGCCAAGAAAAAGTAAAAAATGAATCTTCTTTCCACCAAATAGGCCAAATCATTCAACCTTCTCACTAGCAACACAAAAGGGTATTTTGGTAAATAAACATCTTCTTCAATACTCTATGTGTCGTGGCCAACTAACCAACCATGGTTGGCACTTCCCTAGGAACAAGTCAAACCAGTTGAGCAGTTTAGGGGAGAGAAGGAGAAGGTGGAAATAATGGGGGTAACAAAAGAGAACAAGAGTTTTGAGGGATTTTATTGCAATTTTTATAAGTATGTTGTCATATGTCACAATCTTTATCCTTCCCAAAAGATGTCTTTGTAACCCTTATGCAGACTCGGCCCTACGGCCGTGCTGTCCGTACGATCGTACAGGGCATCAAAGTCAAAGGGGCATCAAATTTTTATATAATGTTATTAGTGTAGGTAATTAGTTTTAATAATATATGAGTTGGGCTTTATATGATTCCCAAGTATTGTATTATATTACACGATTTTGATTTAGTGGAATCCTTCATTATTCTATCTATGTTACTTGTTTTTGCATCAATTAAAGGATTTGAGAAATTAACAGATTGCATATTTGCATCACAACATCAATTAAATTGTTATGCAACATATGTTTAAAGAATTTATGATTTAATCATTTGTTGTTTTTTTTGCATCATTACACTCGCTCTTTTCTTTTTTTTTTATCAATTTGAATGGTCTTACTGTTTTTAACAGTCTTGACATTTATAGACTTGTTGAGCTACAGTTTTTTTAGTGATAACTTTAATATTAGTATTTATCATTTTAGTTAAAACTAACTATAGTTTTTCTTGTTTTTTTATCCTTCTATGCATGGAGACATCGTTTTAGGTGACTTATATTTATATTGTCATTTGGGGTTTTGGTTCTTATGCCCCTTTTGTACTATTTGTTTAGTTAATAAAAATCAACGTAGGGATGAGCCACGTAGCTTGGCTAGATTCAAAACCCTTTAAAAATCGTATCGTTCATCGTTTCATTTGCTTAAAAGATAGACATAGGGGCATAATTTTGCATTTTCGCACAGGGCATCCGAAACTCTAGGAACGGGCCTGCCCTTATGTTATCGACTAAACTACATTTTAGTCCTCCTGTGTTGCTATATTTTGTATTATAATCATCACTGAAAATATACTTATAACAAACCATCTTCACAACCAACAATCATATATATTCGCTCCTGTTCACTTTCTAAATCTTATATAATGCCATTAACGTAGAGTGGGTTTGGATTACCGGCTATACATACTAAATATATAATCGAGAAGCTTACAAGATAAAAAGGCAAGAATCGATAGTCTTATATGGTAAGTGTGAAAAACGACTCTTATAAGATAATCACTTATCAAGTATAAGATGCTTATCAACAATCCATTTTCATGACCATGAACAATAGGGACGGACCTAGAACTTTTTTCAAACGGTGACACAATTTAGCTATAGAGAATATATATATATATATATATATAGTATCAGGTTCAAATGAGAAGTGCTAAAAAAATTAGAAGTAGAGAAGTGATCTCCACCACCATCTGGTTAATAAAGGCGGCTTTGACCGGGTCCCCTCCTTTAATAATCTCTACCCTCCCATGAATCGCGTCAATCCCCCGTGATCACGTCCACCGTAACCGGTCAAAGCACTTCTTATTTGAACCTTTCTCTTTCTCTCTCCCTTTATATATATATATATATATATAGAGGGATGTTCATACAAGAACCACCACCATTTACAAGAATGAAGGAACTAAATTTGAGCCACACATTATGTGGGACCCACCCATTAATTAAATCATTTGTGATTTAGTGGTGGGACCCACCTGAATCACATATGATTTAATAATGGGTGGGTCCCACATCATATGTGATCCAAAATGGTTCTTTCATTCTTGCAAATTCATTTAGTTCTTGTTTGAACCTCTCTCTCTCTCTCTATATATATATAGGGGTAGTGTTGGCCAAATTTCGGGTTCGGGCCGGGTTTGACCAAAACCCGGTTTGCTACAGTGTTGGTCAAACCCGGGTTGAGTCGGGCCCGGGTTCCGGCCGGGCTCGGACCATTTCCGGCCCGGGTTTCGGGTTCAACCCGGTTTCGCCCCGGGTTCCGGACCGGTTTCCGGCCCGCGGACTGAGACCCGGGTTTGACCGGGGTTCGGGTCGGGTCGGGTTGGTCAACGGGTCGGGTTCGGGCTAGCCCATCGGTTCGGTTCGGTTAGGTTTCGTTTGGCCATCACTATATAGGGGTATACGAGAACGGTGTCAATTAAGAAAATGCGATGATGCTTCTCAAACACACATTTTCGGTTACGGTGGTCGCGTTCACGGAGGATTGACACGATTCATGGAGATGGAGATGATTAAAGAAGGTTGACCCGGTCAAAGTCGTCTTTATTGACCGGATGAGTGGTTGAGAATCGTCGTCGCGTTTTCTGAAAAAATTATGTTTCTCGCATGAACCCCCCTCTCTCCATATATATATATATATATATATATAGATAGAGAGAGAGAGAGAGAAAGAGGAAAGTTCAAATACAAACCACTTTTTGGTTGTGAACGTGAGGACAACCGAGAGCGCGACACGTGGCGGCTTTGGGTGTGGTCCCATCCTTTAATATAATGCCCTCCCATGAATCGCGCCTAGTCATCCGCCGTAGACATGACGTGGCGCCTAGTCATCCGCCACATGTCGCGCTCTCGGTTGTCCTCACGTTCACAACCAAAAAGTGGTTTGTATTTGAACCCAACCCTGTATATATATATAAAGACAATTTTCATGAAATCTCTATTGGTCGGTTCAGTACTTCTCAAATGTGAAGTTTCACGTTCAATTCTTGGTACAAACAGTTTTTTTATATAAATAAAAAGCTAAAATATAGGAAAATATCTCTAACAAGACTTGAACTAATGACCTCATGTTTAAAAAGCAAATAACTAACCAACTCTACCAAAGAAAACTTATGTGATTATTCTAGTTTTAAAATATATATGGCGACACCCAATAAATTGATACGGTGGAACTATAATTTTTCCCACTACAACAGAGGAATGAAACGGTGGCACGTGCCACCGTGTACCCTTCTTTAGCTCCTTCCCTGATGCACAACAAGGTAAATGAAGTTGACAACATGTTGTCGGTAAACGGTTACCCAATAGAATTTTGGTAAACAACCCTTAATAGGTCGCTTACAATTTCTTATCGGGAAAGAGACGCATATGAACAATTCATTTTGATGCTCGAAAATGTTACCTAACAAAGTAAGTAAGTAGTCAACAGCGCTGTGGCGGATTGGTTATCGCTCGGGGGGGTTCATAGCGCCCTACCGAGTTCGAGCATTCTCGTGCGCATGCCTGGGGACATTTAAGTGGGGCCATGTTTAGCCTCCAAAAATTGCCGGGGATTAGTCGGGCTTTGGCCCGGACACCCTTCTAAAAAAAAGTAAGTATGATGATTTTTTTAGCTAAGCATTTACTAAACAACTATTAAACAATCTTAACGAGAAACAACCCTTAAACAAATTCTTATTGGGAAAGAGATGCGTATGAACAATTCATCTTGATGCTCGAGAATGTTACCTCACAAAGTAAGTATAATGACTTTTTTAGCTAAGCATTTAATAAACAACCCTTAAAAGTTCATTTTATGATTTACTTCAACTAGAATATGCACAACCAAAAATTAGCTATTAGTTCAAGTTTTCATGATCAAAATAAATTTCTAAAAAAGTGTTTGATTGAATCAATCAAAAGTGTTTGTTGGTCCTCACATTGTGTAATGTATATTGAAAGACTCAAAACAAAATAATTGACAAGTCTAATTTAGTGTCCTTATGCAATAGTACCCCCTTTAATATTAAACCTATTAATGGGGCATACATATTTTTTGTACCATTGGCATTCTTTGAAGATAATGTTGAAGGTTTATGTCCTTCAAAAGCTTCCTCAACCCCGAGGTATCTTTATGTTGTTGCATTATTGAGACCGACAACATATTGTTGAAGGCCATCAAGCTATGCATTTAGAGACTAGAGATGAACATTATGTTCCTTTCTCATATACTATTTTACCTTTTTGCTTCATGTTTCCTATGATGCACATAATGAGGCCGTCAATGATATATGTTACATGCTAAAATCTCTAATTACTAACACAATACAACCCGTCAAAAATTCTAAATCTTGTTACTATTCAGTCGTTTATAGTCCATTGGTCAAATATAATGAGTAATGCTAACACTAGACAAATCATTGATGGAATTTAGCAATGAATTAGCAAGTGACCGTATCAACGGCATATTAGCGAGAGACTGTATCAATGACTATTTACTATTTAGCAGGGGAACGTATCAACAACGAATTAGTGAGGCATCATATCAGGGAAAGCCTTTTAGTGACGAATTTTCATTGGTAATTATCATTGATTTTTGTTGATTAAAAATATAATAAAATATTACATTTGCTTTTTGTTCTTTTATAAAACATGTCTACAAACTCAAACCAAAACTACCAAACAAATAAAAAATAACCAATCCATACACTTCAATATACCAAATTTATAAAATTCAAATGTTCGGTTACTAATAATAATATATGTTGGATTTTAGTTCGGATAAACAGATAATTACGCAACGGATAAAACAACCCGAACAATGATCCATCCGTAGTTTGATCAAACACAATTATTAAGGGGGTTTTCTCGCGTTTACCTTTAACGATACGAACAATCCTCTGGAGGCTAGTGAGGGATACACCGATACTGCACCACCTTGAGACTGGCTGCTAGACCGCCTTGGACTGATCGGAAAAACTCCAGCGAACGTGTGTGTGGGTGTGTATGGCCGGCGGCCAGAGAGAGAGAGAGTGAGAGAGAGAGGTTTGGAATTTCTTGGTGAGAAAGTAATCAACGAAATCAGATGGTTATTCAATTACCTTAACCCTATATTTAAATAGGTAAATATGGTAATATTAACAGAATCTCAATCCATAAATAACTCTCAATAATTATCTTAATTAATTATACTTACTAATTAAGTAATTATCTTTTAACTAATAAATAATAAATAAACAATTTATTATTTATTCTTCTCTCTTTAATAATTAAACTCAATTAATTATTTCCACACACTATAAATCCAAATGGTCTCGGGTTGGGTGTGTAGCAGTGTGACCCACTAGTGTATTATAACATTGGACATGATAACCCTAATTATTGTCTTGCACATAATCCCTTCAGATTCTCACTTGTGCCAGACAAGTAACTTAACTGTCACCATTAGCCTAAGGAGGTCCCTAGCCAGACACTTAGGTTAACCAGGTTATAAGATCTCTTATAGCCAGAGATACGATTCATATTTGAGTTGTACACAGGTTCATTCCTTTTACACACGATATTTCTAAAATGAATTTTAGACATGGAACTGAGATTGTTCAATCATAAACTCAAGTATTTCCTGACATTGATCTCGATTTCCTGCAGTTACGGAACTTCCCAAATAACTAATGTTATTCTATCCGAGCGTGGCCACGCATTTCCACCAATCTTAATCGCCAGGGGGCTCGGAAATATCTCTATCATAAAGGAGGTGTAAATCCCATATTGACTACCTGCATCTGCAACCATGGCTTCCGCTGCATCTAGTCATACCCCTTATGGCCACCCAGTTACGGTGCAGCGTTAGAGCATGCTAAGAGTACAGTAGTCCTCATGATTACAAACCAGATATCTCAGGTCTAAGGACAACCTATCATCAAGTCAATACTTATGACATAGGCTCCATGAAGTAGACTTGAAACTGGTCACCTCCAATACTCATTCACTCTGACAAGTACTTATGAATGTTTAACCATATCAACTGTATATAAACATTCATAATAGCGTTATAACCCTACTAAGGTTCCCACCTCAATAAGTAGCTATGGAATTTAGATTTTTTACAAGCTCAAAAATCATGGATAACTTTAAATATGTAAAAAGTAATTTCTGAAACATTTCATAAACAGTATCTCTTTATTTCAAACACACTGTGAAATAAACTCTCATAATGTCTCAGAATATTACATTAATAATCGATAACATAAACTACTAGTATCCAGGTACTGCATTCCTATGGAACTAGCATGCCCCCATGCTTTGCTCTAGCTAGTGGCTTTGTTAGCGGATCTGCAACATTCTCATCCGTCGGAATTTTGCATATTTTCACACCTCCTCTTTCAATGATCTCTCGGATGAGGTGATACTTCCTGAGTATATGTCTCGACTTGTGATGTTCTCTAGGCTCCTTTGCTTGTGCTACTACTCCAGAGTTATCACAGTAAATATCTATGGGTCTAGAGATACTGGCTACAACTCTTAGATCCGAGATAAAATTTCTGAGCCAGACTGCTTCCTTTGCTGCATCTGATGCTGCAATGTACTCTGCCTCTGTAGTGGAATCTGCTATGGTGTCTTGCTTCGAGCTCTTCCACGAGATCGTGCCTCCATTTAGGGTGAATACATATCCTGACTGTGCTTTAAAATCATCTCTGTCGGTCTGAAAACTAGCGTCAGAATAGCCTGTGACACTAATCTCGTCCTTAGATCCTCCAAAGACCAAGAACATTTCTTTAGTCCGTCTCATGTACTTGAGAATGTTCTTGACAGCCACCCAATGGGCTTCACCTGGGTTCTACTAGTATCTGCTCGTAACACTTATCGAGTAAGCAACATCAGGCCTCGTACATAACATGGCATACATAATCGATCCAATTGCAGAAGCATATGGAACCAATTTCATTCTGTCCTGATCTTCACTAGAAACAGGACATTGTGCTTTGCTTAGCACTATGCCATGCTGCATCGGGATAAATCCTTTCTTAGATTCATCCATCCTGAACCGTTTCAGGATTTTGTCAATGTATGTACCTTGATTAAGCCCAATAAGCCGTCTAGATCTATTTCTATAGATCTTTATACCAAGTATATAGGCGGCTTCTCCAAGGTCTTTCATTTGGAAACATTTGCTTAACCAAGTCTTTACACTCTGTAAAGTTGGTACATCGTTTCCAATGAGTAGAATATCATCTACATATAAGACCAAGAAGGTCACTACGCTCCCACTGAACTTTGTGTAAACACATGGCTCAAACTCACTTTTAGTAAAACCAAATTCCTTGATTCGTACATCAAAGTGTAAGTTCCAGCTCCTGGATGCTTGCTTTAATCCATATATGGATTTTAGCAGCTTGCACACTTTATCAGGATTCTTTGGATCTACAAAACCTTCCGGTTGTTGCATGTAGACGTCCTCTGTTAACTTTCCATTCAGGAAGGCCATCTTAACATCCATTTGCCAAATCTCGTAATTAAAGTACGCTGAAATGGCCATCAAAATCCTGATAGACTTTAACATTGCTACTGGTGAAAAAGTTTCATCATAGTCGATGCCATGAGTTTGCGTGAAACCTTTTGCAACCAGTCTAGCTTTAAAAGTGTGCACATTACCGTCCATATCAGTTTTCTTCTTGAAAACCCATTTACGTCCAACAGCCCTACAGTG
This sequence comes from Centaurea solstitialis, assembly GCA_030169165.1. NCBI lineage: Eukaryota > Viridiplantae > Streptophyta > Magnoliopsida > Asterales > Asteraceae > Centaurea > Centaurea solstitialis. The sequence continues at coordinate 72,377,896 of CM058042.1, forward strand.
TTGGGGTAAATCTGTCAACTCCCATACTTGGTTGTCGTACATGGACTGCATCTCTGCCTTCATGGCCTCCTGCCATTGTTCAGACTCACTGCCTGATACAGCTTCTCCATAGGAGGTTGGTTCATTCAAGTCTCCATCATCCTAAGAGACTAGGAACCCAAGATACCTATCTGGTTCTTGCCTTATCCTAGTGGATCTGCGAAGGTCTTGTGTTTGCACTTCCTCAACCGTCTACGATTGAGTCTCAACATGTTCTTGTTGAGTAACTGGCTCAACTATCGGTAAACTGACTTCTTCCTCTACTTCCTGTAGGTCTACATCATTTCTGGTATTTTCAGTACTGAGAAACTTATCCTCCAGAAATTCTCCATTCCGAGCTACAAAGACTTTGTTCTCGGTAGGATTGTAGAAGTAGTATCTCACAGTTGTCTTGCGATAACCTACGAAAAAGCACTTATCTGATTTGGGTTTGAGCTTTTAAGAGGTTGGTCGCTTGACATATACCTCACAACCCCAAATCTTCAGAAAAGACAATTTAGGTTTCTTACCCGTCCATATTTCGTATGGTGTCTTTTCTACCGATTTAGTCGGCACTCTGTTCAGTATGTGGGCCGCTGCTTCGAGCGCATGTCCCCAAAATGATACTGGTAGCAAGGAACGACACATCATTGACCGTACCATATCTAGTAAAGTACGATTTCTCTTTTCTGACACACCATTCATCTGAGGTGTATACGGAGGTGTGAGTTGTGAAACAATCCCACATTCCATCAAATGATTGTCGAATTCTTGACTCAGATATTCCCCACCTCGATCTAACCGCAGAAACTTGATCTTTCTGTCAAGTTGATTCTGTACTTCATTCTGAAACTCCTTAAATCTTTCAAAGGCTTCAGATTTATGTCTTATTAGGTAGACATAACCATATCTACTGAAATCGTCAGTAAAAGTGATGAAGTACCGGTATCCTTCCCTAGCCACATGACTGAAAGGACCACTGATGCGGTAATTATCGTATATAAAAAGCGTAACAAGTTTTAACCTCTAATGCCTAGCCACCGTCTTACCACATATACAGGCAAGCGTACCTGATCGTGAGTAATATAGTGTAGGAAAGTCCAGGTATCGTATCTACCACTGGGAACGGTCAAGTTATCGTAGACTAAAGTCTGAATCGGTTTAATTAACCTAAAGGGGGGTTTTGTATGAAAAAGGTTTGAATACTTAAAACGAAAATTAACTAAGTAAAAACTAAGAAAGCAATTAAAATATTGTTTTAAGATTATAATAAGGAAAAAACAGCAGTACTTATCATGATAAAGTGAATCCCCAATATGGATGATATGAATAGGTCGAAGGTTTGGTTGTTTTGACTATTGTAGGAATTTAAGTCAGGGACACCCTAACATGTGCAATTTATGGCGAGAAACTAGGATACGGTCCTCCTAATTCCAACCCTAAATCGTTTGGTCCACAATCTAGAATCGGTAAACCCTTCCTAATCAATATCGCAATGGCTCTTTTACTATCTGGTCACTATTGGTCAAAGTAACCCCTTAACACAACTTTATGGTCCAAGTCAGGCTAAGGTAGGTTGATTATCCTTTCGGAGTCTATCTGCTTTGGTCTAACAAATACACCAAACCAAGTGAATTCAAATCGCCACAACAACTTTAATCAGAAAAGAACCATAAAAGACATTCAATTAATCAAAACAAACCAGTAAACATTAATCACAAAGTATCATCCATAAAGGTTCATCAATCATGACAAGCACTACTAATAAACTACTCACTCATAATGAAAACAAAAACACAAACAAAAGTAGACATCGACATGATACCGACAATACAACGATAGATGATCGGAGATCGACTTCCGCAGCGTATCGGCACCTTTCGTACTCTCACTCTCGTTTCTCTGTACTTCCCTCGTGTATCGGACATGTTTAGAACTGAAGGAGGAGGCTGATATTTAAAGGAAAACGTCCAGGCTCCATCTGGCGGTCACCAGGCTGCTGATTTGGCGACGCCAAGCACTTAAATCAACCCTAATCTTCAATTCAGTCGAACTTGGCGGCGCCAAGTTGAGGACTTCGCGATCGCCAAGTAGCTACTGTGTTGACTTTGTGCATTTTTCACGTTTTCTGGCCTTTTTTCGTACTTTTCCTTTCCATGGCCTCCAAATCCTTCACAAACAATAATAAGCTCTTTTAGTGCATGAAATGATCATAAACGGGTGAGAAATGGGGTAAAGTCATACGATTACGCGCAACCAAAACATGTATAATTTTGGTGTTATCAAAATCCCCACATTTAAGCTTTGATTGTCCTCAATCAAAAGACTGAAAGATAAGAAAGATAACTCCAAAATTATCTCCACCCAAGATCATCAAAGAGAACAAAGTACACTCACACAATCGAACACACAAACAAGACTCATCAAGCAATCGGATACCAAGGCCAACCTTTTACCCTCACATAATATGAATAACAATATAAAGTGTATCTCTCGGGGGTAAAAGTGTATATGTAAGTGATCACACCAATACTCGACTAATTCCCGCATGCATAAGCTTGTCACCAAATCTAATCTCCACCACTAAGAAGTTGTCAACCGTCAAGAGGACTTTAGGGTTGTAATGTTAGGCTAAGGGTTAAGGGTAGGATAAAGGATATATAAGTGACTAAGGGTTTTGCAACAAAAACTTGAAAACTCAATCAGTAATGATCCAAATAGTGAAACAATCTGACTTTCAAACAGTGAGACTTTTGGGATGAGTATTTCTCTTCTTTTAGAATTGGCCTAAGCCTATGGCTTATTTGGGGCACAAATTCTTTTTCATTCTTTTCAGCTCTCATTCTTTTTTTTTTTGTATTCTCGACTCTTTTGATATTTCTTTTCTTTTCTGAGTCTCAAATATTTGCTTTTTTTCTCTCTTTTTTTTCTTTTTTTTCAAAGCAGCAACTATGTTGCTTTTGAGCTCCTTTTAAATCTCAATCCCATAAAAACTGTCAGATACGAAAACTGGATCGAAACATCTCAAGATTCAAATTTGAGTCACGGCCAAAAGATAGATAAACAATTAGGCTCAAGGATAAAGTGTATAGTGGGTAAAGAAATGAAAAGGCTAAGGCTCAAAATGGTTTCAAGGGATAAAGTGTTAAAAGGTGAACACTTTTCAATTAAAGGCTAGGCAAATCAGATAACCTTATGATGAGGTTATCTGATGAAGGCTAAAAGGGTTAGAAACGAAGGCCTCTATCAGTGCAATGGTGATAAATACTTCTCTTATGTGGTCTCGGCAAGCATTCAAATGACAAGTTCTACCTTGGGTCAAAGTCGGTATTCCTCACAAAATAAACAGATATAACAATTAAGGCTCAATCTCTCAACGGAATTGGGGTGAGGCACTCATGGTAATCAGTATTCCAAGGCATCCTTTTACTCAACTAATGCTATTCAGTGTTCTCCTATGCAAGCAACTCAGTCTCAAAAACAATCTTAGATTTTGAAAAAAATTGGGGTCAAATCTCAAAGCTTTCAAAAGTTTGAAAAACGACAATCCATAAGCAAAAAATGAACCCATTTAAACAGATAAGTCTACATAACCCCCTCCCCACACTTAAAATTTGCAGTGTCCTCAATGCAACAATTAAAACAATTATGGAGTAATTGGGAAAAAGAGAAACTTCCCGGGTTATGTTTCGAAATCTGTTCTGATCTGAGAGTGGTGCATAAAATTCGTGCTCGATCATAAATCGCCGTATCTACCAACAAAAAGAAAAAGAAAAAGTAAAAACGAACAAATGAAAATAAACCAAATCAAACTACTTAAAATCCTAAACAAAATAAAATTGTTTAACCAAACACAACCACGCAGTTCAAAGATCAAAGTAGAGTACAACCCAATCGAATCAAATAAAACCGCTTAGTTACGGTTTTCAAAAGCCCATTCATCGTAGGTGGAATAACCAGCAGGACCGTCATCACTGTCACGCCACACGGGATGAGGTTGGAGAGGGGTCGAGGGAGCATGTCCCACGCTCTCAAAGTACTCGCCCATCGATGCGGCGACCCAAGACAACTCCCGCCGAACACCATACATGTCATATGAGACCCTGTCCAATCTTTCCATCATCTCGTGATGCTCTGCTCCCATCTGTTCTGAAAGTCCTTGAATAGCTTCATGAAGAGATCCCGATCCTTGTTGATTTGTCGGTGGAGGGTTGCTCGATTGCCCCTGGAAGGTTGGTTGAGGTGGTGAAGTAGCCGTACCAACCGGCTCTTCATTGGGGGTAACATCCCCAATTCACACAAAAGTACCCCGCCGAGGTCCCGGTGCAAGCAACTTCATGGAACGAAAAAGAGCCTTATCGAGAAAACCCATAGGAGACAACTTGGTGAGAGTTCCGCAAACGTCCGGTGTAAGAGTTCCCAACTTCTCCGCTATAACCGTGATGAAATGTCCCCCACAAAGGCCCGTTCCGGCCTTATCATGTATCTTTCCGACATTTTGGAACATCTGAGCCATCACATAAGAAAGATTGGTTATCGCATTCCGATTGACCAATCGCGAAAGAAGCCAAAGATTCCCTTCCGGAACCTTTTCCTTAATAGCTTTCCGGTAAGCAAAAGAGTGAACAAGCATCCGATGAAGGAGACGATGTTCGGGTAGAGTGATAGAACTTTCCTTGGTGTTGGACTGTAGATATGGTCCCGATCCGATGGTAGCCCAAAAATCCGCGCCCACAAACTCGGCACTAGGTTCACAAGCACCGGTTAAGAAGTAGTAAGAAAAGTACCCGGATCTTGACTGAGCCGCCGTTAAAAATCCGAGCAACACTCCAAAACGTGGTAGCGTGATCCCATACCATTCTCCAAGCAAAAGGAATCGAATACAAGGCCCCTCAAGTCTATCTTCATCATACGCCTCCACATCAAAGCTAAAGGTAGCCAAAAATTCCAGCACAAGCTCATAGTAGATCGGCTCGTGGGTTTTCAGTGCTTTCTCCCAATCGTTGCTCACAAAGCGAAGAATACCAAACTGATCGCGATACTCTCTCCTCAAAAGGCTTGATAGCCTATCCCCAAATCCAATCTCCTCGATGAAGTGTAAATCAACAATCGAACCAATTTCGACCTCCCGCTTTTTCAAGCGATCAAGCTCAATCATCAGTGACATCTTCTCACTACGCAGGATGTTGTCGGAATCAAAAGACAAACACGGGTGGTCTTGCACATTGTGGGAAGATGAAGCTCTCTACAAACAAAACATGTACATTAATCACCACAAAAATCATAACCTCTCCTCCCCACACTTGAGTTGAAACATATCACAACATTTAAAGATCTAAACTCAAGTGTGTAAATTTAAGCAGATCAAAGCAATAAACCTCCCCCATCCTAACATTACAGACTTTCCTACCCAAGAAAACCCCTTTGTAAGGATCATATACAAGTTTAAACAACTAGGGCTTGTAGGATTCTTCAAATTAGAGCAAATAGAGGAAGAATACATACCTTTGACGCCATGGATTTGCAGGATAGGAAGAGAATTGTAGAGAAAAACACAATGGAAGAGGGAGAATATTGAAAATAGGGTTTTAGAAAACAGTTTAAACCTTCTCGTTTCGAACTTCGCGTCGCGAAATAAAAGCTTTCGCGTCGCGAAGTCGCAATCGCTCGCTATTTTCAAAATTCGGACTTACCTGGGCCACTCACTTCACGGCGCGAAAATTGAGATTTCGCGATCGCGAAATGGCTATTGTTTGGTTGCTTCTGAAATTTGATCGGGTTGCAATTTCCTTTGGTTAATGCTGCAAAATTGATTAAAACACATACACAAGCAAATATAACTAATAAAAACACGGGTTGCCTCCCGAAAAGCGCTTGTTTTTGTACCGAGTCGTGAGCCTGACTCGGGGGATCACCTAAGTAATTGGCTCTTTAGAAAGATGACAGACCTCGCCATTTCTGACAGGGCCGTTCTCATTATAAAGCTTTAGTCTATGGCCGTTTACCTTAAATGATCCTCGTTCGGTCATTAGGTCCACATATCCCGAGGGATAAGCTTTTAAAACGACATATGGACCTATCCATCGTGACTTTAACTTACCGGGGGAAAATTTAAAACGAGTTTGATACATTAATACCTTGTCCCCCTCTTTGAACACCTTCACTTCCTTTAGATGCGCATCATGCCATTTCTTTCGCTGTTCCTTGTAGATCTTCGAGTTCTCATAAGCGAGAGATCTAAGCTCTTCCACTTCGTGCAAGCTTATCAATCTTTCTCTTCCACTCGCAATGTCATCCAAGTGAACTTTCTTTAGTGCCCACAGCGCTTTGTACTCGAACTCGAATGGAAGGTGACACGCTTTCCCGTAAAGCATCCGATAAGGAGTGCTTCCAATTGGGGTCTTGTAGGCCGTACGATACGCCCATAGTGCATCTTCAAGCTTTTGCGACCATATCTTCGAGTTGTTATCGACCGTCTTTTCCAAGATTCGTTTCAACGCTATGTTGGTGTTTTCCGCTTGTCCATTGGCTTGTGGATGGTAAGCAGTCGAGAATCGATGATGCACTCCATACCTTTTTAAGGTCTTCTCCAATAGATAGTTTGCAAAGTGAGTTCCTCTATCACTGATGATCGCCTTTGGACATCCGTACCTACACACAAGAGATTTCACAAAGTCAACAACCACTTTAGCATCATTCGTGGGCGAAGCCTTTGTTTTGGCCCACTTGGAAACATAATCAACCCCCACAAGGATGTATTTGTTGCCTCTAGAGTCGGGAAAAGGTCCCATGAAATCGATTCCCCAAACATCAAACACTTCACTGACGGAGATGCTCTGTTGGGGCATCTCATCTTTCTTTGTGATGTTGCCTGCCCTTTGACAAGCGTCACAAGATTTTATTAAAGTGTGAGCATCCTTAAAAATCGTAGGCCAATAAAATCCGGACTCGAGGACTTTTCTAGCAGTCAAATTGGCTCCAAAATGGCCTCCCGTGAGGCCTTTGTGACAGATAGTGAGAATGTCCCAAGCAGCAGGGCCGGAGACACATCGACGGTGAATTCTATCAGGTCCTACCCTAAACAGATAGGGTTTAGACCAAAAATAATATTTTAAATCCGAGAAAAACTTACTTTTTTGCTGATAAGTCATACCCTTGACAAGAACACCAGCGGCCAGATAGTTTGCAAAATCTGCATACCAAGGTATAGGTTCTTCTCCTATGGTCTTAATCATATTGAGGTCCTCATCGGGGAATTTATCCCTGATAACTTCTCTGCCTCCGGAATCCATGTATGGATTTTCCAGACGAGATAAATGATCGGCAGCTAAATTCTCAGTGCCTTTCTTATCTCTTATCTCTATATCAAACTCTTGCAACAGAAGTATCCATCGTATGAGTCTGGGCTTAACATCAGGCTTAGCAAAGAGATATTTAAGGGCAGAGTGATCCGTGTAAACTATGATTTTGGACAACACAAGATAAGACCTAAACTTTTCAATGGCAAAAACTACCGCTAGAAGCTCTTTTTCAGTCGTGGTGTAGTTTTCTTGGGCGTCGTTTAGAGTTCGACTTGCATAACAAATTGGTTGGAAATGATTGTTTTTACGTTGCCCAAGAACTGCACCGACGGCATAGTCGCTCGCATCACACATAATCTCAAAAGGTTGATCCCAATCAGGTGGAACCATGATAGGGGCATTGGTCAAATGCCGTTTCAAAGTTTCAAAAGCGGAGATGCACTTCTCATCAAAAATGAAAGGTGCATCTTTTTCAAGGAGTTTGGTAAGAGGTCGGGATATTTTCGAAAAATCTTGTATAAACCTCCTATAAAACCCGGCATGACCTAAGAAACTTCTAATCCCTTTTATGTTTGTAGGTGGGGAAGCTTCGATATGGTGTCTATCTTAGCTTTATCCACCTCTAAACCATCTTTTGAGATTTTGTGTCCAAGAACTATACCTTCCCTTACCATAAAGTGACACTTTTCCCAATTGAGAACCAGGTGAGATTCCTCGCATCGAGATAAAACCCTGTCTAGACTGTTCAGACAATCATCAAAAGAGTTACAAAAAAACAGAGAAATCATCCATAAAGACTTCCATACAATTCTCTATCATGTCCTGGAAAATGGCCGTCATGCATCGCTGAAAAGTAGCGGGTGCATTGCATAACCCAAAAGGCATACGCCTGTAGGCAAATGTTCCAAAGGGACAGGTAAAGGTCGTTTTCTCTTGGTCTTCAGGATCAATGGGGATTTGGAAATATCCCGAAAATCCATCCAGGAAGCAATAGTACTCATTTCCCGCCAATCGTTCAAGCATTTGATCAATGAAGGGTAAGGGGAAATGGTCTTTTCTAGTGGCATCGTTAAGCTTCCTATAGTCTATGCAAACTTTCCACCCGGTAACAGTACGGGTGGGGACTAACTCGTTGTTATCATTTGTGACAACTGTGAGTCCTCCCTTCTTGGGAACTACTTGAACAGGGCTTACCCAAGGACTGTCAGAAATGGGGTAAATGATTCCGGTATCAAGTAGTTTGATAACCTCCTTTTTCACAACTTCTTGGATTTTCGGATTAAGCCTCCATTGTTTTTGCACACATGGTTTAAAATTGTCTTCCATTAAAATTTTGTGTGTACAAAATGAAGGGCTTATTCCGGGAATGTACGAAATTTTCCAAGCTAAAGCCTTTTTGTGTTTTTTCAAAACCTCAATAAGTTTATTCTTTTCATTGGCTGTTAGCAAGGAAGAGATAATTACCGGGAGAGAATTGTTACCTTCAAGAAACTGGTACTCGAGGTGCTCGGGAAGGTCCTTTAACTCCAAATCTGGTGGTTCCTCCAAAGAGGTCTTTACTCTGACTTTGTCTTCCTGCTTTAGCTCCTCGAAGTCCTCTTCTTCTTCCTCCACGGTTTCATCCCATATTTTCTCAATAGCAAGGCTTTCTTCCCATTCACCTGATTCAAAAAGATAATCATTAGGCTCTGATTCGGTGAAGTCATCTATACTGTCTAGAGTATTTACAGAGTCATTATAGTCCGGAATCCCGTCAATGGAAAGTGTGATTCAGTCTTCACCAATTCCTAGACTAAGTTCTCTTTCAGCTACATGAATAATGGCACTGGCCGTGTTGAGGAACGGACGACCAAGGATTAGAGGTACTTTAACCTCGTCCTTTATATCCAAGATCACAAAGTCGGCGGGGAATTCAACCCTGTCTACCCGAACTATGACATCCTCAGCTATTCCTACAGGGTATTTTATGGATCTATCAGCCAGTTGGATGGTCATTCTTGTGCTTTTTAGATCATTCAATCCCAGTTTTTGATAAAAGGATAATGGCATCAGGTTTATACTGGCTCCTAGGTCTGCTAGGGCTCTACATGAAACACTTTTACCAAAATAACAAGGGATAATGAAACTCCCTGGATCACCCTTTTTGAGGGTGTCTGAAAGTGTAGCTGAGCATTCGGCATTCAGAAAGGCTATTTCTTCTGTTCCCATCCTTGCTTTATTGGCCACCAACTCCTTGAGAAATCTTGCGTAACTCGGTACTCCTGCAGTTAAATCCACAAGAGGCACATTAATATCCACTCGTTTAATCAAGTCAATAAACTTACGATATTGGGCCTCTTTCTTTTCTTTCCGTAGTCGTGCTGGGTATGGTACTCGTGTAGGCACATGTGGTGTTGTAGATTCCCTTGGTCTGACTGCCTCCTCCCTGACCTCTTTTGTTGGTCGTGATGGGAATTCCACCTCTGGTTCCACAACCTGCATATTAGGAATTTGATTAGTTTGGGGCATAGGTGGTCCTACAACTACCTTACCTCCTCTTGTGGTTGTGAACACTTCAGCCTGCGCTTCCGCCTCCATATGAGGAAATGTTTCTTTGACGTCTCGGAGGAATTGATCTGCACCTCGATATAATCCTGCAATGAAGTTTACAAACCCCTGCATTTTCTGTTCGACATCCGCACCCATCTTTCCTTGTTCTTGGGAGAAGTGATGGAATAATTGTTCTATTACCCCACCATATGGCTTGGAAAGAGGGTTTGGCGTCTCGGTGGAGTCCTTAGTTGCGTGGATGTGCTCGTTAATGATGACACTACATTTAAATGCGCTGATTGGGTCTCCTCTTGTTCCTCGTCGGTAGACCAATCCAGATAGTGTGCTTCCATGTCGTCCAAGAGTTTACGCGCTTCTTTCACTGTCTTATACGGAAAAATACCTCCACAAGATGAATCCAATCTTAACCGAGAATCGTTAGTCAATCCAGCATAAAAAACATCTATCATTTCTCTATTATCAATACCATGGTTTGGAAAGACTAAAAATAAACTCTTATACCTTCCCCAAGCTTTCACAAGGCTATCTTTTCCTTGTTTAAAGTTTCGAATTTCAGCTCTTATTTTGTGAGCCTTGGAAATGGGAAAGTACCTTGACAAAAAGGCAGATTTTAAATCGTCCCAGGTTGTGATGGATCCTGGGAGTAGTTGTTTAAACCAGTCTTTTGCTTTTTTTGTCAAAGTAAAAGGGAATACTCGAAGTTTTACCTCATCCTCCTTGGTGTTGACTAATTCACAGATGTCCTCGAATGCTTCAAGGTGTTGGTAAGGATTTCCGCTTGGTTCTCCGTCAAATGAAATGGTGTTGATCATTTTGATGAGTCCTTTATTGATTTCCACCATTTTACCATCTGTCTTTTTAATCGCGGATCTCGGAGTAACCCGGACCTCAGATCACTTATCCCACATGGGTTGATCGTCTGTCATCCTGACAACTCAATAAACAATTACGGGCAACTTGCGGGAAACAAAGAGATAGAATAAAAATAAAGATAAACTAACTAATTAAACTAGAAAGCGAAAAACTTGCAAGGGAAAGAATCCCTCACAAGGATCGATTAACAAAACTAATTAGACTAAAATCTAACAACTACCGTTCCCCGGCAGCGGCGCCAAAAACTTGATGCGGTAATTATCGTATATAAAAAGCGTAACAAGTTTTAACCTCTAATGCCTAGCCACCGTCTTACCACATATACAGGCAAGCTTACCTGATCGTGAGTAATATAGTGTAGGAAAGTCCAGGTATCGTATCTACCACTGGGAACGGCCAAGTTATCGTAGACTAAAGTCTGAATTGGTTTAATTAACCTAAAGGAGGGTTTTGTATGAAAAAGGTTTGAATACTTAAAACGAAAATTAACTAAGTAAAAACTAAGAAAGCAATTAAAATATTGTTTTAAGATTATAATAAGGAAAAAACAACAGTACTTATCATGATAAAGTGAATCCCCAATATGGATGATATGAATAGGTCGAAGGTTTGGTTGTTTTGACTATTGTAGGAATTTAAGTCAGGGACACCCTAACATGTGCAATTTATGGCGAGAAACTAGGATACGGTCCTCCTAATTCCAACCCTAAATCGTTTGGTCCACAATCTAGAATCGGTAAACCCTTCCTAATCAATATCGCAATGGCTCTTTTACTATCTGGTCACTATTGGTCAAAGTAACCCCTTAACACAACTTTATGGTCCAAGTCAGGCTAAGGTAGGTTGATTATCCTTTCGGAGTCTATCTGCTTTGGTCTAACAAATACACCCAACCAAGTGAATTCAAATCGCCACAACAACTTTAATCAGAAAAGAACCATAAAAGACATTCAATTAATCAAAACAAACCAGTAAACATTAATCACAAAGTATCATCCATAAAGGTTCATCAATCATGACAAGCACTACTAATAAACTACTCACTCATAATGAAAACAAAAACACAAACAAAAGTAGACATCGACATGATACCGACAATACAGCGATAGATGATCGGAGATCGACTTCCGCAGCGTATCGGCACCTTTCGTAATCTCACTCTTGTTTCTCTGTACTTCCCTCGTGTATCGGACAAGTTTAGAACTGAAGGAGGAGGCTGATATTTAAAGGAAAACGTCCAGGCTCCATCTGGCGGTCGCCAGGCTGCTGATTTGGCGACGCCAAGCACTTAAATCAACCCTAATCTTCAATTCAGTTGAACTTGGCGGCGCCAAGTTGAGGACTTCGTGATCGCCAAGTAGCTACTGTGTTGACTTTGTGCATTTTTCACGTTTTCTGGCCTTTTTTCGTACTTTTCCGTTCCATGGCCTCCAAATCCTTCACAAACAATAATAAGCTCTTTTAGTGCATGAAATGATCATAAACGGGTGAGAAATGGGGTAAAGTCATACGATTACGCGCAACCAAAACATGTATAATTTTGGCGTTATCAAAATCCCCACACTTAAGCTTTGATTGTCCTCAATCAAAAGACTGAAAGATAAGAAAGATAACTCCAAAATTATCTCCACCCAAGATCATCAAAGAGAACAAAGTACACTCACACAATCGAACACACAAACAAGACTCATCAAGCAATCGGATACCAAGGCCAACCTTTTACCCTCACATAATATGAATAACAATATAAAGTGTATCTCTCGGGGGTAAAAGTGTATATGTAAGTGATCACACCAATACTCGACTAATTCCCGCATGCATAAGCTTGTCACCAAATCTAATCTCCACCACTAAGAAATTGTCAACCGTCAAGAGGACTTTAGGGTTGTAATGTTAGGCTAAGGGTTAAGGGTAGGATAAAGGATATATAAGTGACTAAGGGTTTTGCAACAAAAACTTGAAAACTCAATCAGTAATGATCCAAATAGTGAAACAATCTGACTTTCAAACAGTGAGACTTTTGGGATGAGTATTTCTCTTCTTTTAGAATTGGCCTAAGCCTATGGCTTATTTGGGGCACAAATTCTTTTTCATTCTTTTCAGCTCTCATTCTTTTTTTTTTTTGTATTCTCGACTCTTTTGATATTTCTTTTCTTTTCTGAGTCTCAAATATTTGCTTTTTTTCTCTCTTCTTTTTCTTTTTTTTTCAAAGCAGCAACTATGTTGCTTTTGGGCTCCTTTTAAATCTCAATCCCATAAAAACTGTCAGATACGAAAACTGGACCGAAACATCTCAAGATTCAAATTTGAGTCACGGCCAAAAGATAGATAAACAATTAGGCTCAAGGATAAAGTGTATAGTGGGTAAAGAAATGAAAAGGCTAAGGCTCAAAATGGTTTCGAGGGATAAAGTGTTAAAAGGTGAACACTTTTCAATTAAAGGCTAGGCAAATCAGATAACCTTATGATGAGGTTATCTGATGAAGGCTAAAAGGGTTAGAAACGAAGGCCTCTATCAGTGCAATGGTGATAAATACTTCTCTTATGTGGTCTCGACAAGCATTCAAATGACAAGTTCTACCTTGGGTCAAAGTCGGTATTCCTCACAAATAAACAGATATAACAATTAAGGCTCAATCTCTCAACGGAATTGGGGGTGAGGCACTCATGGTAATCAGTATTCCAAGGCATCCTTTTACTCAACTAATCCTATTCAGTGTTCTCCTATGCAAGCAACTCAGTCTCAAAAACAATCTCAGATTTCGAAAAAAATTGGGGTCAAATCTCAAAGCTTTCAAAAGTTTGAAAAACGACAATCCATAAGCAAAAAATGAACCCATTTAAACAGATAAGTCTACATAACCCCCTCCCCACACTTAAAATTTGCAGTGTCCTCAATGCAACAATTAAATTGAAAGATGACCTTGGTCTACAAGTAAATCGAAAGAAATAGCATTTTTGATCATCTTAGGAACATAATAACAGTTTTCTAGTTCCAATACTAGACCCGAGGGTAAACTAAGACTATAAGACCCTACAGCTTCAGCTACAAGCATCGTGCCTTCACCGACTCTTAGGTTTGAACGGTCCTTCCTCAGTGTCTCCCTTCTTTTGAATCCCTGTAAATGATTACAAATGTGGTTACCACTGCCTGTATCAAGTACCCATGATTCATAAGAAGTGATCAAACAGTCTATCATAAAGATACATGGTGCATCGGGTAAACCGATGTCTAGCTGGTCGATGTCCATCGAGTGAGCACAAATATCTTTGCTACCACATTCTGGGCAACTCAGATCTCCTAGCTCGTCAATCCAATCTGTGTCCATGAGTTCAGCAGCTGCTGCGGGTTTTGGCTCCAAACTGGCCAAAATATCCTCATGGAGCTTTTGTCACGTCTCTCTTTGGTTCTCCAATATATCCACTAACTGTGGTACGTATCTCGTCCATGAGAGAGAACCACATGGGATGTACTAGCTCCTCCTGAACCATCTTATATCCCATGCGTGACAAAGTTTTAAAGAGCTTCCTCATTTCCAGAAGATGATCTTTAACAGATTAACCCTTTTCCAGTTTCAGAGAATAGATCTCTTTCATGATTAGGTACTTCCCACATTTCTTATAGAAACCTACCTGGTTTTCTATATTCTTCACGACCTCATGGCAGTACTTAACTCTTAAATCAGCCGTGAACTCGGGTGAGGTAGAGAAAGACAGAATCGACATCACATCAGATTCGTCAGCCATGAATTTAAAATATTCAGCAAAATTCTTTTCAGGAGAATTGCATGTGGGTCATGAAATGGGTTTCTCAATCACATATCGCTTACCCTGTGCATCCAAGACGTTGTCAAGGTGCATTTTCCAGACTGCAAAATTTTGGCCTGTAAGCTTCCATTTCCCCATTATCAGGCGGAGAGCTTCCTCAGGTGAATAAAAGATAATAGCAGACATCTACAGAAAAATTAAAAATTCCAATTTTAGTTATCTTATTATATTTCTAATAAATTATTACCTTAGAACAATAAATTTATTAGACTAGAATCCATATTTCAAATGAATTGACAAGCGGTTTGCTCACACAAGTCAATCCATGCTATTTCTGGTAGGTAACAACTTATACCAATCGCATCTTTAATCGAAGACACGACTTCTAGATCGTCGGGACATCGGATATTTAAATTCGTGCATATTTAGTCCATCTAGTGTGTTTTGGCCCGGTACCACCCGGTGAATTGTAACAAAAACCAAAATAGATCGCACCATTTTGAACTGGATGTACTCTGGTCGGTACCACCCGATTATCGCAGAGTCTTTTCACCCCCTTCGGCTTGGGGTTTGAACTTGGGTGCCCAAGGTTTGCTCTCTTCGAGCCCCAACGTACCTTACGCCAAAGGTGTCCAAGAATGGATCACACTAACTGATCTAAAATTTTTCCTAAGGATTTTAGCCAGTTTTATTTTTTAAAAGAACTGGTTCGAAAAACAAACCGTAATCGAACTCTTTTATCTGATTTCATAAAATTTGTTTTATCTAAAATTAAAGAATTATAATCAACCACGCAGATAAAACAAGATAGTGTCATAGCTTTGCCCAGATCTAATGTCAGTTCCGTGAGCCAACACGAGAACTGACG
Organism: Centaurea solstitialis; assembly: GCA_030169165.1. Taxonomy (NCBI): domain Eukaryota; kingdom Viridiplantae; phylum Streptophyta; class Magnoliopsida; order Asterales; family Asteraceae; genus Centaurea; species Centaurea solstitialis. The sequence continues at coordinate 72,393,274 of CM058042.1, forward strand.
GTCCAAAATCCTATGCGACTAAACAACCACAAGGCATGAAAAACTTGGTGCTCCCACTGGCTCCAACATCTTTGGTCGTGTCTCCGTGAAGCTCCGTCTTCTAGCTTTACTCCTTTTGAACTATTCTAATTTAACTAATACAAAATTGGGTTGTAAATGGCACGCAGGCCTCCCATCTAAACTATTAAAATAAAATACAATTAGGGTTGTAAATGGCTCGCAGGTCTCCCTTACCATGAACAAAATAATAAAGCAATAACGTAATAAAACAATAAATACACAACCATAGGTCAATGGGCTCGGCTATGACAACAACAATTAGTTTAACAAATTAAACTAACTAAAACTGTTTTGATAAAACTGGTTTTTCGTAATAATCCAAACTGGATTAAAACAAGGTTTTAATAATAATTTTTTTTATAGAAAATAAAATTGATGATAATTAAAACCTTATCCAATTGAAAACCTATTATGATTCGAATTCGTTAATTATCCTATCTGATAATGATTGACTCAATTCCCTTTTATCCGTTGATTTGATAGTAGCAAAACGGCCACTATCAACTACCGGGTTTACTAGCGGCTTCGTTTACCACGAATGACGGCAGCGGCGAGGACACCGCCACCATCGCCTCGCCGGCGATCAAAACAAAAAAAACTACCACTGCGGCTTCGGCCGCGGTTGTGAATCGCCACCATCCATCGCCGCCACCATCCAGCGCCGCCGTCGACAACCGCCACCACCACAATAGCAGCAGCAGTTGGCCGCCACTGCCGTGGCGTGGCCGGCTGTCGATTGCCAAAAACCGGCGCACGACGGCGACGCCAAAACGCCACCGCCGCCGCCTTACCCGCTGGAAAAACCACCACCACCGTACCACCGGCGACGATAACGGCATCGAAGCACCGCTACCGCCACCGGCGGCCACGGACGACAGTAGCGGCATCAAAAACCGCTACCGCCATCGCCGTTGTGGCGATTGAAACAATAAACCGCCGCCACCACCGTGGCTGCCCTAGCCGATCGGTGGTGCGGCTTGCGGCTGTGGGACGACCACCACCACCATCGCCATTGTGGCTTTGGTGGTCCGGTGGTTTGCGGCTGTCACGAAAAACGACCACCACCACCGTCGCCAATCGTGGCTTCGGTGGTTTGGTGGTTCGCGGTGGTTCGAGGGAAACAATCACCACCACCGTCGCCGGTCACGGCTTCGGTGGTTTGATGTTTTTGGGCCGTGATTCGTTTGGCGATCGGCCCGGTGGTTCGGCCGGTTATCACCGCCATTCCGCCGTCGATTGCCACGAGTTTCGGAAAAACGATAAAATTCAAATTTAACGAAAACATAAAATTTTCAGATTTTTGTATAAAACCAAAAAACCAATTTTTATCAAAACTAACAACAAAACAGATTTGAAAAAACATACGGAAGTGGCTCTGATACCACTGTTGGGTTTTAGTTCGGATAAACAGATAATTACGCAGCGGATAAAACAACCCGAACAATGATCCATCCGTAGTTTGATCAAACACAATTATTAAGGGGGTTTTCTCGCGTTTACCTTTAACGATACGAAAAATCCTCTGGAGGCTAGTGAGGGATTCACCGCTACTACACCACCTTGAGACTGGCTGCTAGACCGCCTTGGACTGATCGGAAAAACTCCGGCGAACGTGTGTGTGGGTGTGTATGGCCGGCGGCCAGAGAGAGAGAGAGAGGTTTGGAATTTCTTGGTGAGAAAGTAATCAATGAAATCAGATGGTTATTCAATTACCTTAATCCTATATTTAAATAGGTAAATATGGTAATGTTAACAGAATCCCAATCCATAAATAACTCTCAATAATTATCTTAATTAATTATACTTATTAATTAAGTAATTATCTTTTAACTAATAAATAATAAATAAACAATTTATTATTTATTCTTCTCTCTTTAATAATTAAACTCAATTAATTATTTCCACACACTATAAATCCAAATGGTCTCGGGTTGGGTGTGTAGCAGTGTGACCCACTAGTGTCTTATAACATTGGACATGATAACCCTAATTACTGTCTTGCACATAATCCCTTCAATATATTCATCTTGTGGGTTGCAAAATACCACAAGTCAATCTCGATAGCATAACGACTATAATGTGACGTTTCCATTTACATAACATAAACAATACTAATGTTTGCCCAACAATGGCAACCCAAACTTGATTAATAAATAGATAATTAACCAATTATAAAATTTCAAAGCTAAACACAAACTATATAAACATTCAGAGGTTTTAAGGTATAACAATTATTTGAAATACTTACAGCAACCCAGCTACATCTGAAAGTTACGTACTCCACGGTATTTGAAGAGGTTGCACCCGAAGCTCACCTCTTCTGATGGGTATGATTGAAGTGATCCAAGAAACTCGGTGGCACGCCATTGTTTGCTTTAGTCTACAATGCTCATATAATAAAAACTGGTTAAAAATTAACCGACTAAAGTAATCGGTTAATTATAATATACTAAAGTCTTACCATGAGAGCACCCGTCGCTCCGAACGACCTCGATCTGGATGTGTGCTTTGATATTTCGCCATCCACCTCAGTCATACAATTTGTGAAGTCTAACAAGATGAATCAATTCAGGTTATCGAAGGCCTTTTCAGAATCTATTTTGAAAAGGAAATTTTTCTTTTTCGCCCATTTAACCTAGGAAATTACTTCATTCACAATGAGAGGTCCATCGCCAAAGGGGTTGTAGCCCAGCGGCATTTGTAGTGATGTTAAGGTGTCCCCTTCCCTTGTAATTGTGGGTTCGAGTCCTGTCGTGGACAGTGGTGTAGATTTAGGAGTAGATTAGTTGTGTGTGTGTAATTTGCCGTTAAAAAAACAATGAGAGGTCCATCGATAATTTGCCTTCCAAACAAGCGTCGTCTGAACCGGGCTGATTACCGAGCCCATGACCACTTTAACGCGCTCGGCGAGAACCGTTGAAATGAGCTTAGTCACATAACCCATAAGATGGATCGGGCCGAAATCATTATAGGCACAAGGGACTTTTGGGACGAGAGTGATAAAGGACAAGTTCCCTTCGCGAAGCACGGAAAGAGACCGTTTAAAATCCTTGACGGCTTTGCAGAAATCCCCCCCCCCCCATATGGTTTCCCAAAATTTACGTATGAACGCAAAGGTGAAGTCGTCGGGTCCCGGGGCTTTGTCCCCTCTACAATTCCAAATAGCTTGTTTGATTTCATCATCTGTGAATGGCGCCTCCAAGAAGTGATGGCTCTAATAATATAAGTAACAGTGAAGTATGAAAACACACATCAATTGAGAGTTCCAAAGCTTTTTTTTCTTGATGTATTTAGGTAACCATGATTCATTGAATAGATTTTACAGAGCTTAACATAAAGCATAAAAATAGCTCACATTCAACTAGTAAAATACTGTGTATCACCTACGTCGTTACCAACTGTTGAAAGCTTTTTGATGGTTTACTGACTGTTTTCTTTTTTATTTATTTTTTAATTAGTCGTTGGAAAACCATCGAAAAATAGTTGGAAAATCGTTGGAAAGCCGTTCGTAAATGAAACAGTTGGAAAAAAGTCGGTAAAGGCGTCGAATAGATCGTAGGTAGCTCTCCTTAGAAAATAATTAAAAATATATAAAACTCTAGTTGAAATGGAAAATCCATCTTTTTTTAGCACATATCAATCAATATTCAACTTTATAATTCTGTCAATGAATCTTATGAACACCACAAGTTCCAGTAATTAAACTGTAAATGAATCAATAATTACCATATACACTTAGGCACCCACAAGTTTTTCTATGGGTTGATTCAAAGATCTTACTAATATTATCCATATTAATTCTTATCATGATCTTGGTAAGTTTTTGCCAGCCAAGAATGATTGGAATAGGAGAAACCCTCTTTGAGGCTGCAACAAAGGAACTTCATGACCAGCTCCTCTTACTGTCGCAAAGGTTAATCCATCATACACTTCTGTCCATCCTCCTACCTGTTATTATATATCCACATATATCTTAATTTCTGTTTTTGGTTAATAAAGAAGAAATTAAACTTTGTGACGATCAAGATTCGAGTGGCTTGTATGGGTACCTGGCCGTTCAAGTACCAGGGATACCACCGAGTTTTAACGGTGAGATTGAGATGGCTCAATGAAAATCTTGTGGCAGTAACTGGTACAACCGAGTCTGTATCGCCACTGTGTCATAACATACTGTTAGGATAAGCGGAAACCCTTTAATTCTCTTTCGAAAAGAGCCTTTGTAAAGGGACAGAAGGTTTCTATATATATAAAGGTTAGATGGTTTGATTCATGCGCTACCAAATGTGGACACACACTATAACAAAATTAAGTTTATAGGAGGCTTAAAATAAATAAAAAACGTCCTAATAGAGTGTTTTATAAGACGCTATTGAACCAAATACGAAAGCATCATATCTAAAAGTATTACAATAAGGGGTTGTTTGGCAGTTGCTGAATGGTTTGGTGCTGGATGACTAAGTGGTCAGAATGATTAAGAGGCTCTTTTGATATGGCGCAAAATGAAATATGGTGGTCTAGTAATTGTTGAGAATGAAATCAGGGATCTGAATGGTTAAGAGACGACTAGGATACAAAATCATTGAGATGGTTTTGGAATCATTAAGAGGCGGTCCATTTTTTTGCCAAACAGAATTTATCTCTTAACGATTCAGAGATTGTCTTTTAATGGAACTGTTAAAGGGTAAACAAATAGCCCCTAAGTTTATAAGGCGCTTTTGGTGTCATAACAAGTTTTTTTGAACATTTCCAAAATAGAGTATCGTATTAGCTAATTTTATAGGACTCTTTTGATAAGTGTCCTATAACCCCTCTTTTTAGAGGACACTTGTGCTTTTTGGACATTTTTTTTAAATAGCGTTCTGTAAAATAGTTAATAGGACGGTTTTTAAGGAAAAAAATGTTCTAGAAAACCTTTTGTGATGCCCAAAAGCGTCCTATAAACTTTTTTTTTAAACAATTTTAGATAAGACGTTTTTGTGTTTGGTCCTATAAACTAGCATCCTATAAAACACTCTATTATAACGCTCTTTTTATTTTAGACGTCCTATAAAAGTTGTAGTGACATGCTTGTGGAGCAACTTACCTGAACATCCATATTCTATAGCCGGCCGCAATTAACTTCTTGTACGTTGGTAGCATCGAAAACTCCGAATCCTTCCAGTTGTCTAGAAGTTCATCACTGCAAAAACAATTAACAACCAAAATCTCCTTAACATCCTTCACCTACATTTGTTCCATATCTATAGAAAATGAAGAATCAATAAAAGAAATATCATTCATTGCTAGACCTGCAGGCAGTCCACTTATACGAAATCCCCGTGAAATTTGCATGCATTGCATGTTGTACATCAGGTCTGTTATAATACTTCTCAGCGTTGTTCTCGATGCACGGATCATATCCCGAAATACGTACTAGACGGTTCTTCAGTCTGCTGTTGATGTTGGTAGTAAGATTACGTGATGATTTGTTACAAGAAGGTGTGTAAATGCTGTACTGATCGATCTCTCCAAACTCATGATTCCATGCATAATTGATTGCATCGTCGCATCGTTGTGGGTATTTTGCGGTTTTGAATTCGCAAGAACTCATGATCGATTTGTAGGTCGAATCGGATATAATCGAATGGCTCCACCAATATGCTACTGTCCCAATGTTATCATATTTGTAGTCTGTCACTGCATTTCCAACCTGCATCAAGAATCAAGATTTAATTAATTTGTATCTAATTATTGTTTGATTAATGGTTTAATTCTTGGCATGTTGTTTGTGGGAATGTTGTGAAGAAGGTAACTTACAATGAACCCTTTTAGGTTGATGACTGGATTGGGATGATTCTTGTTGAAATCATGGATTTTCTTAGCTAATTGAGGAACATAATGACCTATAATCATTATAAAGAAAAAAATAATTAATGTTATAAGAACTTTGATGACCCGTGTTAATTAGGAATTTAGGATAAACAATTCCCTCTCTAAAAGAGTCTTTGTAGGTGAAGGGGTTTGTAAATATATATAGATATTTGATGTGGGCGGGTCTTTCATTGGAGAACTCGGTAGTTGGTTGTAACTGTGGGAACTAATATGGACTACTTATTTCAATAATTAATGACTTAAAAAGAAAAAGAAAACTGGAATAAACATCCCTAAAAAACTATAGCCGGCGATTATTGCCATATTAAATAAATAAAAATGTTAAATTTAATAAAATGATGCATGTTGGTTTAATTTAAACCCCTATTTAATATGGCGATTATTGCCATATTAAATGGTGCATGTTGGTTTAATTTAAACCCCTATTTGATAGTTGTTGGCCAAGGATCATGTGAGAAAATGGGGTTAACTTGAGAAGCGTAAAAGTTGATATGAACCGTTAATCACTTTTATCTTATACCCTCTGCTACGAATTGCACTTTAAAAGATAATTGATCTAATTCATCTTATCTCAATGCATCTTATCTAATTTATTACATCCACATTTAATCCAGCTATTAATAACCACTTCTCGTGCTTCTTGTGTTTACCTTAATTGCTCACCAGTACCCAACTCTTAAATACTTTGTGTCTACTTGATATATAATAGGTCTTAGATAGTTTGTGTCTAGTTGATATGTAATAGGATTTGTGAACCCCCCCCCCCCCCCCCCCCCCTCTCTCTCTAATTCTAGACTTGATCAATACTCTAAGAACTATGGGAAAATAATGCATTGAGTCCTTTGGCTCTAATACTATGTAAAATCTTTTTCAATATTTATGTAAAAAAACCTTACAAGAGGAGGAAGGGTTGGTACAATATATGCACATATTTGATGGTTTTATCTTTTTTGTGATTAAAGCCTTTTTCAATGGATGGACTATTGGCCAAATATGTCCTCTGGGAGTTGTACCTTTTCTTGTTTTGACATTTTTACCCTTGCAAATGGATTGTTATTGGGTGGTGGATAGGTATGGAAAAAGTTAATAACCTGCATAACTCTCCCCAGATAAATAGAAATCCCTGTATTTGTATTGGGGAAATCTTGACATCCATCTTTTGAGAAATATTAGTGCATCCCTAGCTGCATAATAAAACGTAATAATCACTTGTACATCATGCAATATGAATTGTAATTAGTTACATATACATACAATTAACAAGAATATATATGGGCGTCATTCATGGAAGAAGTTGGTAGTTTGTGCAAACAGTGAAAATCAGTATGTACCATTCATTTCAAAAATTAATGACTTGAATGAAAAAGAAAAAGAAAGTAAAAAATCTTTAAAAAAACTACTTGGCGGTTATCGCTAATTAAATAAATAAAAATAATTAAATTTAATAAACTGAATGATCCATGTTGGTTCTTACAATTCTCATAAATTTCTGAGGTCTTATTTAATTATGGCCCACTAGAATATGCATCATATATTTATACTCATGCACAAGAAATTAAATGATGCATATATAATCTAGTCACCTAACTTTGTGCAAAAATTTAACAAGATTATAGCTTACCGGTCCTTTTGTCACCTGAGTCCCTGAGGTCTGAGCTTTTATTTGTATACGAAAACCCAACTCCAGCAGGAGATTCTAGAAACAGAATGTTTGCCTCTATATATCATATAAAAGAATTGGTCAATATAAAAATAAAAACATATGAAAATATATGGAATCTATTTAATTACTCTTGAAAATAGCCCTTAGAAAGAAAGGAGTTCCAAAATAATTTAAGAGAAACAATTTAATTCTGGCTTAATATATATTGAGTCTAAAAAATGATATACTTTCACTTGGATATCTTTAAAAAAAAGAACTTTTGAAAATTTTATTTAAAAGTATAATGAATTAACCTTTGTTCCATGAATATTTATTGAGATAGAGGGAAGAGGCAGTCTTGTTAATTCTGAATGGTCCAATTTCTTCTGATGCTCCATATGCTATTGATGAGCAACCTGGTCCTATATATATATAATACATATGAATTAAATATGATCATATATTTAAAAATATAAAGAAAGATTTATTTTAAAAGATAGAGAAAGACAATTTCTACTTAACTTGCCATCAAAATCTATAGGTATTAAAGTATACGACCACCACTATTTAATTGATGGTCGATACATGAATACATGATAATATACGATTCCAATCGACACAGATCAAAGATTCAAAGTTAATTTGTAAAAGACTTTTTTTTGTTTACTGGCGTGAACATTCTAAATTCTTTATATATTCATCTCAAAAGCTACCTAGCTAAAAAATAACTAATCAACTAATTTATACTACTATTAAATTTTCTTATTTTTCTTTTCCAAAAATAGTTCTCCTTTGATTATATATATAGGAAAGTTCAAATATGAACTCAATTTTAATTGTGAATATGAGGATCATTAAAATTGTGTCACGTGGGCGTCACGTGGTATATTCAGTTTAAATATTTATGATGCAATTTTCCCTTAAAATCACCAAGTCGGATCAATAGAGAACAAGAATACGAATAGGAAACGTTATTCAGAAATTAATCAGAACCAAAAACTGTCTTTCATAAAATAATAATACCCTAATTTATAATACTAAGCTAAAGGAATAAACTAGGAAACGTTTGAAGATAAACCTAATCTTGGCAAATAAAACAAAAGATAAATCCTAAAGATAATCTAGGCGATAATTATCAAATAAAACTAAAGATAAGTCCAACTAAAACGCAGCAGCAAATTAATCCACACAACAGCCTAATCTGCTGGTGGGTGTCGACTTGGGCCTGGTTCGTTCGGGTCTGGTTCGTTCGGGTCAAGCGGCGGACCATCTGCATCATTCTCCCCCTCTTCGAAAGGACTCGTCCTCGAGTCCAACGGATCATCAAGCTCGGGAATAAACGGGGACAGATCAGCTACATTAAAGGTAGCAGAAACATTATAATGCCCAGGCAAGTCTATCTTATATGCGTTGTCATTAATACGCTTCAGAACCTTAAACGGACCATCCGCTCGAGGCTGTAACTTGCTCGACCGACCGCCTGGAAAACGTTCTTTGCTGAGATGAACCCACACGAGATAGCCCTCTTGGAACACAACTTTCTTTCGCCGCACATTGGCCCGTCGCTGATACACGATGTTATTATTAATGATTTGATCCCGAACCTGTTGATGTATGAGCTTAATCTGTGCTGCCCGGTCTTCTCCTTCCGTACTAAAATACTCTGTGGCCGGCAAAGGTGCAAGGTCTAAGGGTGTAAAGGGATTTCGCCCATAGACAACAAGAAAAGGACTCATTCCGGTCGAGCGCTGAGTGGACCTATTGTAAGCAAACTCGGCCTGAGGCAGAACTAAATCCCACTGCTTCGGATTGGACCCAACCAGGCTACGCAACAAGTTGCCCAAACTCCTATTGGTAACCTCAGTTTTCCCATCGCTTTGTGGGTGATGTGTGCTACTGAAATTGAGACGAGAACCCAGACGTTTCCACAAGGTTCGCCAAAAGTGTCCTACGAATTTTACATCGCGATCGGACGTCAAGGTCTTCGGTACCCCATGTAAACGCATGATTTCAGTGAAATATAGCCGAGCAATTTGACTAGCGTCATACGTTCTAGCACACGGGATAAAGTGGGCTATCTTAGAAAAGCGGTCCACAACCACCATGACGGAATCCTTTTGTCTCTGCGTGCGGGGCAGACCCACTACGAAATCTAGACTTACATCTTCCCAGGGTCCGTCAGAAACCGGCAACGGTGTATATAACCCGGCATTCGAACGATGTGTTTTTGCAATGTGACACGTGCGACACCGATCCACAACCTTTGTAACGTCTGTGCTCATTTTGGGCCAAAAAAAACGTTCTTTCACCAGCTTTAGTGTTTTGTCTCTCCCAAAATGGCCCGCAAGGGCTCCCTGGTGCCCTTCGAGAACGATGGCATCACGTAACGAGCATTTAGGAACGCACAAACGTAGGCCTTTGAACAAAAACCCTTCATGCAACGAATACCCCTATGTGGGCGCGACCCGGCAAGCGGACCACAAAACTGAGATTCTGGATCATCCGGGTATAGGTTACAAACAAGCTCGAATGCGTCAACTTGAACACGTAACGACGTAAGCAGGGCTTGTCGGCGGCTAAGAGTGTCTGCCACCATGTTAGTAACCCCAGACTTATGCCTGATAACGAAAGAGAAGTCTTGTAAAAACTCGACCCATTTGGCATAGCAGGGTTGAGTTTATGTTGCCCTTGAATAAAACGAAGCGCTTGGTGATCGGAAAACAATATAAACTCCGTGTGTAGCAGATAGTGTCGCCAATATTCTAAGCTCCTGACGATCGCGTAAAACTCTTTATCATAGGTGTTCAGTTTTTTCTTGGCTTCGTTAAGCTTCTCGCTGAAAAAAGGCTATGGGACGCCCTTCTTGGCTAAGTACGCCGCCAATCCCGAGTCCAGACGCATCACATTCAACTTGGAAGGTTAGCTGAAAGTTGGGTAAAGCTAAGACGGGTGCACGCGTGATGCAACGTTTTAAATCTTCAAAAGCCTTAGTGGCGACGGGTGTCCAATCGAATGTTTTCCCCTTTAAATAGTCGGTAATAGGGGCTGCCACGGTACTGAAATTGCGAATAAAACGGCGATAAAAAGAGGCGAGACCGAGAAAGCTTCGAGCATCATGGATCGTAGTCGGTGTTGGCCATGTGGTGATTGCATCGATCTTGGACTCGTCCATGCGGATACCGTTTCCTGAAATTAAGTACCCCAAAAACAAGACTTCGGGTAAACAAAACCCACACTTTTCCCGATTGGCGTATAGTTTTTGATCCCGCAAAATAGTGAAAACTTGTCTAAGATGATAGATATGAGATTGGATGTCCCGACTAAAGACAAGAATGTCGTCGAAATAAACAA